>JBBDHG010000174.1:1387500-1831692 GCA_037951165.1 Lophius americanus
ACGTACACCGCAGATCCTTCATGTTAATGTGATAAATCAAAAACTATTTCACGGGTTATTTTTATACCCACATAGACCTTGGTGTCAGGAAGAACTTGGCTGATTTTGGGAAAAATCTATTTTATATGTTGACAATAGGGGGACTTTTATCACAAAACATTTTGGGGCCGTAATTTTCGCAACCGTTGGTTTGCTTTAGTCCAAATTCCGTGCATTCGAATCGACTGGAGGAGATCTAACTTTTATGTTTCATATTTGGCTCGAATAGTTGAGATTTTACTCACTAGAGGTACTTTAGAAGACTAAAGGTTTCAAAATACTGGGCCCCTTGTGGTACACCAACATTTTCGCAGCACCAGTCATAGACCTATAACTTTAGATATAATCCAAAATGTACGTATTGACAATCGAGTTAATTATCCATGTGTCCAACAGAGACCAAATCCAAAAAGAACATAAAAACCTAATTCAAAATAAGTAACACAAGGTTAGTGACCCAAAACTGCTGAAAAAAACAACAGCATGATGTCCCACCAATTAAAAAGCCTGTGTGCCATAATTCACATACTCTTGACTCTCCGTGGTAGTGTCTAAATATAACATTTGCCATTTTCACACCCAGCTCCTAATTGGCTGAAGTATCTGCGCGCCCAAAGGATATTGGCTTTAAAGTGAGGTGGCCTGGGGTATTGTTGATGCATTTCTGTCTTGAGGCAGCATTGACCAATAATATCTGGTCTATAGTCAATGGTGCAGAGTGTTTATCTTGCTATGAAAGGGTGAATATAAGACATTAACTGGACCACAGAAATCGCATAAATACGATACACATTTTAGGTAAATTAATTTAATTCGTTAGAAGTCCTTCGATTAAATGGCCAATGGAAAAAATAATGGGTAGGTTTCTACTCTTATAACTGATTCACCACCCCAATTTGTCGGTCCACAAGAATAATATCTGAATTAAGCAGGTCCAAGGTGTAAAAAAAAGATGCACTGCACCAAGTTTGACCAAATACTTTATATTGTTAAAATGCAGCCCTCTGTTTTAAAAACCTTCTTTGTTTTCCCATGAGGCAAGGACATGGCCTTAAGTTTAACATCGACATTACCAATGTTAGGCTGAATTAACTTCAAAACATTGAAATGCCACATATACGCCAACTCCTTACTAAACTGGTCACAATATGAGATCCATCAGGATCTAGTTGGAACCCTTTTATCACAGCGCTTGAATCACTGCCATCACAATCTGAGGGACATCAATAAAACCCCTCTAATCAACATAGCCGTTCATATAAATACAAGAAAAACATGGGCACAACTCTTCACTCAGGCATAGTATATATTATATATACAAATATTATATAGAAATGATCAGAATTTTCCTTTTGGGTCTATCACAGTCACTTTGGACACGGTTTGGTTGTTTTTGCTTGTAACAGCTTCAGACCACAGAGGCTGTTTTGGCCCTGGAACATGCCAGAGGAAGAGAGATATTTATTGTTTCAGACAGTCATAACCAGCTGTCAGCATTTGAAGTTAGATATTTAGAGTGATGTGCAGAGGGAGTAGATTCTATGTGGAACCGGAGCAGCGGCTTTAACCATGCTGCGTTCACTCTATGACCACATATGTAGTAAACATCTTGTAGCCATTACTCTTCTGTGTGCCTTATAACGTGCTTTAATACTACAACTATTACTCATATTTCTACTACTTCTACTACTACTACATGCATTAAGGACTCATTCTATGAGACTGTCCCAGTTCGTACGATGAAATAGTCCAGGTTCATAAAGAGAAACAGTCCAGGTTCATACAGAGAAACAGTCCTGGTTCATACTGTGATACAGTCCAGGTTCATACAGAGAAACAGTCCTGATTCATACTGTGATACAGTCCAGGTTCATACAGAGAAACAGTACAGGTTCATACAGAGAAACAGTCCAGGTTCATACAGAGAAACAGTCCTGGTTCATACAGAGAAACAGTCCAGGTTCATACAGAGAAACAGTCCAGGTTCATACAGAGAAACAGTCCAGGTTCGTACAGAGAAAAAGTCCTGGTTCATACAGAGAAACAGTCTGGGTTTATACAGTTGCTGTAAAATGACTTTCAGGGACATGTTAAAATATTATAATTCTTATTATGATGATTATTATTAGAAATATTTATATACTATTTAAAATGAATGAATTGAAGAAGACAGCTGTATATTTCATGATTGAAAAATGGGAAGAAAAAATGAATACCCATTCACTTTGTGCTGTTAAACTGGGCCTCGTCACAGTACAGTCTCTCCTGTCCCCTCAGAACCTCTGCAGCCCGTTCACCACAAACGCTGCTCCTGCTTTGTGACACACCTCAGTTTTCTCTTTGGTCAGCTTTCCTTTTATTGTCAATGAGAACTTTGTATCAGTGATAGCGATCCGTGGCTCTACAGCAGGTGCTAGCGGGGTCCTAGTACCGATCAACACCGTGGTGCCTTGAAGGTCCGGTCATATTTGATGTGCAACCAGACATGCAGCCAATTAACTTTTCAAATGCATTGCACTTTATTGTATCACCATTTTCTTTGCAAAAGTGAAGGCCAACTTTTGACCATTAACTGTCTTTCGTATTTTTCTCACTTAGGCTACGCATGCTAGCTCACGTTAAAAATATAGACACCCTGCTGCAATGATGTGTGACATAGTCACGAAGACAGTTCCTGGCACATGGCTACTTCCTATATACAGTACTGCTACATAAGTCCTTGCAGAAATGTGGTCTAAAAACCCATTTTTAATAGTTACCCAGTTATGTTGGCCACTTTTATAGCATCAAAAAGGAGGACGCTTTGCAGGATTCAGCTTATTATGTGTATCGTAACAGACAAAATCAAATATTACATTATTTTTTACTTAATTCCTCGATCTTGATATGAACACATGCCACCCTTCATGTTGCCCTCTGCCACTTTGTTTTAATAGATTACTGTTGATCTGTGCTGTGAATCAAACAAGGACAGTTCTGTAAGCGAGCAATTGAATGTTGTCACTCTCCTATCACCCCTTTATTTTTCCCTAATAGATTTGGAGGCGCTTCCCTCTTCTTTCACAAAACCCACTTCCTGACTTTGTCTGCCTGTCTGCCATATCCTGATTGGTTTCACCTTCCCTTTGTAATTATCTACCCTCTACTACATTTGTGTGTTACCCTAGAATTTTCTCGGCCATTGTATGTTTTTGGACAATTTCAAAAGAGCACGGCTTTATCTGCATGAGAAGACCCTGTCAGCGATGCTGTGTGTGATGGTGTGTGGCAACTTTCGCTGTCAACAAAATATCTGTCACCACCAAAATGTGTTTCCTTCTTAATCAAAAGAAAAAAGAAAATGAAATGAAATGCACAAATTTAAGACCTCTAAAAAGATGCTGGTATGATTTCATTCAATTCCGTACAGCAGTTTGTGAGTAGAAGTGAATAATAATACTATTAATATTAATAATATTATTAATAATAACAAGAATAATAACAACAGTAATAATAATAATGTATAATAATAATAATGATAATAAATAAGTAAGGGACAACATGCAAGGCAACCATGGAGCAAATTGGGGTTTGGTGACTAAAGGATCCTAGAAGGTGTAGAGTCCTTGACTCCCCAAGGGTTTAACCACCAGCCTCTTCCTGAGCCACCCCAGTAATTAGGACTACTGATGGTCAATAGATAGACTAGATTTTTTAGGGCAGCTTTAGCTCAGTGGGTACCTGGTCTCCACTCTGGTCTCCCAGTGGAGAACAGTCCCTCAACCGGGAAACCAGGGTTCAAGCCCAGTCCTTGACGCAACATGCCGTTGGTCCTTGAGCAAGACCCTGAAACAACTAGCTCCTCGGGAGCTATCCAAAAATAAACAACAGTCCATCAATAATAATCAGTAAGTAAAACTTTCAAACAGTTGTAAGTATGAGTTTAGGACGTAATTGGTAGCCCTAATTCAATGAAAAAACATTTCTAGGTCATTGTGATGCTTCTGTCAGTCTGAGTTTTAAAAAGCCGGTGTGAGTAGTCGCAGTCAAAGTGTCTGATTACTTTCCATCAATGACAGCATGAGGAAGTTATTTGATGACCCGAATTGTTTGTTAGTATGTATTCAAGACATATTCAAATGTTGACAATGGAATTTCGTAAAAGTTTCTGGGTTCAATGAAAAACCTGTACAGTGATGTAGTTTCTGGAGTACTTTTTCACTTTCTTTACTGTAGGGCATTTCTTTTTAAATTTCCCAATATAAACAATACTAATAGTTAGACAAAATTAAAAACATAGCCTGACATAGAAACTCATAATAAACAAAGGAATCAAGTTAAGAATCATAATCTGGATAACAGCGGTTGGAAAACTGCATTGCTTTCGTTTTTTGGGTATTTGATTATTCACATAATTAGCTTACCTTAAAAATGTCCACAAGAAATTTGTGTGACACTGATGCGAAAGAATGTTAGCATTGAGTAAAACACAAGCTTATCGGAGCTGTCGGTGTCTGCCTCCGGATAATTTTGCAAACTCAGTAAAATTATCCACACATAATAGAAATATAAGCAGCTTGACGGGCAATAGGGAAAGTAAATTCAGTTCATTTATTGCATAGCTCTAAAAACCTTCAAGGGTGTCTTAAAATTTAATTAAACCCTAAATACAAATTCCAATAAGATTTGTTTGTTGTCAAAATGTCTTCCCATCTGGGATTTTACAATGTTCAAGAAAGTTAAAAAAAAAGTCATTGATAAACCCTTTAAGCTGTATTTACTTTAAAATAGAATAATTCTTCCTTTAAGCACATGTCCACTATTCCAAGTTTCATGGTAATCAGTGAAACAGTTAATGACTAATGAAAAATCTGTCAGAATCCTGTCTTGTCTCGCAAACTTCAAAAAAATAAATATACCATACTTAGAGTTTATAGTGACTTTCTAGTCTGACTGATCCCTTTACTCCTTACGATACTAACAAGGATTCACCCTATTCACGCACACGTTTCGGACAATAGGTGGGTTTACATGGGACACTTTTCTCCCTCCCGAGTTAAAACTTTCCGAATTGCAATGTCGGTCGCCTGTTTACATGACTTGTTATCTTTTCCGACCCGATGTTTACGTGCATCGACTCACCTAATCGGAAACGCTTTCAGAAATGCGCAAACGATCCACATTCCCGTTCATAAGTGGGCGTTAATGATTCGGTGTGTTGGGGGCTGACCGCCAGCAGGCATCCGGAAGAAGATTATCACAAAGAGGATATGCGCGGAAGTGATTTTTTGCTCATCAAACCAGATATCCGAAAGGCTTTCCCAAAGGATTTAGACTACCTCCTTGCAAAACAATGAAATCTAATTCGGAAGGGTAATTTCCATTCATTACATGCAGCATTTTCTTTGCAGCATTTTCTTTCCGATTAAACGTCTTTTCCGAATCTAATCGGAATTAGGCTGTCCATGTAAACCCACCTATTGGCGGCAGCAGCCACCAAGGCGAAGCGCCAAATGCTCTTCAGGAGCAGGAGCCATTCAAAAAAATCCGTCAAAAAACAACACTCGCTTTCAACGGATTAATAATTCTCACGTAGGCTATTACAGTGCATAACACCGGCAAGTGACAGTGGCAACAATAAAGACCTGTGAGAGCAGTATTAGCAGTAGCTGCCTCTGGAACAACACGTTAAACCGATATAATAATAATATAATAACGTGACTGTGCTTAGTCTGCTATGAGTCTAGACTTAAGTTAGTCTCGTGAGGAGATTACCTTCTGAATAAACATCCATTGATGTGATCGTGGATCGCGTTGTCACAAAATAATACACCACAACACTGCTTTTTAGCACATTTTGGGTTTTAAGCCAAATGATGAAGGCGACCCCAATATCTTGGAGATATCAGCTGTGGACACCAAACTCTATGGAACCACGACTTGATTAGATTAAATGAACTTGACAGTTTTGGGACAGCCGCTGCTCCATCCAAGGAACTGGCAGGTATGAAAGCTGCTATAGAGGATCCAAATATAAACATGGCATTGCTAATAAATGCTTCTTCTTTTTCATGACATATATTTTTATTGATACAATGGGTTTCGACAGACACTTTAACGGAAAGATAAAAAGAATAAGGGGCCAATAATATAAGAAATTTGTTTAATTTGTTAACTACAGGTATAACAATTATCATCGGCTGAAACTTCAATATAGTTACATCTTAAAACACAAACCTACGACTAAAGGTTGCTGTTTAGGTTCCATTGGGGAGAATGTCTAGCATTAGAAGGAAAAAGTTAACATCTATTATCTACTGAGCCTGTATTTTGAGGCTGTAGCGGAAAGACAATGAAAAAAACATGACTAGATATTTGTCGGACTGCCAAGGTGACGTCATTCAAGACACACGTACCTTACCAAACAAACAATATTATTTATTCAGTGCGATTCCTAATTCTAAATGCGTTAAATTTAAGTGACACCTTTTCATTTCAAATGAAACAGGGAAAACAACATTGATAAAATGGTGCGACCCACGATCATGATTAACGCCGACCAAAAATCGATGCATGGAGGTTGATGGTACAACAGATCCAGCATTTTGACGTCAAAGGCACCTGGAGTGACAAATTTCAATAAATTTCATCATGGTTGCTTTAATTACAGAAAGTCTTTGAGAAATCAGAATCAGAATCAGCTTCATTGGCCATGTATATACATACAAGGAATTTGACTCCGGTTAGCTGAGCTCTCACAGTACGAACGTCATATAAATAATTATAAAAGAAATGGACATGGTAATAAAAAAATATATACAATAATATACCAGAATAAAATAAAAAAATAAACCATAATATTACCAATGCAATGAGTTTGTCAATTGTGGATGGATTAATTGTTTTAAAATGTGTTTATTTCAGGGGGCGCTAGTGAGTAGACCACGAGCTGGGTCATGTTTCATTCAGCTCCTCCGGCCTCGTTAGATTTCAATAGTAGACGCTGATTTTTTTAACCCAACAGGCGGTGGAAAATAACCCATAAAGCTCTGAGTGATGGTTAGAAACAGGAGTAATACTCAAAATATTCAAGATACGCTTCCAGTGAGTGAAGGTGGCACTTTGCCGAAAGAGCTAGAGCTAACTAGCTACCAATCTCAGCTAACTGAAGATACGACCCCGCAGAAACTCTGATGTTTGAACATCATCAACCATCAAAGAGACCAAAACGCGGTGAAGAATCGAAAACTTAATGAATATAAGATTTGAAAACCTGGAAACATCCCTTGCTTGCGTAAAAACTGTCCCTGCCGCAAATTCATCCCGTGTTACCAGCCTGGAGGAGACGTTAAAATAGTTGTGATGAGTTGTGTCCCCCACACAAACTATTAAAAGCCAAACTGAGTGAACTTGTAGGCAGATCAAAAACACAAAATATCAAGATTATGAGACTGCCTGAGAAGATCGAAAATGTTTCAGACCTGCTGCTTAAACTCCTGGAAGGGGACAACCTTCCTTAGCAACAAGCCACGCATCATGATTGCAAAGATCTCAGAGCGGACATGATTAAAGGCCAAACAGAATGGTGTCAGGCAGAAACGGAGAGAGGTCGGCATCCCAGATGGATTTCTGTTCCCTGGCCGTTTGATTTTCACATGTGGAGGTGCCACTAAAATGTTTGATTCACTCCTGGAGGCAAGCAGGTTATTCAGCAGACACACAGAAGTTGCAGCTTTTACCACATATTAATCATCGACACTAGGATGCGGTCTCCACACCTTAACCTGACTACCGGTAAAGTTTGTGACCGACAATTTACCGAGCAAAGGAGCAGTTATATGTCAGACTGCATGTTGTATCATTATTATTTTTCTGATCAGAGTTGTCATTTTATTGAATGACACTCAGGACGCTGTTGCTCACACTAGCCGTTATTGATTTCCATTTTCTGTCTCAAATCGACTTTCGTGGGTCCTGTGTGACCTACAGATCGTGCTGAAATGTTCTGGTGTTCTTGGTTTGTCAGCACCATCACCTCATGGTTCTTTACAAATAAAGGCTGGAGTGGAGCTGTTGGTGTAAGTTTCTAGTTTTCTTTGACAACAGTTTACCAGATTTACGTGTGGATCTACTGACCAGCAGCTCCGCTACAATGGGGTCTTTACATTTCCTTTTCTATTTGAGAGGGGAATTGGGGAAGGGATTAGTTTATTGCTTTTAAGTTGGACTGTTTTGTGCTTGTGTTGTACTCAAAAGATTTTTTTTCGTTCATAATGGCATCCTGCAATTTTGTGAAGTACGGGTGTCACGTGTGGCCCGAACAGTTTAAACGGTAATAATATCATTAATATAAAGTCCTGTATTGTAAGATGTTTGATCAGTCCAGCTAAAAGAGCCCAAATATCTTCTCATCTGCAAGGCCTTCAAACCAATATTATTTTCCTACTTTAAAAACACAGATACGGTTTTATTAAGTTGTACGAGGCTATCATCAATGACACAGGTGATTTTTCTCAATCCTATGGGAAGCCTTTAAAGCAGTAATAAGAGAGTTTGTGATAACATATGAAGTGACGCAAAAAAAAGCATTATCTATCAGAAAGCAGAAAATAGCTTTGTTTTGTTTTTTAAATAGATTTGCCAGCTTACTTTGATTGAAGGACAATTAAACAGGAGCTCAATCTTCGTCTAAGCTCAAAGATATTGTAATACTAAATGTGAATACAACAGCATTCTTTCTAACCAAGTCAGCACTTTCCTTCTGAAACTAAGGCATAAACAGTTTGAAATGAGAAAGAAGCCGGGACCCCTGCTCTCACGGCAGTTGAGAAGTGCACAAGCCAGTGTGACTATTCACAACATTAAGCTTCTTTCACACTCCATAGTTACAGACCTTGTGAAAATAAATGAATGCTTCAAAAAATCAATCAAGAACTATACCGTTCTCAAAATCTTAGGAAAGAAGAAGACTTCCTTCTGCAATCATTCCCACTTTCTAAAGTGTGCTTAAATGCTCAAACTGAGCTCAACACAGAAATATCACTGCAGGAGGTCCATACAGCAATAAAGAAATTCCCAAAGGACAAAGCAGCAGGCCCTCATGGGCTTGGTATATAGTTTTACAAGGCATATGTGCACAACGTGGCCCCCATTATTGCTGAGAATGTTTAAAGGTCAATTAAGAACAAAAAATTAACAAGGTCGCTATACACAGCAAATATTTCCTTAATTTTACAAAATGAAAATGAAGAGACTGGCCTGTCATCATATTGACCCTTTGCCCTTCTTGGTTGTGACGTAAAAGTGTTGACCAAAATCCTACCCAATAGACTGAATAAGCACATATGGAACATAGTACATCCAAACCAGGTGGGTTTCATTCCTTCTTTAATGTTTGTACGCTACTGAATATTGTATGTAGCGACCAATCATTGCACTTGATGTGCATAAAGCATTCAATCAGGTAGAGTGGAAATACATACTTTGAACCCTAGAAGTTAGTTAGAAGGGCGGGAATTTTAGCTACTGGGTTGGCGTGCTCTATGCCTACTCGACTACATCCTTCCTTACCAACTCAGGGAGACTCCCCCTTTCAACCTACATTGTGGTCTTCGACAGGGCTGTCCTCTTAGCCCCCTGCTATTTGCCTTATCCATGGTACCCCTGGCTATTAGCATCAGAAACAACCCTGAAAATAAATTGTCCGCCTCCTTACTTACTGGCAGGATGCATATCCTGAAGAACGTTAAGATGCAACCCCATCATGGGTGGCTATAGAACAGGACATTAATGGCAACGCTCTTCCAGTACTACTCCATCTAGCAAACCTTGAAAGACAAACACCCTTGTTTTGGCCCCCATTATTTATTCCCACCCTTACAACTGGATATTGTTTTTTCCAACCTGGAAGAGGAAAGGCCTTGTTACTATTAGTGACCTGTACACTGATAATGTATTCTCCTCATTTGCTCAGATCAGGCACCGATTCTAACGGCAGCCATACCATTTCTATTACACATACAAATGAGTTACTATTTCAGAGCAACTTAAAAAGTCCTGGTAGAGTGAGATAGGAATAGATATTTCAGAGGATACATGGGCTAAATGTCTTCGGCACCTAATAATAATAATAATAATAAGTAATGTATAACCCAGTTTACATTTGGATCAAATCTCAAAGTGCTACAAAGTAAAAGCAGATAAAAGCATCAATAAAAAATATAATAACAACTATCTAAAAACATGACCAAAGAGCAGCAATGTTAATTAAAGTTATAGGTTCAGCAGGCCTAACCTCCTAACATAGGTTACATTATTCCCAAGTTAAACTACATTCATTCTGACCATCATCATCACCACTTTGTATCAGATGAAAACAGTCTGATGGAACACGGGCACACATGTTTTGGTCTATGGACTTGAAGTCCCTCCCAACCCAGAAACTGCAGTCTTAGGCTCCTTTAAGCAGACATGGTAGCCCTTCCTTCACCCAATCACAGTACTGGTGGGACCCTCATGACACCCCAATGACTTATTATTTCTAAAAGCTCATATCAATATGCTCCTGAGAACAATATAATTGGTGGATGGCCATATAAACTTAAATAGTAGAGAGTTAACACATTGCTTGTTCCTTTTTGCTGAGCGACTGGGTGTTCTGTACTGTGTCTCTGAAAAACCTATCGATAAAGTAATTTATTTTAAAAATGTGTGCATTTTATAACAATAAATAAATAGAGATACCCCCCCTCTTCCTCCTTTTGAGTGAGACTCAGTTTGGCAACACACCGTTTTCTGATTCTAATGTGTGATGCAAGTGATTTCTATAATATGTTTAACTGCTTTTTGAGTTTAATCTCTAATATTATTTTTATATAATTACATAATAAATGATTGCCTGGTGGCCTAAGGACATAGTGGAATCTACCTGAACAATCACTCCAATAGGCTTTTATTACCTGATCTGATATCTCTAATAGACCATAGATCTATACTTATACATATATAATCTGTTCATTAAAAAAAGCTATTTCGTTTGGGAATATTAAAAGGTTCAGTTGGTTTGTTTTTCTTTGATTATTTGGGATTGTAAACTCGAAAGATTTGGTCCAATAAGATTTATTTTAGTTGAAATAGCGTACTTTCAAACTAGATTTGTATCCAGAGCAAATGTGTTTGTGTGGGAGGAGAAGCCAGAGTTCCAAAAATGACTGGGGCCAACCAGACTCTGGGTTGTGGTTTTGACAGGCTAGATGATTTGTGTCTTTTGCGTCGTAACTATAACGCTAATATATTATAACGTAAAAAATGTAATCCATTATTACTGGCAGTGAAAACAACCAAAAAGCTTATAAACAAGTATATTTGAAGCCATTCAGCCTCCAGTAGCTACAAAACACTCTTTCCTATCCTATAGGCTATGTTTATTTACCCAACATGGTCAGATTTTCAAAATCTCAGAAGATTAAAACACTTACCTTCTGGATATATGGGCATGTAGTTCGAAGGTTTACAAATCCAATTCAAATCTTTAGGATATTCCATTGTTTTTGTAAATTATTTTCAATCAATCTAAGGTGAGTTGGTCCACCAAAATTACACATTCACAATTCATAAAAAGCGCAAATCCGCGCAGGAATAAAGGGCAAAGCTGCATTTGCATTTATACTCAGCGTGGAAAAAAAAGTGACTTCATTCAGCCGATCTGTGCTCTGCGTGAACATCCGTGTAAGAGGCGAAAATATACGTCAAAGTGCACTCACTGATGGAGTGCGTTTGTTTTTTTCTTTACGGTGGGGATGATATGCTTTTAAAAGTTGATGAGCTTTCATTCGGCAGCCCTGCTCCAGGCTGCAGGCGGAGGGTGGAGTCTAAACGTCTAGCGTTTGAGGAGACGGGCTGTTTGGCCCTGAACGCCGCCTCGCAGGCATCACTTCCTCCGGACTGCGCGCTACTGTGGACCAGGGCCGCTCTTTACGTCACGTGATCATGCGAAGGATTTAAGTTAATCCTTTGTAAGGTAAAATTAAACTGTATTTTTTTTCCACGCATCTGTTTCATCACCGAGAGGAAAAAGTGGATAAATAAGTGGTAAAATAATTAGTTAGATTTGAGCATTCAGATTTTGAAACATGAATCTGCAGACAGAACAAATGCAATTTACCATTTTGCTGCCACAGCTGCCAATCATTTCACTTCTGAACTTCTTCTATTTAGTTTAGAGGGTGCAACATTATTAAGTACACACTAGTGTTATGTATAATTCTGTTTAAAATCTGTCATTATTTCTATTACTGATTATTCATATTAGATATTAGATTAGATACATATGTATATTGATTGCAATATATCTATCTATCTATCTTTCTATCTATCTATCTATCTATCTATCTATCTATCTATCTATCTATCTATCTATCTATCTATCTATCTATCTATCTATCTATCTGTCTGTCTGTCTGTCTGTCTGTCTGTCTGTCTGTCTGTCTGTCTGTCTGTCTATCTATCTATCTGTCTATCTCTGTATATATATCAGATCTCTCTCTCTCTCTCCTCTCTCTCTCTTTCTCTTTCTCTCTCTCTCTCTCTCCCTCTCTCTCTCTATCTCTTTTTGGACTTTATTTATATATACACACTGTGCAAATAGTCCATTACAGCAAGTAAAGCTTTGCATTCAATTCAACAACTTTCTTAAATAAAATTGTGGGACTAATATCAACACGTCGTACTTTAAGCATTAAAAGCAAAATGACTAATTGATAGATAAATAATTTATTCATCTCCGGGTAAATTCAAGAAGGGGGCTTTAAAAGGTGGAGTGAAGTTAGTCAGGTTTTCAAATTAAGAATGAAGTATAAATAAATGTAAAAATAGTAAAAGTTTAATTAAATTTAAATAATTACACTATATAAGTGTAGCTACTAGACAGCCAGCCCTAAGGAAGGCATCAAGACTCATTGATACCAAGACAATTTTGCAATAGAGTGGTCTCACGGTTTTTACGGTTATATGTTCATGGTCTTGGTCTATTATTTTTGCTAAATTAATGCTAAGGCCTATGTTAATAGGAGAAACGTTAGGGTCATTTGAACTACTTTATGTAGTTGACAGTAGTTTATTTAGCATAAGAGGTGGGGATTTTTTCAAGAGATACTTAATCTGTTCTCACTGCTCTATGACAAACCTAAGGAAAATATATGGTTCCTGCTGTACATGAAAGCTGCTTGGTTTAATGTACAGGTCTGAGGGGCAGGTGTAACAAAAAGGGTACCAATGTGATTTCCCTCTTCAGAACATTTATACACTGATCAGCCATAATATTGTTAACACTAACAGGTGGCATCAGAATAAAGTTGATTATCTCATTACCATGGCATCTGTCAGTGGTTGGGCTGATTTGTTGTAAGCAGGAAAAGGGGGCTAGCTTAAGGATCTGAGGGACTTTGACAAGGACAACAATGTGGCACTTTGGCATAATCACTGGCTCAGAGCTTCTCCAGGTCTTGTTATCCCGGTCTGCAGTGGCTAGTACATATCAAAGTGCTTAAAGGAACATCATGGGCCCCCAGGTCTCGTTGATGGGGTTAAAACAGAAGAACAGCCTGTGTTGTCTCACCCCATAGAAGAGCTACTGTAGGAGGTGATCGGCCAGGGATGACCAGAGGTCCGCCAAAACTGGCAGATCACTCAGAAGGTGGTAAAAGTCGGGAGATCTTATGAGTAACAAGAGTGCGTATGGTAAAATAAAAAATCATTGAATTTAGATGCCGTTTTCATGCTGTGATCTTCCTAAATATATTGGAAGAAGGTATTCAGAAATACTGTAGTCTATACATGTACTTCTCGGGTCACATTCTCTAGGAGGTGTCCATTATCGCAGGTGTCCATTATCAAGTGGTACATTCCCCAACGGTTTTAAGGTAATGGAGGCAAACAGTCAAAATGCAGACGCCTATCTTATATGATGCTGTGGCTCCTTTTCTAGAGCTGTGGGTCCTTTTATTGAAGGTTTACTGTTCATATTCCTCTCAATACTAGTGGATGTGGTTGAACTTAATGTCATTATAAGGCTGCAATGGCAATGATGAAAGGTTGTGGGTTTAGGACTTCTTTTATTACTTTAAATACATTACTGTAATTTACATATCTTTATGATTTTAAAATATGCTGCCATAATTTGAATGAATACATTTTTCTCAGTCAAAAGTATCAGTCCTGTCTATGTTTGTGCAGACATGCCGCCACTTTGGTCTAGTTAGAAGCTTGGCAGTACCATAGAGTACTGGTTAACATTGTCACTTCACAGAAAGAAGGTTCTGGGTTCAAAATCCCAACCTGATAATTCACTGTGCGCAGCTTACATGTTCTCCCTGTTGTATGTGAACAAACACTTTTTGCCACAGTCCAGAAATATGTAATATGGGTGAATAGGTGGTTCTAAACTGAGGCACTATAATAATTTCAGTTTAACATGATCTAAGAAATGATGAGTGCTTTCAACATTAAAATGTAAAGTCCGTAGAGCGGGTGCCCCATGTAGAGAGGCTGAGTCCTCATCGTGCAGCGGTCACACTTTTGTGGGTCGGTTGCTGCTTGTCACCTATAGCTCACCTAAATATATATCTACACCTCACCTTTAGCACTTTGAGATTTGATCCAACTGTAAAGTGCATTATAAATTAAATGTATTATTATTATTATTATTATTACCTCAGCATCTCTTCTCCTCGTTTCCTGTCAGTCTTCAGCTGTGCTGTCAATAAAGCTCCATGGGCCCAGTAACATCTAAGACTTTTAAAACATGCTTAAAACTTTCCTGTTTGTTGCTACCTTTCATGAAATATTTACATTTTCTAATCTTTATTTCTGTCTTTACTATACAGTACTGAAAGCTTTTTCACTTTTTGGTTAAATACATTTATTTCTAAATTGAAGACCTTTCTTTTTTTTTTAAATAATGATTTTTTTTAGCAGCTTAATATCTCAGTTGTTTACACGACTGATTTTGGTGCAGGAGCCTGGGGTTCATACCGCAGTCAAAGACGACATGGCAGAAATCCAGTGTTGACCCTTAGGCAAGGTCCTTAGTGTTAGCGGCCTAGAATGCCACATCTAGCGCCGGTTCCAAGCCTGGGTTAATTGGAGGGTTGTATCAGGAAAGGCATCTGAGAAGATTTGTCATGCGACCCCCTAAAAGAAAAGAAGGAAAGAGCCGAAAGAAGTTGGTCTGCTTGCTTCTAAATTTTATTTTTTGTTGACTCTAGATGCTCATATATAGTCTATGGAAAAATAGGTCCAAACACATAGGGTTGATGTTTTTTCTTAATCCTTGAAGTAGTTTATTTTTGAGAATGTGCCAGGTAACAAGTAGAAATAATTCCCCATGGGGTTTATTTTAAGCCATTAGTCCACCTATCCCGAACTCAAACCTGAAAAAGAGAAACATTTTGAAGTGAACACCAATCAAAGACATGTGAGACCATGTTCCTTTATAATTCTCTCCCAAGGAATCCAGTAAAATTGTTTTCTTTAAGATTCAAACCAATTTTGACCCTATTTAGGAAAAAAAAAGCAGAAAATGATAAGATCATGTTTATATTTGGATCCGGGGGGGAGTAGAATCCTGAAACGTGTTCCAGACGAAATATATTATTCCTCCAGCGGGTTCTGTCTATTTCACTTTTCAGCGGTTTTCATGTGAAATTACTGCCCATGCATGAAAATAAAAACCCTTTCAGTTTAATTCCACCACATTTGCTAACACAATATTTAGAATAATGCAGTAAAACTATTAGATACAAACACTTAGGCTGCAATTTTCTCCCACACCAGTTTTCTGTCCTTCGCTGATGAAGCCACCGTGCTCTTTTTTTCTAAATATCTACTCACTCTAGCATGAAAACTTCCTACTCAAACGACACGAAGCTTGGTGGCCATATAGAGCACTCTATAATCGCCTCTGACATTGTTACGCCAGCCAACGTGGAAGCGATGACTAGGCAACCTTATATTTTTAAATTTTCTGTATTTGTGTGGAAATTAGCTCATGTTGATTGTTATAATGTTTATCTGCTAACTGTACCCTGCTCCTGGTCAGGCTGGATAGGAGGTTGGATGAACTGTTATTCCCCAGTGATTATTATTCGGGGTAGGCTTTGGCTCAGTGAGTAGGGCAGTCATCTCCCCATCAGTTCACGCCCGGCCCTTGACGCTACATGCCGTGGGTTCTTGAGCAAGACCCTGAAACACCAACTCTCCAGGCGCCTCACAGCAAAGAGTCAAGTTCAGTGATACATTTCACGATGATATTCTGTATGTACTGTGTCTAACAATGCGTTGAATAAAGTAGGTTCCTTGCACTTGATTTTATTTATTTGTTTCTTTTACTTTTAGTTCCCAAGGAAGTGTGTTTGAGATGAAAAATCTCTTTTACAAGAGAGATCTCTGCCAAGGCAGCGACCTTGGCAGAGATCACCAAGGCTTTACATATTTAAAATACAACAAACACATCAAGTAATACAACAAAATCCACAGTAAATCATAAAACCCAATAAATCATAAGACAATTCATATATAGTGGCATTTCAAGAAAAACATTGAAATGTTGCAGAGTGGAAAAATAATTGTTTCCCAGATGTTTCTTTTTTCTTGTCTTTTTTCAGAGAGGAGATTCGACCCGATTTCAGGTGACTGATGTACAAATAATACTGTTGAAAATAACCATGGTATAGGCTGCGTTGATGGAACACACTTCCCTAAAATACACATCAAGTACTGAAAAGTTAGAGAAACTAACACAGACACAGACTGTAGATCCATGACTTTTATTTCTTTTATTTTACTGTTACACTGGCTTTTCACTAGGTTATCTTGAAAGCATCATGTTAAATAAAAATATATATACATATATATATATATACCCACGGTATATATATGGTATATATACCCACATATTAACCAACGCTTCAGTGTTATGCAGGTACATGACCAGCCATTGGTCATCTGTCTGTGTTAGTGGTGGTGGAGATGAAGGCCCTCTGCCTTCTTTCTGTGAAAACAGCTGAACAGAAGGCCCGATCACCCATGGTGCTGAGCTTAGTCCGGGGGTGGAGGAGGCGGTATGAGTGGGTAGAATGGAGGGATCATGTTGAGGTCAGTGGGATGAGTAGTTCTTTAGGTAGGGGGGTGCGTTACCATGGATGCACTGGTGAGTGAGGAGAGAGATCTTATAATCAATCCTTGTGGAGATGGGAAGCCAATTAAGGGAATGAAGAACGAGGGTGATGTGTTTGTGTTTACGAACTCTCATCAGGATACTTGCAGCACTGTTTTGAACATACTGAAGTCTTTGAAGACTTTTATCAGAGATCCCGATGAGAAGTGAGTTACAGTAATCCAGTCTGGAGGAGACAACATGGGGACCAGCTTTTCAGCATCACTTAATAATAATAATAATAATAATAATAATAATAATAATAATAATAATAATAATAATAATAATAATAATAATAATACATTTAATTTATAATGCACTTTACATTTGGATCGAATCTCAAAGTGCTACAAAGTAAAAGCATATAAATGCATCAATAAAAAAATAAAAATAATAACTATATAAAAGCCTGACCTAAAAGCAGGAATGTCAATTAAAGTTATAGGTTCTGCTAAAAAGGAAAGTTTCAAGTCCTTTTTGAAATATATATATATATTTTTAAAAGGTTCACAAAGGACACCATGGACAAGGTTTGGAAATATTTCTGAAATGGTGCTTGGAAATCTTGCAGATGTGTTTGATGTGGGATTCTAATGTGAGTTGAGGGTCGAATCCTACGCCGAGGTTGGTGACTGATGAAGAGAGGGGAATGTCGTGACCAGAGAAGGTAATACTGGTTATGGAGGAAGACTGGGTCGGATGTGGGGTCCCAATTAAAATTCCTTCGGTTTTGGAGCTGTTCAACTGGAGAAAGTTGTTTTTCATCCACACCTTTATCTCCTCCAGACAAGCACGGAGAGTTGACAGGGGAGATGATGATGACGATGACGATGGAGAAGCTGCGGAGGAACATGTGTCAGTTTTTATGTAGATTTGCGTGTCATCAGCGTAACAATGGAATGAGAGTCCATATCGACTGATGACACGGCCAAAGGGGAGCATGTATAGTATGAAGAGAATGGGGCCAAGGACTGATCCCTGGGGGACTCCACAGGTGACGGTGTGTATCCGGGACCTTGACCTACCAAGGGAAATGTATTCTGTCGGGTCGGTGAAGTAGGATTGAAACCAGTTTAGAGCGGTGGCAGTGACTCCAGTGGTGTGATGTAGGCGGTGTAGGAGTATTCCATGATCAACTGTGTCGAAGGCAGCAGACAAATCAAGGAGAATCAGGAGGGAAGGTGAACCAGCATCTGCTGCCGTCCGTAGGTCATTTGTGACTCTAAGCAGACTGTTTCTGTGCTTTGGGCGGAGCAGAAACCAGACTTTAAGGTTTCAAAGAGGTTTTTGTATTTGAGTATTTGAGGTGGTCCTGGAGGTGGGCAGCAAATA
This sequence comes from Lophius americanus, assembly GCA_037951165.1. Lineage (NCBI taxonomy): Eukaryota > Metazoa > Chordata > Actinopteri > Lophiiformes > Lophiidae > Lophius > Lophius americanus. The sequence goes on from JBBDHG010000174.1 coordinate 1,406,063, forward strand.
CTTTTTCCAGAACTTTGGAGAGGAATGGAAGTTTTGAGAGGAGACTGTAATTTGCAAAAACTTCTGTCTATTTTGGTGAAATTGGAATTGGAAAATACAAAGAAATAGCAAAATAAATTTAATGAAATGAAATATTACAGAATATAATGACAAACGTCATTTCCACCGTTCCTGCAGCAGTTATCTTCTGCTATGGGTTTCCACTGATTCTGGATGGAAAAAAAAGCAGTTGGTAAGGTGTTGCTGCTAGTTACTTAATAAGAAAGCAAAATAATTATTGATTATGAGGGAGTATTTAACAGTCTGATAAATTCCTAAATATTGTTTTAGAAAATGTTCCCCCCACTGTTTAAATTGATTTCTACCGCCACCTGCGGGTAAAGAGGGTGAAACACTCCTGAACAAATGTAATTTTTTCTTATTTATTAATTTTTTTTGTCTATGATGGACAAAAAGGTGAAATATTCAGGTTAATTTCCATTCCCTACATTTTAACACAAATATCACTTTGCTCTAAATACAGGTTTTTTTTTACTTCAGTTGATTGTGTTTATCTTACGTACTTGTCTGCTTTCCGAACATCAAGTGTGAACTCAACCTAAATAAAACCAAATAATGGGCCAAAGAAAAACAATAAACTTATGAGAAAAACTCAACCACAAACAAGAAATGTGTCACTTTGTTTTTCTCTACATTTTGGTCATTCAAAATGAGCACCTAATGAATTCCCCTCCTAGTAGTAAATGTTTCAATGAAACGCATAATCCTTTAAATTAATATGTTAACATTCTCTTAATGAATGAATACCACTTAATGTTTAGTTAGGTTTGCAAAAAAAAAAGTTGGCAGAAATTAAAAAAAAAAAAAGAAGCCACTAACACTGAAGTTAAGTATTTTTATAAAATATTAAATTTCCATCTAATTTCAGCACGTCACATTTAAAGAAACTTTTTAATCATTTTAGGCCAATGTAAATAACTGAAATTAAAATAAAATAAAATAAATAAAAAATTTGTGATTATTAAAAAGGGGCAAAACATTCATAAGAGACAAAATCTCATTTGAAATACATTTTTACATTTTACAAAGTAACTGTACTTCTACTTGAATAGGGAATGCATGTACTTTTGTGTTTCTATTTTTTTTAACCTCTTTTACCCTACTTGTATAACATTCCTTTCAGAAAATGTGTGTTTGTTTGATTTTGTGCTTGTGAAACAAAATGCTCATGAATGGTATTTAATATTCGACAACCACGCATTGATAATTAAAGTGCATCAGTCAGTTTTTAGGCCAGGTTTTTTTTATGTTCGTTTGTTCATTTCTGGAGGGGACTCTGCTCCCCACGGGGCTGTATAATTGACATTTCCGTGCAGCGTTTAAGGCATCATATCTAATCACCTTGCAGTGTTTGTCCAGCAGAGGTCACTGTAACTCTTTACTCTGAATGAAACCTGTGGTCATGTGACCATCCTTCTATTCTCTAGGTCTGTTCCAATTCCCACCAACATTATATATATTTAAAGTCTACAAAAGAACTGCGAAAATAATCACAAATTTACAGATTAATAGACCCTAAATGTATAAACTTTTAAATAGCACCGAGGATCGTCCTCTATGTTATTTAATTTTTATTTGTCCTTCCAGTTTTCTGTTGTTTCCCCCCCACACAGAAATCTGTTTCATTTGCTTTTCTTTATTTAATTATTAAATTACATCATTTGAATTTGTTCTTTTACAATTGCGATTTTGTCATTACCATTTTTTGTCGTGCCTTGTTTGTAATTATTGTTCAACAGAGGTAATAATAAAATAAAAATGGAAGAAAAAGAAGTATAAAAAAAAAAAAGCCACTTTCGACCGAGACTCAGCTGGCAGAATAATAGGCTTGGTCCAGATCAGAGTAGCACGTCCGGAACACAGCAATCACCAGTCCATTTACGGACCTTTGGAGGCCTGCTCACTGTTTGTCCATGTTGGAAACTATATGTGTTGTTGTCTGTAGATTTTTAACTATTAACTATTTGTTAGATGGAATTAGATTGAAAGGGAAAATCTGTTGCACTGTCAGGAAAAAAAGGATCCTTTAATTATTTAGAAGGATTAACGAAAAAAAGAGGAATAGATAGGAAATACAAAAATTCTTATTGGTCTCCTACTCGGGCACGTGCATTATTGTAAAAATTATGTAGAACACCAAAATAATATTAATTTGTGAAAAATGTCAACAACGAATTATATGTTAAAATAAATGATGTTTAATTAGATATTACAGATCGACGTTCATTCGATTTCATGAATTTACTGATTCATTTCACTATTTAAACCGAGCGTTTTCGTATTGACCAAATCAGATATTACTGATGAAGTCGGCTGCAGTCGTGTCAGATTAAGACTTTGGTCACACAGAAAAAAAAACAACGTTTGAGATCAGAGATTAAAGCCAGTCTGTAATCTGATCGCCATGGATAACCGAACATGACCAACTAGCAGCAGATGACGGAGAAACGTAAATGAGAGCACTACCTGTCAATCATCATCATCCTCGGACATGAAGGTCATGCTGCCGGATGAAAACCTTGACTGGATGATCTAAAATTGACGCCCAGTACCTTCGCGTGCCTGTCAGGCTCACTAAAAAAAAAAAAGAAAAAAAAAAAGGAGAGCAGTAAGAAGAAAGAAATAACCCCAGATACGGATTTTTCGCCATACATTAAATTTGCATGTCATTTTAAGACAGAGGGTCAATGCAAACTGTCAGATCTTTCCTCTTGAATCAATGCGGATACATTTAACTTGGTCCGATTGCACGCAACTACTGCAAATTAAAAACATAAAACTTAGGTGTTTATACATTTTTACATATTACATTTAAGACTTGTAAATGAGTATTTCTACGATTCAAATACTTTGTGATACAATTAGATGGAACTTCCATACTTAATTAAAATACTTTAGTTAAATGTGCGTTTTTGTTTGTTTGTTTTTACATTAAAAAGAGTAAATTTGAACATTTTTTTCCCCTACGACCTAATCTCCTTGTCAGGAGCTCCAGGTGAGGTGCTCATTTAATATGTGAGCTTCAGACTAAACCTGCAGATTGTAGATTGATTGATAGATTGTTCAAATGTAAGTCATTGCATCCCTGTAAATCTTCTCATTCATGCCATTTCAACAAGATTTTTCTTTTTTTTCTGCTTCGTCTCCTTACTTGACCTTGTGGTTCTGTGCTGTCATTGGACCGATCTCACTATTACACACTTATTAGGGTGTAATACGTCTGGGTTTCTTCAGATACCATTTAGGAATGAAGACTACATTATAAATGTAAACTAAACCGGTTAAATGTAACTTAATTACCATGTGGTTTACAAAACTGATGCATTATTTGAATGTACCCCCTTTGTAAGTGGTCCTGACGTTAGAACTGGAGGTGGAAGATAAATTGTCTAAGCCCCAAAAAATAATGATATCTACACAAGATAACTTATTGCCAATTAAGAGGCAGACACTACAACACCTTCCAACCTCTCAATAAAAAAAACCCGACAGTGTCAGAGATAAACAATCTTTGAATCAAATTAATAACTGAATAACCGTTGTGAGCGTAATAAATACCAACATAATCAGTGAAAAGCTCAAACTACACTCAATGCATGTGTAATATATAAATCTTGAACAGAACGTCAAACTCAGCCGGGAAGTGATCAAGCTAACTGTAAAACATCTGTGTAGCAAATCGACTATATAGTTTGGAAAATGTCCTTTCAGTGCTGATTATTCAGGCAAACTAATTCATCTGTCCACCTCTGGTAAGGACAATAACATATCAAACAATGGGCACATTTAACTTTAGTAAAACACTCAGTTTTAAAACAATGTAAGAAGAAGAAAATAAAACTGCACTGAAAACAATACCTTATTGGAGGCGGTAGGAAATCCACTTTATCCACATTCAGACACTCTCATACCAGTAAATATGCTGAAGCTCTTCAAACAGGGTCCACACATGGGAGCCGGAGCTTTCAGTTTAGTCAAACTGCTCGCGTTTTAAATATATATAGCAATATTATTGTAGCGGTGGAACATAGTTTGAGTTTGGCGCCTGTAGGCTCCGACCTCATCACTCCCTGCAGGTATTTTTGACAAGGAGATTGGGGGAGTGATGAATAAACTATTGGACCCCCTTTATTGGAGCCTAAAGGTGGGTGGGTGGTGGGTCTGAAGGTATAGTTATATACGTGCAGAGCCTCAGCAAGGCAGGTAAAGGGAGACATGGGAAGTTGATGTAAGTAACAGGTGTGCTTGATGGGCAGTGAGGATGATGAGGCATGTAATGCCCCGTTTATCAGACTCCTCTCACCTTTAGTCTCGGTTTTGGTATTTTAATCAAGCTTATAACTAATGATGGGGCTGCTTTTAGGCATAGACCGCTCAAGGGATTTCCCATGATGCATTCTGCTGCACTCTCCTCCTTCTTGCCTTCTCTAGTGATCCATGTGTCAATAATTCATCTCACTGACTCGTCTTTGGGCTTTCTTATCACACGGAGTTACATGGATCATGAACTGGCGACTCGTCAAGGGGGCAACCCGCCTCTCACTCAATGTCAGCTGGGAGCCCCTCCCCCACGACCCCGAACAGGATAAGCACTAATGTATAATGAATGAATGCATATGAATGAATGAATAACTGGATCTACAGCTGTGGATCCGGTTGATGCCCATTGATAATCTGATGATCTTATTATTGTTATTATTATTATTATTATTATTATTATTATTATTATTATTATTTGTAGTATAGACAGTATAATTTACATTCTACTATAATATCGCTCACCCTCTCCTGTTCTCTCTCATCCAAAATATTAAAAGCCACACGGCTGCCCATCCAGAGTCAATGTCCCGCTCAAGGTTTCAGCCTGTTATCAGACAGATTGTTCCATCACTGCTGTGAAGTGCTTGCTAATGTGGTAATTGTTGGGTCCTAAGTTCCGAGAGAACAGTCACTGCTGTTGATTTAGTGAGGCATAAATGAAACTTACTTGATATTCCTTCCAGAGATATTTACCAAATGTAGTAAAAATCTTTCTGTGTTACAAAATATGAAAAGAATATTCCTAGAATCACCCAGATTAAGGCTTAAATCAAAAGGCTTGATATGCCTGAGCCGTGGTACCAAATATTGAAAGGTGAGTGGTTGGGACCTGTAGACTGGACCTCTGATCTTGCTCACAGCTGTTATCAAACAATATTATATCCCACAAACTCTTCTGTGTTTCCAATTTGCAGATTCGATTGGGTATTACACACCTCAACTCGCCCCCACTTACCTGAGCATGGAAGGAGAATCTACGGTGGCCTTCAAGGGTCAAAATTACGTCATAGCCTCCAATGAGCAGCCTGTGAACTGATGAAGTTCGTGAGAAGATGTTCTTTTAGATGGAAATATTTAGATAATTTCTTTTCTTTATACTCTATGGTTTTCTTATTTATATATAAATGTGTTTTTTTTAGTTGTAAACAGTGACCCTCTGCTTTGCATGTAAACCCGTTTATGCCATCACCAAGAAAATCGAAATCAAAACCTAATTTCTTTGCATATCTATCTTAATTTATATGTAAATTAAAACTCTAAACACTCTAAATTTACCATAAAGGACAAATCAATTGGTCAAACATAATTTTAAACAGTAAAATAAGGTGATGGTGGCACTTTGTATCTCATGAAAAATAGTCAATTTAATTCAGATTGGCTTAAAGTTTTGGTAAAGCACGTTTCACAAAACTATTTGACACTGGTTTTGGTTGTATTAAGTTACACAATCTAATGCTTAATTATGCAAATTTCTTTACCAAATTCAAAAATAGGACTTTCTCCTCTTGTGAACGCCTTGAGTTCTGGTGTCCCCCATGGCTTTAGCCTTTGTCCCTTACTCTTTAGCATATACTTCTGCCACTGGGTCATATTATAAAGAGGTTCAGTCAAGTTTCACACATTTTTCATGAGAAATAGTGACACAAAATGAACTAACCAAAAATGTTAATCATGGTAATAATTAGTGGAAAACATTAATTTAAGTATACGTAAAAATAGTTCACCAGCAACAACCAATTCCCCATCATCTTCTTCATCTGTTTTTAAAAGTAAAGTGTTTCTTCACTGTCATGCAGAAAATTCAACCTTCAAACCAGCCGTGTTACGCTTCTCTATAAAAATGGCAGTGTAACATGATGGCCTCCATTGAAGTAGACTTTTTCTTCGCTAATATGAAAAGAACTATTCTTATCTGATTAAGCAACAATAAAAACATAAGAAAGGAATAGGATTATAGGATTATTAAATCAGAAATATAAACACCTACATTTATATAATCCAACTATATGGTATGATGCCATGGCAATATGGTCAACCTCGGCATGATTAATAATTACATTTTCAAATATAGCTAAAATAATAGAAGCCCCTTTCATGTCATATGAGCCGGCTTCTTTTATTGTAATCATACTATCGTTAATATAAGACAAGATGTATGTAACTGTATTTTAGCTGTATTAACTCAGAGGCTGCTTTGAGGTGTTGGTGCCATCATCCATTACTGTGAAGTGTTGCTGTGCTCTCTCTCACAGTTGCTCATTAACTGCTAATCATAGGGCAATAATTGATGTTGTATGGTTGTTTGTTTCATTGTGGGCCACATGAGTGCTGCTCAAACTTGGTGCCCTCCCACTAGAGTGTTACAAACACTGAGGGTGATTTCCTGTCGACAACAACATTTTTATCCATCTATCTATCTATCTATCTATCTATCTATCTATCTATCTATCTATCTATCTATCTATCTATCTATCTATCTATCTATCTATCTATCTATCTATCTATCTATCTATCTATCTATCTATCTATCTATCTATCTATCTATCTATCTATCCATCCATCCATCCATCCATCCATCCATCCATCCATCCGTCTATCTCAGTTCAGAGTCATTTTGATGCTTATCTGCACATGTCAGGGTTCCGAAGGCCGGGAATTGGCAGTGCCAGATGGGAGTTGTTGTATTATCGTACCAGAAGCTAAAACTATCGTATTTTGAGGAAAATGATTGGACCATATGAAGTTACCTTGTGATTCCTGTTAAAGTTCAGGGTTGCCTCCTACTGCTACTGTACTGTATATCACAGATATACCTTTCATTACAGTTGGAGAATATTGACTGTTGACTGAAAGGCGTCTCTCTCTCTGAGTGGAGTGCAGGCGGACCTCCGCCCCAATGAACAACCATCAATCAGACATCGTCCTCTTTGAGGTGTCAGACTGACACCTATATTGTTGGATTCGCTGTGTCTTACACATTACGAAGGCGCCCAATTTGCAACAAATATCAAAGAAAAGGCATAAATGATTACTTAAAAGGACGCAGCTCCTTATAAAGACGGATGTTCTGTGCGAGTTTTCAGTCTTTAAATGTCTTTTTAATACGGCTTTACCTCTGCTATTTTACCTCTGTGTCTGCTTGGTCTTTTTCACGTGTTCTGTGTAAACACTGCGCTTTTGAATTCTGCATTGGGGACCGAGATTTTTTTTTCCAAATACTTTTTAAACTTGTGATTTTTAAGAACGGTAATGTTAGCCTCCATCTGCATGTTGCAACAATGACATGAAAGCTTTGTTGTTGCAGCCAGCAGCAGATTGCTGCCAGTCAGTAATATTACAGTAATTTCCCCACTCAAGTCTGTAAGCCTGGAGGTTGAAGCTCACTTTTTGACTCTGATGTCTTCCTCCTCTTTACCTCCCTTTAATCTGACTCCTCATCCTCAGGTTTCGCGCACATTGTTAAACAATTTGTTGCGCTGTGAGATGTGAGAGGAGCCGGAAACGAAGACGCATTGCTCTCAGATTTTTGGTGTGATTGATCGCATATCGTACGATGGTGAAATTATCGCACAAGCACCATAATTATCGTAAGTCTGGCAACACTGATGGGAATAAACTGAACAAGCTGAATGAAGTAATATTGTCTAACTGTTTATAGTTCTTACTGTTCCCCACCTTCTTCAATTGTTCAGGAGAAAAATCTGCAATGCTGTTTTTCTGTGAAGCTCCAAAAACGTTTTGGTGTCTAATTAACCTTCCATTGAACTGAAGATGTGACTAATGAAAAAATGGGGCGCGTTTGTAAAAGTAGCACATGCTGATTTTAGCGGCAACATTTCACCACATTTGTCTCCTCATGTTAAATCTAAATCTAAATATTGATCTTAAATTTTTAGAAAATATGCAAATTTACACTAGCGTCAGCCCATGTTCCAAATGAAAGCTTGCTTAAGAAAGACACTTCTTTAAAGTGGGCCCTCTAGCAACAAGGCTGGTTTTCCATCTGATTCTGGACCGGTTTGTAACTTGGAATAGCACTGGCCCCTAAATACAAGAGCTTATGAAAAACCAAAAGCTCCTGGGTTAAAAGCAGAAAGCAGGGACGTTGTTTGAGAAGCCAGAAGTGAGCGAACCTAGGAGAACCAAAAATAATGTAACTGAGTCATTTTAACCATACTTGGTTTGGCTGTTGAACTGTTCAATATTCAATTCAAATGTGTGTTTTTTTTCTGAACCGCGTTGGTGCAGACAGGAAAACTGTGGCTATGCGTGGTTTTCTTCATCGAGCTTTTATTTTGGTACTTCTTCTGACGGCAGAATAAATTTGCATATTTCTTTAAACATCTACCGTGATCCAACATCTAGATTTAAATTTAACATTCAGGTACAGCCTTTGGATTTTAGATTTAACATCGGGAGCTAAATATGGAAAAATGTCCCTGTTAAAATCGCTACGTGGTGCTTCTACAAACGCCGCACCTTTACGTGGCTGAACTGTTCCTTTAAAGAACCAAATCAGACAGGCGAGAGATGAAGAACATTGTGCCTGATTAGAGCATATTAAAACTGCCATTCCATGTCATTTTTCCCATCTTCTACCTTTAGGGTCAACATTTGTTTGTTTAACCAACCAAAACATTCTGCTTCAGTTCCATTAAGCTACCTAACCCGAAACATGGACCACCATATTTATATTCAATCTGAGTCAGTACCCTCAAGTGGCTGCAGTCAGCGAGTGTAAAGAGGACGTTAGGTGAAACACAGGAGGACAAACCTCAACTCTCTCCAAGGAGATGTCGGCTTACGTCCCTCATATAGTCTTGTTGCCGACATCTAAATAAAAATAAATAAATCTAACATAATGCTGCTTTCTGGCAACATTGACGACTTGACGACGAAGGTCCAGCAAGGTGAATGTTGGCTATTCCTGTCACTTGTGCTCTTCAACGATCACATATTTCATTTTTTCGAGTCTTTGTAATTTACCTATTCAATCATGTTGGTATAATGTCTTCAAAGGCGTCATTGATAAAAAGAAAGCAGAAAGAGTCTGTCGTTCATATAAAACAAAATGCATCAACTCCGCCTATGAGGTAACAGTTTTCTTCGCTGTCAGATCTCCATGAAGCAGAATTTCTCAAATACATTAACAACATGTGGCGAGATCTTTCCACGGGGGAAAACGCGCTCGCACGAACTTAAAAGACCTTTATTAGCCAACACCAACATCTCGACGTAACTTTGAACGTCCTAGAAGTTGAACACAAATAACGCAGAATTTAAAAATGGTCCAACAAATATTCTGTCAGTGTGGAGTTTTTATGTGGTCTTAATAAAAAATAATTGTTATTATGTGTGGCGTCATAACTACACTCATTTATAGCAGCCAGCTTTGTTGATAAACCAATAATAAATAGTGAATATTTCAGCCTTTTACTTCCATAAATATTTCAAGCTTTTTAATTCCAAACCAGTGAACTGGTCTAATTATGACCTTCCATTTTTATTAACGGGCAAATGAATATGATTAACAGCAAAGCAAATACAAAATAAGATATATTTGATTTTACTTCCTTTATATGCTTTACTTTTACTTAATGTTCAGACTGCTAGTTTTGATACTAAACAGATGTCTCATCACTTACTCTGGGGATTGCTCCAGCCTAAAGAGAAGCTGTTCATCATGAGCACTAAGCCGCTGCCCGAGGAAACGTGGAGACATCACTTAAAGGTGGCAAAATGACAATCTGACAGATGCCCTGTTTAGACTACTGGCCTCTATGCACTGACACACATGCATTTCCTTAACAGGCAGAAGATACAGTTACTAATGGACCACTGTCAGGTAACTGCTTTAGCAAAGACTAAGGAGATAGTTACCATGGAAACAGGCATAAATTACACCCTTTAAAGAGAAAGGGGGGTGTCCTTGTCCTTTATGCTCTACTTGTTTCCCCTCTAAAAGGTACAAAATTTATGAACGTCTCACAGAGGAAGTAACTTTTCAAGCAACATTTGAGGCTGGGTCTCGGATAATGTATAAAGATGCCAAGATTGACAAATTAAAACAAAACCGACGCAGACCTTGAGGAAGGCCTCGGAGATGGCACACCACTCTCTGCCATTTTTCATCTCAACAAACACCGAGGGCTCAAGAGCCCTTTAGAAACAGCAACAGATAAAATCGGACGTTTTGAGAACAGTGTAAATAGCTCTCATTATCAAGTCCAAGCTCACTGCCAAAAGGGCAAACAGTATTTTGTGTGTGAGAAGAGAACATTGTTTAGATGAAAGCTGTCAGACGATGGAATTAATCATCTCGGTACAACAGGCAGCGGGACATGTGTGAAAGTCTGAGGGGCTTCTTTCCACATCGGCGTCAGCCTGGAGAGAGATCTCTCTGCAAATGCACATCTGCTCAGTAGAATTAAAAAGCTGACTTTTGACTAGATTCATTGAGACAAAGACCTTTTCTCAGTGGTTGTAATATAATGTCATGTAAGGTGAGATAAGGTAGAATAGAACTTTGTTAATCCCGAAACAAAATTCTTTTGCCAGAGAATGCCTCAAATGACAGGAAAAAAAAATACAGTATAATAAATAAATAGTATATAAATATAAGTGGAAATGTGAAAATGTAAAAAATAAGTGCATTCCAGGTAGATACAAACCTGTGCCTACAAAAACAACATGATACTATTGGTACTATTTCACCTAATAATAATATTCTGAAGTATTATAATAGTGCACATGATAATAAATGTGTGAATAAAAGTTAATATAAAACAGTCTACAAGTAACAGGATAATTGTGCGCGTACTCTTATTGCACATAATAACAGTACTGTTCAGTTATTAGAGTAATAATGCACATAAAAACCCAGTAAGGTCATATAGCAAATGTAGTAAATGTAATATTGTACATTGATAATTATACTGAAAAATAATATTGCACACAATTAATTATATTCAACGTAATATCATGGCTGAAAAAAGACAATTACTTTTTGATAATGTATAATTTATAGATGTAATATTGCATTTGTTTGATCTATTGAGGAGTCGTTGTATATTAGTGTCCGATGTTTCGACTTGCAGAAGGGGGAGGAGTTATACATTTATAAGAGCAACTGTCTGTGGTCAATAGAATCAAAGGAAACAGAAACAGAAACATGGTATCTACTAAGTTTCAGCTGACTGCTGTTGTTGAACGTTGAAATTAAGCTGAATGTTGAAACCAAAGCTTTCCAATAAAATGGGAAAATGTGTTTTTTTTTATATACATATAAATATATATATATATATGTACTAGCTGTGGCAGCCAAAATCAGCAGATAACCACCAGTGTTAGAATTGTTTCACCTTTAAATTAGTTTGATATCATCACAATCTTGGTTCATTTGACATTTGCTAAGAAATAACACACTTTTGGTTTATACATAACACTTTATTCAAGTTGTGTCTCACCAAGCTCCTCGGGCAAAAGACCTGCTGAAGGGAAAAGATGGTGTTTCAAGTCCAACCCGCAGGAAGTGGAAAGGGTGTCTTGCAGAAATAGAAGAGGGGATTTCTTTTGAGACCTTTTTCTCAATTATAAGATGTTTAAGAATACATTGACTTGCTTGTAAATATGTTATTTTGTTAAATTTTAAAAATTCACTAGTTATGCTCATTAATGTAAACATTTCTGAATTGATAGATGTTTAATGTTAGATTTATCCGGTTTATATCTTTGGACCATGTCAATATAACCTCTTGTGTCATTTGGTGAAGCAGTTCAGTTCTTTTTGAGCTCTTGTTTAGTTCTGTGACTTTAGGCTGGAGCTTTAGTTTAGGTGCCTTTGTATTATAGTTTTATTTCATTGTATTATGCAATCCAACTTCCTTTTTGACATTTGTTACTTAATTTCTTACTAAAAAAGCAACGACACAAACGTATAAACTAACCCTTCCTTATTTCTGTATTTAGTCCAAATGAGCACACTTTACTTCCCATTCGATACGACACCCACTGGTTTTTACACACATTTAGACAATCCTGTAATTTACTGTACAAGGCTGCAGAGACACTGATGGTGGTAAGGTGGAGCGGTCGTCTACTTGTGCAGAGGTGGTTGGTTCTATCCCCACCACCTGTTGAAGTGCCGTTTAGAAAATCTCTGAAACCTACTTTGCTCCTGATGGCTGTTCCATCGGTTTATGAATGGTTATCGTTACTGATGAACAGATGGCACCTTAGTCTCTGCCAAAATTAAATGAATATGTCAGTGAATAGGTGAATGTTGGCTCGTGTTGTAAAGCACTTTCAGTGTTTGTTCAGACCAGAAAGGCACTTTATATAAACAGCAACAAGGACCATGGACCAGTTTACCACATAACTCTGTCTCTGTGCAAACACATCGGTGGTGTAATGATAAGAAAAGCTGAAAATGTACAGACTGGAATGGATAAGAACAATAAAATGAAAAAAGAGCTCTTGGGAGGAACATAAACAAATAATTAAATTTTTTTATTCTAAACAGTGTCGGATGGTGAGTTGATATATTGGGGAGGACAGAGGAACATTCTGACCTTTTGAAATAAACGTCAGAAATTAATGCTTTCTTTGACTACACAAGGCATTTATTTGTGATATTCATGATTAAATACATGTTTTACAAGAAATGTCGTAAAAAAATGTATTTAGTATATGTATATATGTTTTTTACGTGATAAAACTCTTGTTACCTGTGACCTGACCTACATATGTCATTTTATTTTTTTTATGTTTTCGGCCTTAGCATATTCACCAAGTGATTGTATGTTTCCTGTTACCCAGCAGTTTTGCAGTTTATACTAAGTGCCCATATTTTTAAGGAGTAGAGCGGATGTTGGGTTTGCCAGTGTGTGAGTGCTCTGCTTTGATGAGAAAATAAAATACGAGGGATCATCTTCGTGTCCCACTAAATCACTTTAAGCGTTTAACTATTTTAAAGTATAATAGAATAGAATACGATAGAATACAATAGAATGGAAGAACTTCAAAAATCCCCAGGAGGGGAAATTTTATGGTTGCAGCAGTTCCACCACACAGATGTTCTAAATAAAAAAAAAAAAACGAATGTTAGTAAGATACAATAAAGTGGATGCAAATATAATAATAATCATATATAATAATATAATAATATGGAAAAAGTAAAATAACTCAAATAATATAATATAAATATATATAATATGAATTAAAATAGTCCAGTTAGAGATGTGCAAAATTTGTCCGGGTGCAGATGTGCAAAAGTTGTTCAGGTGCAGATGTGCAATAGGGTTATTAAACAATTGCAGATGCTACCAAGCATGTCATAAACCTTTGGCTACACGTACACACACACACACACACACACACGCACACACACACACACACTCACACACACACGCACAAACACACAACCACAATCCCCTATAATAAAACACTATACCAAAGTCGTCCTCACTGGTAAGTTTTTCAAGTAAGGTAAGTTTTTGTTAGCTAATCTAACAAGCTAACTGCTAAAGCTGAACAAAACATATTTATTTGGACAAATTTGGGCACATTCTTTAAAATTTTGAAGTACTTTGGATGAATCAATCCCTCCTTCACCACCTGTACGTCACACTCAAGCACCTTAGAGGACAGAAGAGGAAATGTGGAAAATCTGATTGGCTCAACGTCATGTCAGCAGTGTATTCTTGGTTGTATATTGGTTATGGAGGACGTCCCCTCCTTGTTCAATCATCTCCCGTATTTTGGAAAATTGCAGATCGGCATGAAAAAAGAAGACATTTGACATACATTAAATTGATGTAAGAGATTTCATCTCCAAGTCTGTCCTGCTCTGCTCTCCACTTCATACAAACTGCCTTTCGCCCAATTTTTCTCAAAACATGATAATTTTGAAACTAGGGTACAGTAAAACTACAACGCCCATGTGACAACGCTGAGCTGCAGTGTCAGTGACTCAGAGCTGCAGCACCAATAATGACCTTACCCACTTCGGCAATGACCTTTACACCATGGACATCGGAATGATGTACAAAGACCACACTGTCTAGTTCTATAGGATAAACATTTTACTCTTACTGGAAGATAGGTAAAAATGTGTAGAAGCTAAATGTTTGGGGAAACACTGTAGCAAGAACAGAAACTACTGACTGAAATTGTGTGAGACAACAACAACTAAGACTCAGCAAGTGGGTCGATGAATGCAAAGCATCACCTGTCAAATATACTGACCAACTATGCATTTATGACGAACTGTGGGCGAGTGCGCTGTATGTTATGTAATGACATGCATACAAGAATACGTTTAAACAAATATACATTACTAGCTACAAGCACATCGTGTGATTCTTGATTTTCGGTACTAGCACCTTTGGTCCAACTGAGGGTTGAATGTAGTAATATAATGCAATTCAACGCATTGTGATGTATCCACAATAACACATGATGACATTTTGAGTAGCATTAGTGCAGAATGTCTCACAGCTAACGGTGGCCCCTCTCTGGCTCCTCAGCTTTGTTCAGCAGTGTTGACTGGTCCCAGGTCGTGAATAAGCTTGCCCTCAGAAACATTGAAGTGTGCTTGTTGGGAGGAGAAAGCCTTGGCCGGCCGCCCTCAGCCTTTCACATGGACATGTTGCTGTGATCTCTAACTGAAGGAAGCAGAGCAAAACACTGCATCTATTCAGCAGGGAGCTAGGCTTTTGATTTGGTTCATGGGGATCACTTCTAAGTGCAGACAAGCAGTAACACTGAGTGGGTCGTCATCTTTGACTTGAACAACCAATGATAGGGGAGAAGCGACATTCCGGCTTTAAAATGAGCTGAAGTAAAAAGGGGCTCTGTGCCACCAGCGCCCAGCTGAATCAGAATGTTGTCTTTTATTCCAAACCCATTAGCAACCTCCTGACACATGCTATAATAAAAATACACATTTATCATGGTCAAAATGGGATGAAAACAGCACTTCAAAGCTCTCGGAGATTGGAGGAGTGATTCAGATGTTTCGTTTTCTCCCCTCTTTCATTGTGTTCGTGGGGTTTGGTCATGAGGACACCTAGTCACAAAGCACAGCATTGTCCATTTAGAGGGATGAGTTTTTAATGAACAGATATCATTTCTATTAATGGACAGGCTTCTATGACTGTGCTCTTGTGCCTCTATTCAAGATTCAGACACTTGCCAATCAAAAGAGACTGAAAGTAAGCTAATGGAGGTTTAAGGTGCTAAACTCACATAAACTCTCAACTATTCCCCTAGAATTATTAAAAGACTAATACACAAAACAATTATTAGAGTACATTAGTTTGCAACCTAATTTTCTCAAGTCTGCAACATGTGAAAGGATTAAGTCACAAAGACAAATATATCAAAAAATTAGATAGTGAAAACAATAGTGAGATATTAGAGAGTTTGTCCTGATACAGTGTGTGACAATGGAATGAATTAGCAGCTTCAGCAGAGATGAAACCAGTGGTGTGTTTTTGACTTTAGGAGATCAGAGCTTCACAGTGGAACACTCTGGAAACACACACGGAATGTGGACATGAACTAGTGAACTGTCGGATAACATCTTTTTCAGTTATAACAGAGCTAACACCATTGTGGCTGGGCGTAGTGAACAGAGGTTGAATCTTCCGCCAATACGACTGATATGAATTCAGTATTCCAAGGATGCTTACGGACCCCAACCGAACCAAATATATTTATTTGTTTGTCACCAAAAGTTATATCGGGGTACTTTCCACACAAAGTAGAACATAGAGCTCTTTTCTACAGAGACCTGACATTTTTAGTGGAGCAAGAAAAATAGAGACGGTTGTGATCTTTTTGGGGTTTATTTTTACATAACAAATAAATGTATTAAACCGAGTGTATACTAACCTCCGGTCCCAACTCAAGGTGATTGACAGTCAGAGAGAGACAGTACTGATCATAATGGTACAGAAACCATGTTTAGACTTGGTTTTGAAAAAAGTGAGGAAGTGGTTCTGCTACATATTTGACCTCATATCTTTTGAAATGTCAAGGTTAATGTGTCCTGATCCGTCTCCGACAAGGACATAACAGGAAATTAGGTTATCAGTGCTGGAATTGGTGTTTGCTTTGGAGGAAACATGTGACGGGTCACTGCTTTTTTAACGTTTTTCAATTTTAGCCTTGTCCTGGGCTTTTTAGCAAGTCGCAAATTACTTTGTTCCCTCAGTCTCAACAGTAGGAGTAGTAGGAGTTTTAGCTCTTGAAACATCTTGAAGTTGTTTTGTAGCCCGTGCTAGCAATCTAAAAAAATATGACTCTTGACGGGCTTGACTAATAACTACGAATAACGCCATTTAATCTCGTAGCAGAAGTGACATAGGCAGCAACGAAATCTGAACACAATTGGTGGGTCGGACACATGATAGGCACGGGTGTAAATGCCGATGTTTGCTCTCCGTCCGCTTCTGAAACCCAATGCCCAAAACGCATTATAAAACCATGTCTAAACAAGGTCAGAGGGGCCGACATGACTGCTTACAGTGGGGCAGAAAAGATGAAATGAAGGTTTATAGTGGGAAAGAGTGGCTGGGGGACATATTTTAGTTTGTCATTGACGGGGAGCGAGTTGGTATAATCAGACAAAACGGCTGGAAAGACTGGTTATAATGGAGCAGACTGGCTGGTTATGTCGGGACTGAGGGTTGAGAAGACGGGCTATGGTGGGACAGAGCTGATTAGGACTGGTTGAAGTAGGACAGAATGTCCTGGGACTTGTGGCAGGTCCTGTCCTGTTGGTTAATTGTTTATTTTTTATTATTTGTACATATTTATTTCTTGATCCTCTGTCTTGTCACTAATCCCTCTTTTCATTGCAGACTCCCCACTCCTCCTGTGTGATGATGGTCATCAGCTGTGTCTTGTCCACCCCCCTCCTCCTGTATTTAATCCCCCCTCACCTGCCCCCCTGTGCCAGTTTGTGATATTTTGTCGTCCAAATGCGCAATTCCGAGTAGTTAATTCTCTAGTGTATGTATTGTGGTTTAGATCTTTCCTGTGTTATGAATCAAGATTTTGGATTTTTATTTACATCAAAGACATTTTTTTCACACTGAGTGTTTTTGTTTTTGAATCATGCCTTTAGGTCCACGTTTTTGTGAGCTCAGTGTTAACGACGGTTCAAAGGAGGGCAGGTAAGGTGAGGCGTCTTGACATAGTGGAATAGAGAGTTGAGCTGACGGATATAGTGGGAGAGAAAGTAGAGTAGATTGATTATGGTGGGACTTTAGAAGAACAGTGCATAATTTGACAAAGATGTTTGGATGACTGATCACATGGCTGGGAGAATGAATTGTGGCAGAGACATTAGGAGAAGTGGTTATAGCGGGTCAGTGAGGTTGGTGGGACCAGTCATATTCACACAGCGAGGCTGAGATGTAGGATATAGTTGGTCAAACAGTTTAGACTGTCTCATGTGTGTGTGTTTGTGAGTGTTGAATGTGTGGTTTGTGTCTGCAGTCATTTTGTATACAGTTCTCATGTTGATGACTCATTTGTTTGTTAATCAAACCACAAGTGTCCAGCTATCTCACATACACATGAAATAAATGGACCTCACAGTTTCTGTGAAGTTTTTATAAATTGTCTATCATTTTTGGATCTTTTCTGGTAAACACTAATCCGGCTACACTCTGGAAGAATATTTGTTTGTATTGATAATCAACTACATTAACAGGCTGTGAAATGTCATTGTAAATGAAGAATTGTGTTGTATTTCATTAGGAACATGTAGAACATATCGATCGGGATGTGTTTTTTGACGGCCAAAGGGAAACAGTTTTCTAGGACTGCTTTCTGTCATTTACATAATATAAAAAGAAAATGAATCACAATATGTCTCAGAAAGACGCAGAAACATTTGTGTCTTCTATACATGGCTATTGTTAGTCCCTCTCCCAAATTAGCTGCCTTGCGCTGGCTCCCGATAAAATCTAGAATCAAATTTATGTAAAAGCCTTTGATGGTCAGGCACCAATGTATCTTAAAAAACTCTAGGAAAAATAGTTCTCCAGAAGTAGAATGGAAGCCAGAGCCTTCAATCATCAGGCTCCTCTCCTGTGGGACCAACTCCCAGTCTCGAGGAGCAAACGCCTTCTCTACATTTAAAAGTACGTTCGCAACTTTCCTTTTTGATCAAGATTCTAATCAATGCTCGCCGAAGCTACCTCTTATATATGCTGCTCTATGTTTACATCATCATGGAAATTACCGTCCGCCAGAGATCCTTTGTGTTAACTCGATAACTAAAAAACTGTTTAATGGGTAATTTTCAAATCACATTGCCAATAGACCCTAGTTTGAAAAAAGAACTTACTCTTACTTAGTAAGAGTAGATATTTTTTGTTGTGTTTTACTCCAATAATTCCTATTTTAATCACCAAGGGGAGCCAATTTTGAAAAACATTGTTTTTCTGACATAACTCCTAACCTATTTCATGAATCATTTTCAAATTTTTGTACCCACAAACCCCTCATTTTATTGAAGAACTGGATTGATTGTGGGACATGTCAACCGTGTATTTCTGACACTATCTACAACGTCTCTTTATTTTACTCTAATAACTCAGATTTTACTCACTAGGGGGGAACATTTTTATGAAAAATACCTTTTTCCAGATATCATTTCTTATCCATTGGCCCAAATTTAATAAAAAATTTAGTGCATATGATATAAGTCAAAATCTATATTGTAAATATCATATATTACTCTGAAGGTTTTTTCTTTACAAAAACACTGATTTTGCTGACATAACTTTCTAATTGTTACTCCGATTTAGTCCAAAATTGGTGCATATGAATCAAGTCGAGGTCTACCTTGAATCAAATTTTACTCCTTTAGTACAGAAAATACTTTGGACATAACTTCACATTTAATTTGAGTTCAATCAGGGGGGATTGCTTTTTCAACGCAGGAGATTGGGCACTTTTTGGGGATATACCCTTGCTGTTGGGTACGATAGTATAGGCTTCGTCTTTATTGTCATTAATATCAACAGTAGTAGTAGTATTAACAGTAGTATTCCACCAGACAGTACAATCAGTACTAAATGCAATCACCATATTGTTATAGCTGATATCATTGATGTTGTAGTACAAGGCTGTGCCTCCCCCCTCTTTCAATCACTTTTTTATCTCCCTCTCTCAGTTCTTCTCTCTCTTTCTCTCTCAACGCGGTTCGGTCAAGGTAGTGGGCCTCGCCTGCTTGGTAGCGACCTGCTTGAGGTTTCTGCCCTTTTTTTATCTGTGTCATCAAGTTCTTGCTCGCTGGTGAATTGCAGGATCCCTCTAGAAATAAGAGTATGATCTAGCCCTCCTTTTGGAAGTTGCGTTGACATAGCATTGTTGTGATTTGGCATTATACAAATAAAATTGGCTTGATTATGTAGATAAATTGGCTTTAACGTGGTTGACATAATTGCTTACCAAGACAGTCTGTATTGCATCATGCTGAAGCTGTTTTTTAATAAAAGCATATTCACTCAACGACTGACCTATGTCACCTTTTTATACGTGTAGTTATACATGAATATTTTCACTTCTTTTACATTTACTTTGAAGTTGAATAATGAAGGATACGTAGAATGTTCAATTTCTCTTTGCATGCAGCATATTACCAGTCCCAGGTGTTGAATCCTGGTGTTCTACAGCTATTTTAACAACATCAGAATGATGTTAGCGTATGTGGCTTCCTGTCCCACGGGTCACACTCAACACTTGTTTGTGGCACAGTGGCACCTGGAGACCAGCAGTCTGATGTCTGACATGCTGTTGCCCATGGCTGAGTTCCAGCTCAGCATCAGCCGGGGATCAGCAGCGGGGCCCACGCGACCTGAAACTTTAATGACGACACAAAGACTACCAGGATCCTACTCCTCCCTCATGCTGATGGGCTTTGGCAGATTCTTTAAGTAAGTGACAGTTATCAGCCACATCGACCTTTTAGCATCATGTTGGCGAACATGGAGGCTCCACCTTGGGCTTAATCAAAGGTACATGGTAATGAACACAAGGGACAAATCCTTTGATGTCACAACAGGATATGATAAACCCCAGCCCAACACACACAAAGCGTGTTCACGCTGTGTGCGCACACTGCTTCTGCCTGACTTCCTCCACCACATCACTGGCACTGTGAGCAGCATACGGTTAATTATTGAGCACCTCGAAAGCAGCACAGCTCACAGCCTGCTTCTGTCTGCTTGTTTTAAAATAGCTAATGCACTCTGCATGCAACCCACACACTGTTTACATCAAATCACATATGATGCTGCGCTTTCGCCACGTCACTCTGCTCTTTGGGGGCCGAAGCAATGTCTTTTCCACATGCATCAGCCGGATAACAGCAATTATCAAGACCATAATTTGCTCCTGTTGATTCATGGAGAGAGAGGCAATGTTGGATCCATATATTTTTTTGGATCACTAATGTGTCTTCATCATTTTCACACTGAGTATAATGGAGGTTCGCCATGTCAGGTGCCCAGAGTACAGGGATTCATAATGAGCACTGACAACCCGTATTGATCCGTTGTTTGGCAGCAGCTGTAGAGTTCTGTCCGGAGGTAGAAAACGGTGCTTCATTTCAAGACATCAACTTAAATATAATTATAAATTTAGCTCTCAGAGTTGACCCACATCCAAAGCGTCTGCCCATTACATAACACTATAACTTCAGATACTGATCCTTTGGATGTACCTGTGAAGATACCATTAGGCGATGCCTGAGGATACAAAATGGAGCCTCTGTTCAATCGTTCACGCTCACGTACACCCCGGTGGTCAATTTACACTCAGTTAGTCACTTACATTGCATGGTTTTGGACTGGGAGGAAGCCGGAGGGAGGGAACCTTTGCGGATAAAGGAAAACATGCAAGCTCCAGATAGAAGGTATTTGTTTCAAATTCAAAAGTCCCAATTTGTTGCTCCAAAGGCAGTGGATATCTTTTTACAGATATCTCTTTTGCTTATATGCAGCCACTAAAGTAAACGAAACACGACAGTCCGGATTAAAACACAAGGCCAGCCAACCTAATTAGACTAGAGCATCATTTGAACCCAGCAGGGTTAAAGAGAGCAAAAAATAAATGGCAATAGCTTAGCCCAAAGTAAAACATACACCAATCAGCCGTATCATTACTTCTTCCCACAGGTGAGGTCATCTCATTGCCATGGCAGTTAGCAGTGGATGGGATAAGTTAGGAAGCAAGTGAGCATTCTGCCTCCAAGCTTATGTGCTGGAAGTAGGAAAACACCTCATAAATACCTTTTTTTAAATATAGATTTGTGCCTAAGAAAATACCCTTATAATTATAGAATAATATAATTAAATCGTTACAAAGCATGTCCCAGAAGCCCCTGCTGACCTAAAGTAGCACAATAATAGGCAAGGATTAAGTACAGATGGATACACCGCAAGACCAGATGAAATATGGAGGTAAGAACATAGTTTCACCTACAAGAAAATGACAAGAAGATCAACAGACCACTGTTCAATGCAGTCTGTGCTTTCCAGCGAGCAAGTTGCTCTCAGCACCCCCAGACTCCAATTCAAAGTTAAAGGAGGATCATAAAGTAGGTTCTACGGCTAAAGTTGTTTGCTACTTTACTGATTAGCTTAGTTATCTCAATTAGATCCCTTCCTACCTGAATGCAAATTGCCCTGGCTGTTATCCGGAAAAGTTTTTGTAAATAATAAATGCAATTTAGCTAACTTGTGTAAGCTATGTCGCTTGGTACACTTTTGCAATGTCTAGACTATAGTAATCCAAAATATATAGAATAACTAACTTACATGCATTGAAAATAAAGAAATATGTTACCTTTCTTTATCAGCCATAAAATTAATATCGGTTATAAGTTCAAATCACCAAGTTTCAATCAATAGCCGTGTTTTCTAAAATTAAAAACAAAAATCTAAACAAATACATTTCACAATATTACAGTGCCATAAATGGCACAACAACAACAACAACAACAACAACAACATTAGAGCCGGGACTAATGGCTCAGAGTGAGGCAGATGAAGCATGAATGAAGGCAAGTAGAATCAAAGTTCTGTTCTGATGCGACACATGGATTGGTTAAAATCACAGTACTAGAACAAAAAACAAAACAGGGAGCAAACAGGAAAATGAGGGACTAGACGGCTAAAGCAGCATGGGGCTTTTTGTTATTTTGTTTATTTACTGTTTCTCTTTTTCTTGAATACATAAGTTCATACAGGAATCTGGCAGCCGTGCAACATTCCATTAATTCATCACAGTATATGTGAACTCACCACAGCGTCCGAAATTCATTTAAAACCTTCAAACAGTTACCCCTTAATATCTTAATTTAAGGGAATATTATTTAGCGAGCAGAATCAAATGGTTTACAGGATTCTCAGCCTTCTCTGTATTACAATACATTGGCTATTTTAAATAATTCTTATAAATACTTTCTTTTTTCAGCCAAAAAGTATGCCCTAAGTAGATTTAACTCAGCGGGTAATGACTCTTCTTCCTCTGCAGTGAGGAAATGTATGCACAGCCTGCAGCCATGTTTAGTCTATGGTACTCCTGTAGTAGCACTCACTGACGTCTTGCTTTTTCTCCACACACTGGTTTGTGTGTACGCCCCCAGCCCACAGTGTCTCACACAGGCATAAACAAAGCTTAACATCCTCCTGTGCTCGCACTATCTATGCAGTCAAACCGAGACGATTTTTTTTTTCTTTTTAAAGGGAAATGGCAGCAAACTGGAGAAATGTAGAATGTATGGGGCAGAAAGCCGTACTGCTGCCTTTATTTTCATATTATCCCAAGTCAATGGAAAACACACCGGGACTGTCTAAGGAAACAGAGACCAGTGTTTGTAATGGAGGCACTTCTGTGTATCGTTATTGTTTCCAAGATGCACTGATGTGAGTGTGTGCTTGTGTGTGCTTGTGTGTCTCTGAGGGAGGGCTGTCTGTCTAATGTTTTAACAAGATATGACACCCGGTCTGTTCCACTCAGCTTCACGCCGCCTTGCTTGGACCAAAATATCAAGAACGTGATTAATATTCTTCATGGCACATTTAATGTGATCACGAGCATATATACATAAATGTGATCTCACTTGGTATTATATATAAATAAATACATTTAAATTAAAAAAATATATATATAAAAAATATATTTATGTACATATTATAGTATATAGGGATGGATGGTATATACATATACATACATACACATATACAATACTTATATTTTTATGTGCGTGTGTTAAGATGTAAGACAAGACAGCCTCCTGACTGCTGTCTCCAAAATGAAAGGGGATCTTTAATGTTGCATTTAGAGTAAATCAAGCAGGCAGAGAAGCAGGCAGACGCTCCCCAGCGACCTGAATGGGGAGTCACGAGAGAATACCCATACGAGCTCTGCTCTCCGCTAAATGCACTCTCATATTAATATTTTATAACCATCCATAATGCTGCTGGAGAGAAAAAATAGGAGAGATCCAGAAGTAGGAGGAGACATACATCAATTTAGCCAAGGTCCTCACTCCAGGAATCTGAAATGGAGGGATATTTTACCATTAGAGGAAATATTTCACTGTGAGCGGCACCAATCCAGCTGGAACTCACACACATGCACACAACCGCACATAGTCAAAAAAAGACATACACACACACACACACACACACACACACACACGCACACACACACACGCACACACACACACACACACACACACACACACACACAAACACACACACTCAAACAATAGCAAAATGTAAAGACATGCATTGTCTGCAAAGCTCAGAGAAAGGTATAACCACACCTTGGAACAGAGTAGTGTGCTGATAAATGTGTAAAAAATATCATGCATGATTTCAGTCACTATGTATTCTCGGGATCAACAGAAGAGTCAAGTGTGAATTAGCATACATACATCTTATTACATGTTATGTCCCATCTCAGCATTCCTCCCAAACTGTCTCAAGGGTGTAACAACAATGACATCTTGCATTTTATTCCAGCTCAGCCCTGCTCTGGAAGTAGCCTACCTATATCTGCATCCTGGAATAAGTCTATTTATCAATAATGGTAATTATAGCTACTGCTAATGCTAAAAGAAATGTGGGGCAGCTGGATAAGATCCAGCTAGACGAACCAGAGCGTCTGTATTTACTACACATGTTTCATGTGAAATTCATTAGCATATCATTGATGGTGACCGTAATTGTCTAATGAGTCGTTAATAACTTACATGGTAATTAACATCGTGGCATAATTATATGTAGTGTGTGCATCATTTTGTTTGGTATAATTATCACCATCAACAGTGTTTTCCACAGTGGAAGCTGTACACACACAGCTGGAAACAACAACACCAACAACACCCTCCATCTGAGCTGCAAAATAACACAAATCACACATGAGTCCAAAGCAGGTTCTTTGAGCAAACTAGAACCAGTTAGGCTCCCTGCCTGCTAATGAGTCTCTATGTTTCATTATTTATTTAAACGTATATCAGCCCCCGCCTCAATTACAAAAAACAAACAAACAAACAAAATCTTCACGTTCAAAAATAGGATGAAAAATTATTAATGGCAACGTTAATAGTGAACCTCTACTGCACTTCCACCATATTATTTATAATAAATTTTAAAAAATGATGTCACATGTTTTTTTCACGTTATCTCATTTTTCTCTTGTGACTATCAGATTTCGTTTATCTCAAAATTGTCAGAATATAATTTGTTTTGCTTTTTCTTTAAACTAATGACTATAACGTTAAAAACCTAATTTATGACTTAATTATAAACCATTCATAAATCATTTCTAAAGGTAGTCCTATTTTAAAGTGGTACCAAAATTCAGAGTATAATTGATAAAAATGAACACAAACAAAATACAAATAATATTTTTATACAATTTGAGGAACTAAAATATATGCATTGAAATGATGTAAAGGGATTAAACTAATAAAAAAATACAAATGTAACTACTGCTCTGTAGGCAATGCCTTTCAACAATTTGGAAATAGCATCAGGTTCAAACATCGCTTTCACCGTGTGACAGAAACAACGTGCAGCCGGGTTAATCTCAATGAGCCTGAAGCTTTGCATGCTCTTTCAATGTGCAATGTATTGACTCTTCGCAAAATATTTTCCAGTAAAATAAAAAGTCATGTAGTGAAGGAAGGCCCTGTGGTGAATGTAAACACCAGGATGTTGGCTGAGCAGACAAAAAACATTGGAAACATCTCATAAAAACCACAGCACTTCAGCTCATCTGTCTTCTCTCTGCCTGCTCTCCTCTGAAACACAATTATGCGACCATTGGCAAACACTGGTGCCAAACACAGCCATTTTTCCTCCTTGCCACCAGATGGTTCCATTGAGAGTGGATGCATGGCCACTGTTTGTCTTCGACTTAGAGCTGGGGTCGTAATGGAGCTGCTAATGATTATAAAACACCTGCTCTGAAAATAAAACAAACAGCGGCCAGGACCTCGAGCTAAATACCTATGTGATCAGGTTTGAAAGGTGCTGGGCTCGTGCTCGCCTGCTACTTATCCAGCAGATGTCCCACCCATAGAGGTAAGAGGCTGCAGCCTCGATCACAAAAAGCAGACACACGTCCTCACAGTCAGCCTCCATAATAGCTAATTGGCTGTTTGCTCAATGGAGAGAAAGGCTTGTTTCCACAAAGGGGTCACGTCTGTGATGGTCTGTGGTCTCTTCACATGCCAGGCTTGAGTTTCATGTGGTTTGGAGGTCAGCAGTGGCCCGGAGCCACCGTACAATGAAAGGTGTTTGTACAGTAGGAGGACAAGCACAGGATGGCTGGGGAGATGAGACATAACATTTACAAAAAAAAAAAGGAACCTTGGCGATCAATTTATTTATTGTTTATTGTTACCGTAGGGATAGTCCTAGATGGCACATTCATTTAGAACATTATTAATGGTAATAATAATAATAATAAGTAATAATCGTATATAATTGTTTACACAGGCACCGGGCAGGAATCTTCTGTCGAGTTTGGATTAGAAAGATGGAAACTTCTTTTCCATCCATTTCTTGAACTTAAATGTGTGAAAATAACAATAATGATGGTCAGGAGTAAAAAAACAACAACTGTTGAGGCAAAATGAATTAACAAACAGTGACCTATTAAGTATTTATATCCTTTATTTGGGTAAAAGTAATAACAACACACTCTTAAAAAACTCCAAATGATGAAAAGTCATGTATTCAAAAAGTTTCCTAATTAAAAGGATGAAAGTAAAATCCACAAAATGTAACTGGAATTTCAAAGTAAGAGTTTATATTTTACAGAACAAATACGAATCAGTGTCACTGTTACACTGGATGTTTAGGCATTAATATTCCTGCTGCATTGATGTGTGGGCCTGAGTCACAGCAATAACGGTTAAAGACTTAAATTACAAGATTCCCAAAGACTATTTATAGGATTGCTGTCCTCTGAGAAGCATTTTTCTATAAAAAGCCAATTTTTCATAAGATCAATCTGTTTTTAGTACCAGTTAAAAAACAATTTTTTGAGTTTATTTTTTTATTATAAAAATTTTAGAATCTTATGTGTTTTTGACTAATTCATTTTACTCAGGAAGAAGAGACAGATCCTTCCTTCCGTCCTTTTTAAATCCGCATATTTGGAGATACATGGTTTCCCTTGACAGAAATGAAAAATTGTAATCTGAGAGGTATAAAGTAACTAAAACTGTCAGACAAATGTAGATAAGGAGAAATGACAGTATTTTCATCTAGGTTACAGTGGAGCAGAAATATAAAGTATCATAAAATTGATTAAATTAAGTAGAGTAGAGGTACCCAAAATGTACACAATACTGCAGCATTTCAGTAAATGTACTAAGTTACTCTCCTCCACGGTTAAAAATTAACCGGTTTGTAAATACACACAGTAAACATTCAGTGTAGATAAATTATTTTTTCCTAACCAAATCATTGCTGAGACTGTAAAAAAAAAATAACACCAACCCTAAAATTTGTATTTTAGTCCATATTTTGTTTACATTTTCAATGCTGTAATGTATTTTTAATGTATCTTTTGCTTTCTGACAAAAACTATCTTCCTTCAGGCTTTTACAACAAAACAGCCAATGATATCTCAACACAAGTAATAAAACACTGATTTGACGGAAACACACTTTCAAATCTGATGAACCTAAAACCAGCTCTGCCATGAAAAGTCCACACAGAGCCATGGATAACCAGCAGGTGGGATCAAGACCACTGCCCACATGCTGTGACGTGGTCGTACTAAACGCTGCACAGGTACCTTACGTGCATACCCTTGAATATAGTTATTTTAAACAAAATATGATATTACAAAACCCAGCATGCTTAGAATCACTGATCCCGACTGATAAAGGATTAATTATGATTATATTGCCACAGAAATTAGGCTGTTTTGTTTTTCTCAGAAAAGTGCGATAATGAAAATGGTGACGTATGGCATTAAAAAAAAAATGTAACAAAGCTTTAAAACTTGTTCTAATCAAATAATACAAGTAAGAACCAGAAAGTATTATAATGCCAGAAATTGATTCAAAATAAAAAAAAAAACACAACAATATAAAAGCAGAATAAAACAACAGAGGGCTTAATATTGGTGGAAAATAAAAAATAATATTAATAAATATTTATAAATTATAATATCCATGTTAATGTTAATTATTAAAATCATACAAACCGCAAAATGTCACGATGAAGGATGTGCCATTGTAGATGATAATACTGCAAAGGTTTATATAATAACCAAGCAGCTGCCCTCTTTGAATAAAGATAATCAGTTCTTGGATCAAACCATAAAGACAGATAAGTTCTGACGTAAAGGATGAAATAGTTAGATTAGACAGGCACTCAGGATTGCAGATACCTCCAACAAAAAGTCGCATTAGATGAAACCTTTGCCAAAAATTTCATCGCAGATGAGCGAGGACCCAGAGACGAAGATTCCGTTACCGGATGGCGTGTTATGTCACACTCGCTTCTCTTGTCTATGCATCAACCCGGCGTTTTGACCAAAAGTGCAACAAATGCACTCCTTTTTTTCACAAGATGTTCACCTTGCAACATCCGTGTCCATGAATGAAGGAGCCTTTTCATACTCCACATGATACCTATGAAACCTTTGGATGTCCTCCTGAACACCAATCAGGTGTCTGGGGCCATTACCTCACCTCACACCCAATTTATTTAAAGTTGGCCTCAGTTTTAGTGAAAGACTTCCTTTGAGAGCTTTACCTATTGTCTCTGTATTTTGAAAGGATATCAAATATATCAGAGAGTATCACCAGCAGAAGATTTTAATTGCTCATCGTTACTTCCATCAATGACGTCGTGATTTCACTCCTGTGCGTTTGTCTGTTCGCATCTTTCCATGTTTGTTTGTTTGTCTCTGAGCAAGATTACAGGAAAGCTGAAGACGGATTATCATAAAAATTCTCCCAGATTTAGGTTTTGATATATGCTAGAGGTGATGACACTTTGATGACGTTACGTGTTTCCCAGCATTTAAAATGAAATACTAATATAAATAATAATTCAAAGATTTGCTCCTTCCATTCTTTTAATGTTCCTTTGGGGGTGGAGGTAAGGGTTCCATGGGCTGAACAGAGAAGCCGAAATGGAAAGCATAGGAGAGGAGCGGATACAGAATATTTGAGCGATACTCAGAGAGTTTGTTGGAGTTGTCGGTAGATTTATTGGCTTGCAATAACTCAGACATAAATGGAAAAATCTGCATTTTTTTCCCCCTTTACCAAGTGTTCTGTTGTGGTTCTGTTGTGCCTTGGGGGAAATTTGTAAGTTAATCTTGTCTTGATTTAAGGACTATCTTCCAACACTATGCTTTGCATGCCATGATTAGGATCAGTACATGGATTCCTAAATATTGACCAGGATCAGACGGATTAAAGAGTAGTATCCCATCATTTGAAATCATCATTCATCAGAAGATGTGCAACCGTCCCCACAGAGAATCTTTTGTGACGAAACCAAAGCTTCCTGAGTGTCTGCAACCATGAAACATACAGATTAACAAGCTACAAATCTGCATGTGGGGTGGAGGGTGAGCCGTTGCATGAGCTTCCCCTCCCCTCTGGTCTTCAACATCTCAATCATGTCCTTTGGGCCCCGCCCCCTGAGCATGATGGAAATCCTTTCAGTGGCTGCCTGACCTCTAGTAATCCTGTTTCACAGACTAGCTCCCTGCTGAAGCCCACACAATGGCAGGAGCTCAGCCTCCTCCCAGTCGATATTCTGACAGACATGATCGAGCAAATTAGTATCCTTTGGTTAGGGCATGACCAAAGACCTTTTCAACACTGCACCAGAATCAATAAAGACCAGTAAACAGCATGCCTCTTTCTTTTCCTCCTTTTACTTCCCTTCCTTGCCACAGTGTGTGACTTCTATCCAGGGTTCAAGCTCCTGCCTGTGCTTCCTACAAGCTGCCTGCACGACAGGGAGGAGATCAAAGGTTAAAATGTCTGACAGGCCGAGGGTAATCAAGATTTTACGCCTGCCTGTTGTAAAGGACTTGTTAGGAGATAAAACTGAGGCTGACCAACACACACATATATACAAATCAAAATTAACTGAAATGCCAAATGATGACTTCTCCAAAATATACTATTTTATCGCCACCATTTTTGATGATAGCTGATCGGGCTCAGCAAAAAATAATTTAAACTGTTAAAATAACAAGCTTTATTATTTGTACGTACATTACATACATATGTAATCTTCCATTTTACTATAGCTTAAAATCAACTACATGTGTGGTATAAGTCTAATAATCCACAGATAAATCACAGAGTATTGAGAAACAAAAACATTTATTTCTTTTACACAAATTGAATTATAAACAAAATAAAAAAAGTATTATCACGGAAAGAAAAGTAATTAAATTTATCAGATATGAAGGCCGGAAAAGACACAGCAGGATGACTAGATATAACTAAATTAAATGCAAAACAAATTGTATAATAATAATAATAATAATAATAATAGCAATCATAATAATAGTAATAATAATAATCATAAGTTGTAATGAAAGTGAAAGTATTTCTACATAAACACCTTTAACTGGATGCAAAATATAATCTAATCACCCATCTAATCATTTCTTCTTGTGAAATATGTAAAAATTCCTTGAGATAATTTTCAAAAAAGCAAACAAATACAAACATGAGCTCATTGGTGGGAGTGGAGTTGATGTATGGTCTCTCATTGATCCTACAGTAAATGAATGAATGCTGTATTTGTATCAGGCATTTCTTCTCCCTCTCTGCCACATGCTGCCAAAGGTGTTAATAAAAGCTGTAAAGGGTGACATTGTTGCCCCGTCTGACATGTTCCTTCATTGCTATAAACGCACATACAGCAGTTTATTGGAACAATTCCACGGATGGAATGCCACAAATCATAATTAATGACCCAAACACATGCTGGATTAATCCACCACAACCAGATGGACTTTAATACTTAACCTACATTTTAGTTTGAGTTAAATCCTATTTACATCTATATTATATGATATATATATATATATATATATATATATATATTATATTCCCGTGTTTGTGGACATTAAATTCATGTTTCAATACATTTGTTTAGCAAATACTTAATTAGTTTGATAAAATAAATAATACACATATTCAGCAAACACAACAAATTGCGACACACTCGAAGACGAATGACCTTTTACGTTGAAATGATTTACTCTTCATTTAAAACTAACTTTTAACTGTACATTAAAAAAGATTTTCAAGTAATAAACCACATAATTTATTATAGATTCCTAACAATCTGTTGATTTGATAATCCATGTGTGTAGAGTGACACAAAGCACAGGAAAGCTATCAAATATGTCAATGACTTACTTGTGATTAATAAATAATACATAATCCAATTTCTTCATTAAATATATAAATGGGGCGTACTATTGATTTGTTGACAAACAAATTAATAATTTCTTTATAAGGCGGACTCACTCAAGGCGGATGATTCCAAACTTGAAATAATTCTAACAACTTCTGCAAATATACTCTCAAAATCAAAACAATAACAATATCATCAGATCCACAGCACTAGGACCGGTCATGATCCATGAGAGCATGGGGGATGAAATTGTACAAAGACTCTGCGGAAGAAATCCCGTTAATAACATGCATTATGAGACACGGAAGTTACGATGGAGAGAAAAAAGAAAAGAAAAAAATGCTCAGTATAACACGTGATGTTTTTTCTAGCTGTCAAAGCATAAAGCGGAATAGCTAGGGGCCAGCCTTAATTATAAGCTTTATCAGAAGAGACCTTTCTGATTCTACCCTTAAATGTAGAGAGGGCGTCTGTCTGCCGGATTGAGCCTCGGAGAGGAGCCCGCTAAGTGATAACTTGAAGCTATGGAGACTCTAAACGTAACCCTGCATCCTGGAAACATAATGTTCTCGACGGATCACAGGGAGCTATTATTTAAGATATTGATGAAGAAAATAAATCTGGTCTCCTCATCATTTTGGGAAAAGGTTTGGTTGGTATGCATGGTCTTCACCAAGAAAAAAAAGAAAAAGTATAAGAATAATATAATAATTCTTTGCATGATTTATTTTTGGAGGCCGTTCATTTAATATTTTAGACACTAAATCTACTACAAAATAACAAACTATTTGGTCAAGTATGTTTTTCAACAGTCAAATAAAATCTGAATCTGAAAATGATTTCATTATAAAATCTTGCATTTCATGGAAAAGAATCAATATTGTTTAAATTGAATCGACCTTTTGGTAACTAATATTTTTTTTAAACTATTTGACCCTTTTTAATCTTTTTTATAGGTTTGTATCAAGTTACATAATATTGTTTTGTAAGTACTTTAATATGCCAGGATCAGCTTGAGCGTCTTTAGAGACCTGTTGGTACGGCCTGATAGCGGGGAATTGCAACATCGAGCATGGATATAACAAATGCATGGACTGCATTGGGGGGGCGGTTAGATTTTTCTGGGCCTATAGGCTTTTATTGTCAGGTGAAGAGTGAAAGGAAACATGGAGATAGAGATGAGGAGGTGACATGCAAAAGGACCAATCTACGTACAAAAGGCACCCGCTCAACCGACTGAGCTAAGTAGCCCCCCCCCCAGACAGACAGATTTTTTTAAACGTTACGCAAACAGAAGGCACCTAAAAACTGGTTTATTTAGGCGTCAAATGACATATCGCGGTAAATGACCTGCCGTTTTGTAACAACTAAGTAATGATGTGGAAATGGGTTATATTATTAGATGCTTTACATTTGCACTTTATAGGTGTCCCCAGCACATAACCTCAATTTTATTCGATTTAAGTAAGAGAAAATTTCAGGTCAGCCACTATTTTATGTCCCAAAGACATGCTTAAAGTATAATTGTGCATCATCTGCATAACACTAAAAGTCAATGGAGTGTCTCCTGAGAACGTTACCTAAAGGGATCACATACAGAATTTATCAATATGAATAAGATGAATGATAATATTGATCCAATAACATAACTCTGGAGGAACTAATTAACTAACTCATTCAATTTGCTGTGCATGGAGGATAAATTGTTAACATGAAGAGACTGAGATTGATCACCTAAAAAGGGCATAAACCAGTTTAATTTGGTGAATTTAATACAAATAAATATTTAAATATTTGCAATAGTATATTTTAGATGTAAGATATAAGACTAGAATAGAGAGTTTATCATGGCACAGCATTAGAAGGTTGTTCCTTACTGTGGCCATTGCTGTCACAATGTTTTCATGACTTTAAACTTGCTGGAAATGCTCAATTCAAATATTAGCATATTTTAAAAAAATCCCATAAATGATTACTATCACATTTTAGAGAGCAAAGGAATATTGGATAAAGGTCTAGAGTTAGCTCAAACTTTTAGATCAAAGAGCTTTAATTACAGCTACTTTAAAAGATTTTGGTTAATTCTGTTAATCATTTCTAAAAGCGAGTTAAGGGTTAACTGTAATCAGCACAGGTGGGACGGGGTCTTAGACTCACATTGTTGGCTTAGGTGAAGAACTAGTAGAAGGTGTCAATAAGAGAGAAGCAATCTTGATATGTGTTAGGTCCTGCAGCTGTTTCTATTTGAAGGTACATTGGTAGCATTAGAAGAGCTGATGAATTAAGTCTCTAATGAGTATAATTTTATCATCAAAGAAGCTCACTGATGGGGGTTATAGGAGTACAAGGCCCAACGGTGCTATGACTCTCTGCACTAAAAAAATAAATAAATCATTGCATAGTTGAAGTTTAGGTAGCCTATTCGAATCTATTTGATTTTATTCAAAAATCTTTTTAAAACATATGTAAACAAATTTCACGGGATAAAAATACATCTGTTTATTATGAAAACAATTCAATTCAATTGTTTTAAAGATAAGAACAAAGTTTAGATATGTCTCACTGTAGAACAAGCAGGATTCAATTGGTTAAAATGTATGAGATTGGTTTATCTGTTTTTTCATGTGATATCGTTTTGAAAGGTTAATGTACTTTAAACATTTACGGCCTCTTAGAACGACCACCTATATCTCATTTTTACTTTTATTTATTTTCATTCATGCAACACTCAAGTATGCAACATATTACATTTTTATTTTTTTTTCATGTTAAAATTACGTAATCCAAATGTATTGGAATTTTGCATTTAATTAAAATACATACATTCTGACCATTAGACCAACATTTTTTTTGAATGTGAACAGTCCTGTCTTTTACCTTTCTATGTATTTTTATCTTGTTATGGCCAATCAAGACAATGTTTACCAGGCCAAGTTTACCATGGAGCTAAATTCCTGTGTTTTATAATATTTTTTAGAGGGGCAATCATTTTGTGAGTTGCTCTTTGTAAGCCTGCGGCGCTATTTCCAAGGTGATCAAAATGAGAGGAACAAAAGGTTAATGAAAGATTCCTTTAAAATAATTGAGACACGCCACTGAAATAATTTTTGATGGATTCATTTAGATTTATATCATATGTTAAATCTGTCACAGGTAGATTAAATCTGAATTTAACCTACTCCCTTTAGTTACATACAACTGTTCCCTGACGCATGAGGTCAAGAGTCACCATAGAGCTTGATTAATAATAATAAACATCATTTTTCTTAATCAGGTTCCTTTTTTTATACTCGGTGAATTGAAATTTGACAGCCATTAAATCAAATATATGAATTTTACACCATTGCTTTTCTGTCAGTATTCCTCTTTTATCTTATTTGAAACAACAGTAGGCTTTTTGCTGCAGTATTTTTTATACATACTTAAGTTCATTATATTTATATATATGTGTATTCATCTAAAATGTATACGTATATAAATACATATATGTAATATACAAATATTAAAAGTGTATATAATATATACACATTTTAGTCATTTTTTAAATTTTATCTATAGGGGAGGCATGTAGAGTTTTATGAAGGAAGCCACAGCTGTTGTACGTTTAAGTGTTAATGAATACTCTGACCATCGTCCGTGCATGGCTTCCCATGTGGATACAGAGTAACCTGTAAGTGAGAGTGATAAGCAAGTACAATGCAGTCAAGACTTAAGTATGTCTAATGGTGGTCATATGTTGGATATTCCCTTTCCCATTCTTATGTTAGTGAATTGTTCTGGTGCTTGATAGGATTTAACAAACTTTTAGGATGTGAAATTTTGGAGTACAATAGTAGATACATGTACAACACATGTCTAGGATTATATTTTGCATTCAGTTTTTTAAGTGGGAATGTTGTCTATCACTCATTTGTGGTCACTAATATGAGCATAGGCTTCATTGGGTAGAGGGCCATGTTGGAACTGATGGGTTGAAACAAGGTTTCTGTGCTAATGATGGTTTTAGGGGACCAATTACACATACTTTGGGCTCCCTGACAGATTTACGACAAGAAGCTCCTCCCCTCCTGCTGCTCTACTCTTTTGTCCCTTGAGGAATGTCTCTCACTTATCAATATTCAATAATCACCAGTTGGAGACTGAGGGCTCATTGTTAGGGTTCAGCCTGATGTTAGGACACTCCACTGCAGCAGACTCCTCACTGACGGTCTGATGCAGGGCACCATGTTTAGATCTGTGTTGGGTTTCTAATCTACGAATAGGAAAATTATACATGTGTGAGCACCCCGAGAACCAATTGTGTCAATTGTACTGCAGATGCTTTGATAGTTTCAGGTTGATTTCTCTCTAAAAGGCATATATTATCTTTGCAAGCAGCTTCTCACGAGAAATATTTCTGTTTTTTTCTGGGGAAGCAGCTACCTACAAGCTTCTTGTATCACACTTGTTCAATTAAAGTTGAGTCATAATTGTACTCTCATCCCACTCAGGTGCTGCGAAGATGCTATTTCTCTTGTACGCCTTAAATTTTGGAGTGGATCCACCTAAAGGGTTGGATCCAAGATTTTATTTTCACTTCCTTTAAGAATACAGATATCTTGAGTCTTGGGACTTGGAGGGATTATGTGTTTAACTACCTCTGTAATTTCTTTCGAATCGGACCCAACTTTTTGCTCCAACACAAGGGGGAGCTTTATCTCCGAAGCTTCTAATATGATAATCACTGTTTTCTTTAATTTATGAACAAAAAAACAAACAAACAAATGAAAAACAAACCAACCAAATGAACTACGGACCAATCATAAAAGAACAAAAATCAACAAAAACAAACAACACAAAAAGACAAAAAGGAAAACTTGATCTCTCTGGCAGAATAATGCAATGTGTACGTGCAGGCTTCATTCATTCAATTGTTTTTAAGGTTGGAAATCAAAAACTTCTCCAAACTAGAAGATAAACAAACCTTTGAACATCAAACTATTACTATTTTGAATGATTTACAGTTTTCCCTCTTTAATTGAACAAGCGAGGAATGCTATTCCAAAGATCCACATATATGCACATGTTCCACTCGGCTGAGTCCTGAGAGTATGGTGAATGCCACTGGGTCCGATATTTGTCAGACACGCAGCAGGAAATTGACAGTGTTTAGTGGCCATTCTTTGTCACAACAGATAAATGACACCTTTCCCTCTGAGCAGGAGGCCTCTGATAAAGAATCAATAGTGTTGCTGGCTCTCACAGCAGACCACTGACATACCGATCACTGCCTGTCAGTAAACAGCCATGCTGTTCAGCTCAGTGTTATCTACAAGTAAACTAGCTGCCACAACTGCCTTTGTAAACATGGACACTAACAACCATCCACCTGTCCAGCTTCTGGTGCCTTCTGGGTTATAAATGCAGCAGCTCAACAAGGTAGCTAGATGTCTTTTCCAATTCAAATATATTCCAGTACAAGATGTGTAGACAACCCCTAGATCATGACTCCAGACCCAACAGCAGATGAGTAGATGTACCCAAGCTCTCTGAGTGTTGTCTCTAGGGAATCCAGAGGTGGAGACCTGAGCCCTTTGATACAACAATATTGCATGTGTTTCTATAATCTTATACACTCGATTCAAATCAGTGAAGGTGGGTCGAATTACAGAAAAACCCCAAATGTGTTAGAAACAACAAACTAGATAAATTAAAATGATGCTCCAGTTGATTTCAGCACAAATTGAATATGGATGGCTTCATAAAGGGCCTACTGGGTTAGTCCACATCAGTTTTAGCTAGGTATACCTAATAAACTGGCAAATAGATACATATGCAGGTGCACACAGTTTGAATAAGTCCTTGAATATGTGCAACAAAGAACATTACCTTTGCCTCATCATGCTACTTAGATGACCTTTATTCCCTCGTGTAGCAGCGTTATGGCCCCTCAATATTTGTTCCGATTTGCTTCATGAATAAAGCTGAAAAGCTGATGAGTGCCCGGGGACCCTCTATATATGTCAGTGTCAAAGGTCAAGCACTTATTGTTTACTGGGAGTACACTTAATCACAAACTGGGCTTGAGTGAACAGCACTCTGCTCATGACTGGGAGGTTATGGACCAAAACCAATGTAGTCATTGATTAAGGCACTCTGCAAAGTAATTACAGTTTCATCCAACAAGAGCTTCATTAATATCTACAGTGTGACACTGACTAACTGAAAGGGGGATTTTGTTTGTCTATGTTTGTATTCAATTGTAGTCATTAGCTCCTGTTTCTGTGAAGATTTGTCATTGATCTGCTTAAAGGATTTCTAAAATAGAGAATATTTCTCAAGGCCAAACACATTGCCTATACTCAATGTACGCTTAATTATCGTTTATAATACCCAGACTTTGGTACAAACACCAAACTAAATACTAAGTTCGGATTGCAAAATTGAATTCCCTTTTTACATTCCAGTGCATACCGCCCAAATCACGTTCTATATTACCTGTTCAATTCTGATTGAGGCTACATTCATAACCCTGGGTTCAAATCCCATCAGTGTTTTGTAGATCAGGGAACTACTGATGTATGAACTTTGGGCAGCTGTAGCATCAGCGATGGTTCAAATGCAGAGAAATCATTTTTTTTACCGGTTGTATGTTAATGGGTAGAGCGGCTGTCACCCAATCAAAAAATTTGAAAGTAGCCGGTTGGAGTTCCATCAAGTCTTCATGTTGAAGGGTCCTTGAGCAGGACCCTGAACCCACATGCTCCCGGGCGCCTCAGAGGAGCTACCCCCTGCTCCCTTAGGGATGGGTCTCATGCAGAGAACTTGAATTTCCCTCGGGAATAATAAAGTATCTATTATTACTCTGCAATGCAACATCGACATCAGTTACTTCACTTTTAGTTTGTTGTCTCACAGGAGTTTTGTGGATGGCTGATGATGGATATTGTTACATTTTAGATGTTAATAATAACATCTTTCATTTAACAACCTATCCCAGGACATTGTGTCAAACTGAATAAAAAATATGGCACCGCTTTTAGGTAAAACATGGGGTTTATGTCAAAATATAACATTTATCGTCCAAATATTGTCAAACAACTTTCACTTTGAACTAACTTCAGAAACTTGTTTTTTTTTTAAATGAAATTCGCTGTTATGTCAGAAGCTGCAGTTTGAGAAATAAAAGAAAATCCTTTGAAACGTCTTATCAGATCCTTTCTGTGGACTCACTGTCTCCCTTAAGAGGGTCAAGAGTTGTTGAAGATCCTTTTCCTTTCTGAAGGGGACACCAAGAGGGACTTAGAGAACTGAGCTCCTCCATTACTGTCAGACTCACAGGATTATCACTGTTCAAACTAGCAAACACTTCTTTCTTTGTTTATGACCAGTGGACATAAAATGATCTAGATATCATTATTGATTCCCACAAAAACATTTTGGGCCTGCCGATGTTCTGATTAGGGTCCATGCTGCATGCTGCAAGTCTATTAAAAAAAAAAAAAAAAATTAAAGTGGGAGTCTAAAAATTCAGGTGGTGACCTTGGTTCCATTTTGTGAGGGGCAGCGTGCAGCGTCAGTGAATGGCCGGACACAGCGGGGATTGCAGGCACCTGGCTGGACGGCCTAGGCGCTCAACAATGCAGTCTGGGGGGTAATTACCACAAGGTATTCTTTAAAAAGACCAGATGGGAATGAGGTCCCACCCCACCCCATCATTTACAACAGAACCCCATTCAATGACATACTTAATCCACCCACCGGTTAGCTCTTTCAGAGTCTGCTCTGGTTGTTCCTTTATGTTAATTCAGCCTCACCCCCACACCTCCCTAACAAATAGAGAGACAGAGAAAGTGAGAAAGACGGAAGGGCCTCAAGGGACTTTAAAAGCATTATTCATTTTCAAATTGTTTCCGCCACACCAAGTACAGTAACATTTGTACCTCCCTCCTCCTTTCCTTTCTGTGTCTGTGCTGCCGTGAAGTGTGTTTGACTCTGAGAGGGACACTCGCTGAGTGACAGCCAGAGGAAAATAAAGGGGGAAGGGTGAGAGACCTAGGCGGAGACAGAGACAGCAGCTTCTATAGACAAGGTCAAGTCAGGGTTCAGAGTTCATGATGGCACCAGCTGAAGTTTGGAGGGGTTGGTGGGCTGTTATTTTGTGGGCATATATCTGTTTCATTTCCAGCTGGATAGCCCCCTCCCCACTACCCTGTGCTACGCCAATATAGTTAACCAGGACGCCCCCCCCAGCATCCCTAGAGAATACATAATCAGATCCTCCCTCTTTTTATATCCACGCTAATGTTTAATCAGACTGCTGACTGGAGTTGTGACGGGTTCTCATCATACTTTAGCAAATCTTTCAATATCAGTAGATAACTGGTTCATTTTTCTGAAGGATGCCTCCATCCTCTTTTGTAAAAAACAACAAACCAAATAAAAAGATGAAAAAAAATGCATTTTAACCTTCCAAAAATGACCGGATGTGCAAAAGCACCAGATGCATTATCTCATCTCGTACTAGAAGGGACTGAGAGAAAGCACAGGTCAGTAGGCAAAAAATATCCTTGATCCACAATGATCCTAGAAATGTGAGGACCCACAGGTGAGCTTAAGAATCTTTCTTCCCCAAGCTCTTTCTTCCTTCATGCCTTGAAACATTTCAAATAATCCAAAAATGGACCTAAGAAAGAAGAGGGGAGGTTTTAAAAATTTGGAAAATAAAATG
The DNA here is from genome assembly GCA_037951165.1 of Lophius americanus. NCBI lineage: Eukaryota > Metazoa > Chordata > Actinopteri > Lophiiformes > Lophiidae > Lophius > Lophius americanus. The sequence continues at coordinate 1,446,110 of JBBDHG010000174.1, forward strand.
TTGGAAGAAACAGACAGCAGTAGATGGCAAATCTGAGCATCCTGTCTACTGTATAGTTCAGCAGTGTCTTCTTCTCTAAAGCCTATTTGTCCTCTGATAAATATTTGATTGTTTTCTGGATGCTGCTCTAAAATCAAGACATAAATTAATATCCATAGTCAGCAATGCTATTAACTAGCATTGCATTGTCTGCCAAGTAACAGAGTGCCTTTCAAAAGACTTTTATATGAAAATCAGGGAGCTCAGGATGAAAGCGCAAAAGCAAAGATATCCTGCAAATTTTGTCCTTTGTCTGAAAAGGATTACTCCATTAGGGAAATTTATGGAAATGCAGCCGATTTTACTTTGTTGAACTTTAATTTATGGAGCAATATCATTTTTAAACCTGAACAACAGTATGTCATTTATTTAGAATTAAGCTAAGCAGAGGCAGTTATGCATTTCGATGGGTCAATTTCTGTTGAAGTAGCAAAACCTTTGGCCAGCAACTTCCTTTAGATAACAAGGGGAATGATTCTCTGCTCCATCCGTTCCTCCTGCACACGTATGGTCTACTAAAATCCACATGACCCACCTGATAAAAGTAACGATGCATTTATACATGCATGTATACTCCAACTGACGTTTTCTGATTTCTAGCTATCAAGATATACCTTTAAATCAAGTTACAAGATAACTGCTATTAAATAGTTACTCATCACAAAAGTAGCTTCAGACGAGGATAATTCACTGGCATCGTTTTGGATCACAAAAACAGAAAACCCAATTTATATGTACCACACGTCTCTCCGGGTTAATAATACGCAGCATACCACTGACAGCGCTTTAATGACGATAATTTAGATTACACATAAATTAGTATATTGGTAAGTACATGAGAAATAGTCAAATTAGTTAAAATAATAGTCTTCATTTATTTGTAGTGTAGTTATCAATATCAACATTACAAAGTGTTTCCAAACAAGCAGTTTTTACCAGGCGCCTTCTTTAAATTGACAATTCAACATCTGGTTGCCAAACTTCAGTCACACAAGAATAATCTAAATTTTTCAGTACAACAGGTATTACCTGGAGTTTTTCCCAAATGTAAAACAAATTGCTACATTTACCAATTGAATAGAATCACAGCGTGAAAAACATAACTAACACTTACTGCAATGGGTGTTTATAACTGCAAACACGAAAACTAAAATTTCCATCAATGTGTGATGAACAGGCTAGCATAGAGAACGTGCAAAAAATAATGTGCTGGCAGAGTTTTGAGGAGGAGGTACTCGTTTTTTTTTAAAGGATACTACACCGTAGAATGCAATACGTTGGCTTTACTTTAAAAGTTGATATAGCTGAAAAAACTACAGATAGACATGCAAATCACAAAACAAAATCACATTAAGAAAATATCTTCATCAATTTGAAAACACATGTATTACAACTGCCATAAAACGATACATTCACAAAAGCGACCTGTAAAAGCCACAACACACGACGCACTTTATTAATGCTTCATTGAAAGAATAGATAAAAAACACTACGTATGAAATATGATATTTATATGCCTGGAAAGTCGGGGATACTATGGAATTGTCGCCTGCCGCCACAGATTCTTCTAGTAAATAGAAAAGTGACATTACCTTGAAAGGTTTTCAGCCAATATTTCTAAACATGGTCTGATTATATGCTTATATGAATTGATCCAAGGAGATCCATATTGTATATATAATCTTTTACCCAAATTTTTCATAACTTACTCAATAGGGGGAGCTTTTTTATGAAAAACAATGTTTTTCAAATATAACTTCTTAATCGTTTCTGACGTAACTTTTCTGGGATAGACCCTTGCTGTCGGATACAACAGCATAGGCTAAGTTTGATTTGTCATGTTAGTTTTGCTTAACCTTGGCTCGTGCTGTCAAGTGACTTACACTTAAACTTTAAAAAAAAACTATATAATGAGCCCAACATACTCAGTGCCTAAAGCAACAATCAGCGATCGTTTTCTCAGAGGAATGAGAAAATATAAGGTGGTTTACTGTTATTTAATGTTCAACAGAGATCAGGAGTGGCAATTGATCTAAGATGAAAATGGCGATTGAAGAGTTTCCATTATTGATAAACGCATCAGATTCTACTTCAACCAAGGTGGAACACAATCAGAATTTGCCCAAGTAGCTGACGTTCAATGTGAACAGGTTGCCATGGAGACACTGGAAGTCGCAATGGTGGATAAGGGTTCTTAAGTAAGTATATCACATCATCATTATTTTTGCCTTAGGTACTGTGTACAGTATGTTAGGATAATTATTAAACTTAATTAGTTGAATTCAAAATGTTTATTGAGGTTTCAGTCTTTGTCATATAACTGCACCACCATAAAATTACGTGAAGCTAACACGGCAAATCAAAGTATGGTATGAGATGTTTGTGTGTTCTATCTGTTCTATTCTTAAAATGAAGCAATAACAAAGCATTATTTATTATTATAAATTATTATGTGATATTATTTGATGAGGCGACCGGACCGGGAAGAGAGTTTGGGGTTGGTGGGATAAATAAAGTGGGAAGAAAGGGAGAAACACAAAGTGGGTCTGGGAAACAGGGAAGACGGCCATAATACAGCAGAACAAACATCAACAAAAACAACAAAAACAACAATAACAGCATACATTTACATATGGATGTACATGCAAACGCACATACATACACATAGCATATAAATTGTGAGTGTGCGTGCGCATGTGTGTATGGTGTATTCGGCGTGTTTGTGTGTGTTAGCGTTTGAGAAAGAGTGTCACTGGATGTGGAATTTTAGGAGGGTCATCACAACCCCACATGGACCCCCAACGGTTAGCAGAGAGGGACCCAAGCCACCAATGTGCCCCATGGTCCCCCAGGGCATGAAGGAACCGAGGATACGTCCCCACGGGCCAACGGCATGCCAGTCTCAAGGGAAGGCCAACCAGGGACCACAGAGGAAGAACCCCCGGCGTAAAGCAGTACCAAAGAAGAATAGGAGAAGGGAGAGCCCTGGTCCAGCCAGAGGCCAGTAACAAGAACCCCCCAAAGTGCAAGCGGAATCCACAGACCGAAAGCTGCCCGAACCACCGGTGCCGGGATGGCCACACAACGAAAATGACAGAGCCCGCCGAATCCCTCAAATAGGGTAGGCCTAAGCTCCCACAAGGGGGCCACAGAGGGAGCACCCAGAGCCAGTGCCCAAACTAAAGGGAAACAGGAGACAGGTTTCCCCAAGCCTTGCCAAAGGTTTTACTGCCCCCAAGTACAAGTAGGGGGTGGTACTCTCTCCAGGGGATGGCAGGTGACAGGGACAATCGCACCCCGACCCACCATACTGTGAGCATGATATTTACTTACTTGAGTGCGTGGGGAGTTGTGGGCATGCGTAGTAAGTTGGGTATGTGGAATGTTGATTAACTAATGTGCTGTGATTAAAATTGGGGGCAGTTGGGGCAAGGAGTCCTCCCTGCTAGCTGACAGTGGAGCTCCTCCTGCCTGTCCCTCAAGCCCTCACTGCCTATAGTGTGGTTGAAATTGGAGGGCAGTCAGAATCACAGGGGAGGATGGGTGGTGAAGCAACAGTGATTCCCCGCCCCGCGCCATATCCACCCCCCAATGCCCTAGGGTGTATGTAGTGAGACACAACAGGAGAAGGAGGGGGCAGGAGCCACAAAGGGTGCCCATTTCAAGGGTGCCAGCTTCCCCATTGGCACCCCCACTCTTCCCTGCCGCCAACCCCCCCAGTCAGTGAGGAACCAGAACCAACCGACCAGTAAAGCCAAGCCAGAACCACCCGAAGCATCACCAGTGCAGCAAGACAGGCACCGCCTTGCCCCACAAGAATCAAGCCCAGGGACTGGGCTTAGGAAGGGGGTCCTAGAGCTCAGTGCAGCTCCACACTCCGGAGCGGCAGACCCCCCTGCACCCGAGAAGCAGCTCAATCCATTGCAGGCCCGGGACCCCCATCCCCAGTGGGTGCATCCCTTTAAAGTGTCCTTCCCTTGTGTTGAGGCATTTACCGTTTGCTTTTCTTAATGTGTTGTGTTGGGGATCTTGGAACGCATGTGTTGTTGCTTGTGTTTTGTGTATTTATATGTGTTTTCCTAAATTGCTGTTTGTTTGCCCATGTAATGTAACAAATATATATATATAAAAAAAAAAAAAATATATATATATATATATATATATATATATATATATATATATATATATATATATATATATATATACGATATAGCCAATATATATATATTTATATATATATATTTATTGGCTATATTGTAATACACCTTTGGCATACCTTTGAGTAAGATATAGATTCCTCTAATTAATGGCTGTTATCGCTGTCATCCTGTTTGCTGAGCTAATAAAACTGGCTAAACACAGTTGGATTTCATTCACCAGGGCACCTGTGATGTAATATAAAAAAGTAAGAAAGTCTCATTCTCAGGCCGTTAAAAAACAACATTTTCTCCGAATGTGTCTCATCCAGATCCAGGACTTCCCATTTTAAGATTCTTTATGAGAAACAGCAGGCTTTAACCGAGCTCCAATTTAGACCTATTGACATCAGCATGTGATCATTAGAGGAACTGCTTCACCTGATGAGCATAATGAGTCAGAAAGCCTCGAGAGGGCCGGAGGTATCGGTTGAGTGAAGGGTCATGGGCTTCATGAAACACAAGAAATAGTAGTGCAGATTGGCAGAACTGCAGTGAATGATGCTGAATAAAACATTAAAACAGACTGGGATCCATCCGAGATTATTGTTGAGTTGTCGCGATGGTCAAGTTGCTTGTTGTGTTTGGTTGTAGATGAAACTCCTGTGAGAGCTGAATAATCTTTGTTATCTTTTACTGTCAATTATTAAAAATCAAGGAGATCAAACCAAAGAAAGGTCAGAACAATGGAATGGTTTTAAGTTCTAAATAATTTACAATTTCTTTAAAATTTCGTGTAGATTTTTAAAAAACTCCATAACTGTAATACAAATGAAACGAGATTTTGCAACTGTAATTTTTGTAGGTGAAACTGCTGGTATTTTTGGGGCCCTTATGGAGAATGCTCTGTCCTCTTTTATTTCAGCCTAGTCTGTGGACCGTAGAGAAGACCTCTGCCCGAGAATCTTGAAGAGTCTGGGGCCCGGTCATAAGAGCCTAAAAATCCATCCTAAAACAGCCAGTGTATCAAAGTTATGTGACTGCGATTCTTAGTCCTGGTTAAAATCATGGAAGCTGAGGTCTGAACCATCTGTAATCTTTTCAAAGTGTTTTGGCTAAGACAGGTAAAAAGGCTGTTGCAATAATCGAGACATGATGGGATAAAAGCAAAGGTACATATACTGATCATTGCTCTCGAGGCATTCTTCCTACCACTAACATTCACTATTGTTTATGTGCTATCGCCTGCCGTAATGGTGGCTGAAGGGAGAATCATGGGAAAACGTAGGATGTCACGGGAACGTGTACACAGCAAATCCTTACTCTTCAATGTGTTATAATGATCAAATGCAGTTTGGGCAGCCGAGACATTATACCGTATAGATGATTTTGTCAGAGATAAAATGACCTATTGTGTTGTTTAGTTTGTAAGTCTGGTTTGAGGATAAACACATTCTTTTACACTGGTGAATACATTTGGAGATGATAGTGAGTCATGTCTTTGAGAAGTGATTTGCATGCAAACGATACTGGGAAGAAAAATGAATGACTCCAGTGGACTGAAGCTGTATGCTTTGCAGTACAAACATGAACGTTAACAGAAAGACATCAAACATCATTTGTGCTTTTCTGAATATTTTATTTAGACTCCTAATTCACACATCCCCACCCCCAGCCTAAATAGCCTGCAGCAAAGCAGGGCAGAGGGCAGATCTCTAATACCCCTCTATCCTCCCCCTGTGCAACTGCCAGCGCACCCCAGCAGGGTGTTTATCCTGCCACCTACTTTATCAGTAAATAAATAATGGCAACATAAAGTGCAGTGTGGAGCTGGAGCTGAGATTGGATAACAGTCTGGAAGGCGTGGTGGACTGTAAAATATTAATGCTCCTGATTACTTTCTGCGTTGGTGACACAGGCTTCCTGACAGAGACAGTCTTTGTTTGGATGAGCTGCATCCAATCCAGAGTCCAGAGATCAGGGAACGCATCCCTGAGAAACACCTTATAATTATAGCAAATAATTTTCCATTTAAATTGTTTTAAATTCATCTGTTCTAGGATTTTTTGTTACGACAGAAATGTGTCATTCAGATATATAAATATATTTTTTTTTACAAGAAAAGGCATTTTAGTGAATTGATCATTTGGGGGGTGTATCAAATATTGTTGTTGGTTTGAATCTGTAGGCTTTGGATTCCTACATGTTTTGGTAGTGGGTGACGTTAATGAAGGAAGTGGTTATTAAAAACATATATAACTTCCCAGCAAACACAAAATAGGAAAATTGTGAAAATTAGAAAAGATTGTAATGTGCAATCGTTTTATTTCAGTGTACACTATAAACCAATCAAAAGTTTAATCCAACCCAATGTAACCCAATCTAAAATGATCTGAATCTATGAAAACACAAAAGTTATTGTGATATACACACAGTACATACACTGGTTTAAACTTTTACAAATAAAGAAGAGTATGTGATGAAAAGTAACTAAAACATTAGATATGATAATAAAATATGACTCACTTATAAACAATGTATAATTTTTTTTACATATACATAAACTTGAATTTCACAGTAAAAATACATAATTTTTACAAAATCAAAATACCAAAAAAAAAAATTCTATCTGCATTATTATCAGTATTTGTGGCAGTGTTTGGAAAACCGATGCATATGTCAGAAAAAGTCTTGTGGTATCTTATCCCACATTCCCACACATACACAAACACAAATCTTAAGGAATCTGCAGCTTTATCCTGATTTGCCCCAACATCTATTTACCTATTCCCCATTCCAATGGAGCCTATTCGCTTTTTAAAATATTACACTCAAAGCTTCATGAGAAACTGTGTTGTATATATAAGAGGCAGTGATGAAAATATAATATCCCTGGTGGAGATAAAAAAAAAAAAAACATGGGAGTGTGTGACAAAGTAAATATTTGAATATTTAGACCATATCTCTTTCTAAGAAATGTATTTCAGTCATCTAATGTCAACTGCTTTTCCTTCAACGATATTCTACTGATGCGTGACGATCTTCAAGTATACAGGGGTGCCGTACAGGATAGCTAAACAATGTCAAATAACGCTAATTCAAACATGCTACCAGTGTGCAACAAGTTATCCCACCAAATGTGACCACCAGTATTAAATTAAAACAGATTAAAAAAATAGCCATGAATATAACACAATGGTGCACTTATGATTAGAACTGAGAATATGTGTGTGTGTTTGATGGGAGAGCGCCAGTGAAGTCCGTCCTCCAGTCAGTATAAATATCACTTTAGCTGAGGGTGTTAATGTGGAGGAGGTCCCTACATTTCATTGTGTGTTACAAGTAGTTCTATCCTGAGGAGACCTTGTCCTGGGGGCCCACTGGAGTCTCCAGATGCCTGCTGAAAGGAAAGACACAATGTAGACAAGCCCCCTGACAGAACAGGGCCCCTCTGAATTATCACCCCACTCCTCCTGGCTAATTAAAATTTTGCTTGTAACTTATGTCAGCCATTTGAAAGCTGACAATTCCCTAACCTCCCCCTCATTTTAATTTGTGGCACGTGTGCATAAATTGTTAGAGAGGGGAGTGGCAGTGATGCCAGGCACAAAGTGAATCTCATTTTTAGCCTCTAAATGCTCTGCCTCTCCTTCGGTCTGGCTGAGGTCTTCTACTCCGCTGAGGGCGACTTGATTGATAAATGCCAGGAAAGATTTGTCAGAGCAACGAGACTACCCCAGTGGGACATCAATATGGTTCATTTAGACTCCCACCAGGCTCAGACTGCCTATAGAGAAGAGATGCTACAGGGAGCAGTAGGAACTGTAGCTTCAGCAAACGGCACTGGCGCAGCTCTGTGGAAGGTTAGCGTGCTAAAAGAGATGAAAAGGCTAACTGACGTATGGAGGGATAAACCAGCAGGGACCAGTATGTGTGTGTTTGACCGAGAGAGAGAGGAACAATGGTGAGAAAGCCTGCTAAAATGTGAGACGTGTATGTGTGTATGTGCGACAGAGTGCATAAGAGGAGGAGTGAGGGTGATCCAGGGTTCAGCGTGTGATTGGCTCAGCTCAGCTGGAGTAGCTTTTAGTCCATTTCCCAGCAGCCTCTAGGACAGATGCACTGCCCTGAGCCATAATCTGTGTCTCGCTTCAAATGACAAATGGCACAGTGTAGAATATTGCATTATATATTAAGTACCAGCAGTCAGTAAGTTATAGGATGCTGCTGCAGCCTGCAGCACTTGTCGCTCACTAAGCAGACTGTTTTAAAACAGTCACTTAGATCCAGACCATAACCTGCAATGACATCCAGGCCCTAACCAGATAATAAATCCTGTGTGGTTACAAACCTTAATGTCTTTGGGCACGTGGTAACTCCTTAAATGTAGGGTTTTTTTCTAAAACAAAAATACAAACCACCAGAAAAATAGAGAAGTGTGTCCAATTAAACAAGAGGAACACATTGAGGTATGGCCAGTAATAAATGATAGACCCACAAGGAGCACCCATGTAGGGTAAATTACCTCCAAAAAGTCTCTAAACTGTCCGGTAAATGAGCAATCCCAACCTAAACCTTTAGTTTTAACCAAAGCTCCCCCAAAGTATGTTTGCATTTATTTTGTTTGACTACTTGTGTGACTATCGCCCTTTAAATAAAACAATCTAAAATCTAGATAAAAATAGAATATGCTCCTGGCCAAAGTAAACGTGATGTATATATGTAGATTTGAGGCAGTATTACTCTGTCCCTACCAGTACAGCCACACTGTTGTCTAGTGGCTATCGATGTTTCTCATGTGGAATAAGAACAAATGTTCATGCTCCTTTTGTCTTGTAAAATGCCCCAGTCACGCAGGTGAACGTCCTCCTAATTCATCTCGGTCCCCGGTTTCCCACAATTACGATTCAGCTAACCGGGGCACATCATGGATGACCTGACCTCAAGTGCGAGGTCACCATGTGATGTAAAATTACCAAGAGTGGCCAGGTCCTTTTATTTGTAAAGAAATGGTAAATGGACTGTACTTATAAAGTGCTTTTCTAGTCTGCTCTACCACTCAAAGCGCTTAACACTGAGAGCCAGTTTTCACCAATTCACGAAAACATTCGTACACTGAGGATAGATGCTGCCAAGCAAGGCTCATCAGGAGCAGTAACCATTCGCGCCATCATTCTCGCACCAGTGGAACAGCCATTGGGCGCAACTTGGGGTTCAGTATCTTGCTTAAGGACTGTCTGATAAATAGACAAATGCTCCACCAACTGAGCCAGCGTTGCCCATATCTAAATCTCTAAATTGTAAAACTTTGTCTCTGATTGAACTAGCCGTATGCTTTTGTCATGGACAGCATGGTTGTATCCCCGAAAAAGTCCCAATCCCCTGCTAGTTCTTGCTCGCAAACCAAAAAATTCATAAACCGAAACAAATTTCTCCATTCAAATGAATGGAAATCCCATTATTTCATTCAATATCACAAAAATATTCATCTAAAAATAATTTTGCATGTTATTTGATATAGAGCAAACAGCTATGATAAATGATATAAAAGACGGCAGATTTAACTAAAATTATTTAGTTAAATTTTCTGTTATTCTAATAACTGCCCAACGGCAACGGCTTCTGGTATGATATTTTACTTGTGCCTCGAGCAGCACATTATAATTGGAATCATGGAAAAACAATAATGTTCTGTCGCATTTGGTCGCTAATCTTTTCCTCTTCTCAGATCTGAACGTCCAGGATGCTGCATCGTTTCCCTCAATGAAAACACAATTTTCGACTGATTTTCTTTCCCTTTTTTTTAAAATCCATTCTGTCTCATCTCGAGCTCATCAACTTGAACCCACATCATTCTTCCACTACGTTTATACACAACTGACAATGGGATGAATAACGGCTGAACAAGTCCCAAACAAGCCTTCTGTGTCTGTTCTGGACTTGCTTGCTTCCTTCTTTATTCTTCTTTTTTCTTGTGCATTGATTCTGTTTAGCTGAACGATAAATCAGATCTGAATAATTCCAACAGTCGTCAGACCTGGCGTTTCATGGCCCTCAACAGTTAAACCTTGGTGAGTAAAAAATATATCAACAAGGTAGATCTCCTTGAGTTGATTGGTACCAAATTTGCACCAAATTTGGACTAAATAGATTCAACTATTAGGAAATGATGTCATAAAACAACAATTTATGAAAAACTCTTTTTAAAAGCTCCCCTGAGTATTGGAGTAAAAAAAAATGTATGCATATAGATCTTATCTCCTGTTTTTGGTAAACGCATGGAATTTTCGCGGTGCTGAATTCCAAAAAAATTGGATTTGGAAAATTGAAAATTGGAATTCCAAAAAATTGGAATTCAGCAGAACTGGATGTCTTCACAGTCATCCGTGCTGGAAATATACATGAACACGAGGGTCAAAGTGGGCGGGGTGAGTAATCTGTGTTAAATTACTATATCAGTTAAATCCTCCAGATGAATCACCTGCATTGATTAAAAAAAAAAAAAAAAAAGAAGCTCAGAGCAAATGAAGGTGAGCTGCAACCAAGTAAATCATACAATGAGGAGGATAACTGCTCTTTGTTGACTGCTGAACTTGTTTCATGTACACCAGTCGATCCCTTGTCCTTGTGGTGACCCCACCGCAGTAGGACAGCCTGCATCACAGCTCTCTTCCAAACAATTAGACACAGTTGTTGTCACCTTTGCCTGAAAGGGCACTGCAGGATTTAGGGCTGATAGACATGCAGAGGCTTTCTCTGTGGAAGTCCCAGTAGGTGTATAAAGTGGGCAGAGATGGTAAGAGAACAGATGACCTACATGAAGGGCTCCTCCGGTCACATGCACTACAGTGTCAGTAGATGTGTGGGAAACCTCCAGAGGCCAAGAGGAAACACAACTTCTCTTTCTGAGGAAATAATTGATAAAAGAGTGTGTATGTTCACACACATAGTAAATTTATTTTTAGAAAGTTATTTATGTTGAATGTAAAGTCGGTGAATAAATAATGATAGCATTTAATGATATTAATGCAGACTATTTAAGTATTTTCTTTTTCTTCTAATCCACAACCTGCTGCTGAGGTTGGAGTCAAAACAGATGGGATAGAGATGTGTCCACATGTTTTAATCTTAGCATTTGCACAAACTGAACACCCAATGTCTGAGTTAACAGGAACAACTGCAGCATCAACCTGCATGTCAATCTCTGAAAGGAGCCATACATGAATTCAACATTGACTCAAGGCAGCCACAACCCGAAGGGAGAAGTCAGAAACCATTTTTCTAAGAGAGAACCATGATGGCCGTTCTATTGGGGTTTATATATATATATATAGTTAAATGTGAATAATCATGTTCAGTCTTTGTATTGAACACTGGCTTCCTCTTGAACATTTCCAGAATGGACTTAATGTGTATTAGTGAGATGTTACCTGTGGCAGTGAGGTTTGTTTAAATCCGTACAGGAGGGAGAAAGTGAGTTTGGTTGAAGGTACTGTGTGATGAAGAGGGAAAACTGCATGGTGTAGTGTTTTATGTGGTCAATTTGACCACATAAAACCAGGACCAGGTCCAGCCTGCCACACAAAGTGCAGGGCAAGAATAGCGGGAGAGACTAGAAAAACACACAGGAGTTGTTGGTTATGAAGTTTTGTTTTCTGACAGCGGCGGGACAAAAACCAACGGGTGTCTCAGAACCAGTCCTGTGGTCAGAGCAGTACCATTTGGCCATTGAGAGTTTGAAACATGCCCTCTGAAAGGAGCTGCTCTAAGTCACACACTGCACCCTCAAAAGGGAGCTCAGAAATGTGTCCATCTTTTTTTCTGAAACTTAATTGGAAGTGGATACTCACAGTTGTGCCCAAGCACGTTTTTCCTTCAGCCTACACACAGTCTACCTACAGCTGGTTCCCCTGGGTCTTAAAGGGGCTCTGCTACTTTTTAAAAGGTTACATGAATGTTTTTATTCTTTCCCTTTACATCAAATAGGCACAGGGAAGTACTGTTTTATAACAATTACAACGATAGAATATGAATTCACCAAAACTCTAATTTAAGGAAAGTCATTTTAACTTGGCACACTTTTGTTATCGAAAAGAAATATATGAAATATGCCATTGCTATTTCAGTGTGCCACATAAACACATCTTTCCGACATTCAACCTGCAGAATGATGAATTGGACAGAGAGCCGGGGGATAGACCACCCAGATAGGCCAGAAGCTGTCTGAGAGGGATATAAGATACGGGAAAGCGTCCTTTGATTTGGTGGTTGGTGGATGCTCAGCAGTATAACCTTCTGGGGCGCTCTTCCTCTCTTTTCAGACCATCAATCAATCAATCAATCAATCTTTATTTATATAATGCAAATTCACAACATCAGTTGTCTCAAGGTGCTTTCCAGAAAGAGCAGGTCTAGCCCAAACTCTTTATATAATTATCTACAGAGATCCAACAAATTCCTCCGTGAGCAAGCGCTTGGCGACAATGGCGAGAAAAAATTGCCTTTTAACGGGCAGAAACCTCGAGCAGATCCAAGGCTCAGGGTGGATGGCCTACTGCCATGACCAGTCGGGTTTGAAAAAAAAGAGAGAGTGAGAGAGACAGAGAGAGAGACAGAGAGAGACAGAGAGAGACGGGGGAAAAAGTACCAAAGATATCAGCTTAATCCACTTTCTTCAACCTCTCCATTGTCGGGTCGCTGCGGCAGCAGGGATCCCAGGTTTATAATAACAATAATATTAATGGAACATTTAGCGATAGCGCATGGGGAAATACTATACAATAATAATAATAATAACAATAATAATCATCATCATGAGCATCTTGTGATCAGTGGACATCAAGCAGGTCCACAGCAGCAGAACCAGTCACCAACCATGTGACCTTACAGGACGAGAAAACACAAAGACTCCAGGGAAGAAAGTAAGTAACATGCATTAATCCAGTAAAATGCATTAATCCAGCAACATGCATTAATCCAGCAACATGCATTAATCCAGCAACATGCATTAATCCAGCAACATGCATTAAAGTGAGAGGGATTTATAAAGAGGGACAGTGAGTTGTTGAAGCAGAGTGATATTTAGTAAAATTCAAGGAGCTGAGTCAGGCAGGGAAAGTCTAATCAGCACATTTGTCTTGTGTAGAACTAACTGATCTCTCTCCATTACTTGGCTGTGGCAGGCTGGACCTGAGCGAGAGACAGAGTGACTGACAGGCAGCCGAAGAGTGATTAAGAGATGCAGCAGCGAAACTGGAGAGCAGAAAAAGTCAGTGTATGAACTATGACTAGAATGAAATAGAATGTAATTCCTCAGTCTGGTCTGTCTCCTGAGAAGAACCCACACAGTTGCATTAAATGCCACATTATCATATTTATGGTTCATAAGAAAAGCCTTGACAGAACATAGCTCATGCTTCTGCTGCTGTGTGGTATTTCCTGTGGCACAGAAGATAGAATGGTTATCATAAAGTCGGTCGTTTGGTCCAACATAAACAGTCTACACATTGAAGTATCCTTTAGCAGGATACAGAACACCGCTATACTCCCAGTGGCTGCTCCATTGGTGTGAGAATGGTTATCGCCACTGGTGATCACCATTGTATGAATGCATGTCTGGATGGATGAAGATTGTAGAATATATTCTATTATATGATTCCATTCCATTTAGGTACACAGCTTCTTTCAATCAACTCTAATATCAACTCTAATCGGTCCTATATTAAAATTGTGCTAGCTGGATTTCTTGCGCAGAACCTAATCCTACATGGCTCTGGTTTTAGTATATTAATACAGAATCTCAAAGTGAAGAACATATAGTCAAAAATTGGCATTTCCATTGAATTAATAATGAAATAATAATAATAACATAATAACCACAACTTAATTTGAAGCTTTAAAAAGATACACTTTGGCTTTATTAGACTTGCATACCTTTACTGTACTATCATGTTCAATGCAGGACTTGTTTGGTTAATGTTCTGGTACCTCACTGAAGGATCTGAGTACTTCCTCCAACACGGCCCCTCAGTCTGTTGGTGTAAACAATTCTAAATAATGATGCAATCACTGCCCGTATTACATTTTATGAATTATTTGTATGAATGAAACCTTCTTCTCTTTACTGTGGTGGGGTCACATGGTGGTATTTGGGGTTAACAGTGGCTGACAAATGAAATATGTCTCCAGTAAGTATTTTAATGTTGTAATCTTATCAACATACGACTTGCAACAAACCTTAATTAAAGCATATTGTATAAGTTTGATACAAAACATTATTAGGCTTTATGATATATATTGATATATATTGATATAATACAAATGAGTGGTTAGTACAGTTTGTATTTCGGCAGTGAACCAATTTATGTTAATTGGTAACGTCTATTTTCTTTTTTTCTTGCAGTTGATAACTGCTAATTGTGATCCTGCGAGCACAATCAGAAGCAATCCCACAAAGCTCTGCAAGTATTTTCAAACTATGAGGAACTGATTCAGCGTTATTATGCTTTGCGAAGCTGCTGTTGATATTCCTGTTTGATTTTGCATCATTACATGAAAAGCCATACAAAAATTTGTATTCAGGTCAGGTGATGAGTTACTGTGAAACAATGAGTTACAATAAGTAACATAGAATATGGAGTTATTCTATGCAATACTGTGAATTAGCTTCATGTTTTTCCTCGGCTAGTTACTTTCAAAGAAATGATTGTAAAACTAGTGTCAGAATTTAGGCTCAATAAGACCGACCCCTAAAATGTGTCGTAACTCCAGTTGCCTTATCTTTCTAGGATGATCAGAGCAATCAACATCACTCGCATGAATGCAATTGTTATATCTGAAATAGAACAATTTACGATTTTGACGATTGACAAAAAGTTATCAATCGTGTAGGTGACATCGTCTTTGTGACAGATTTCAGCACTTGACCTACTTGTGCTATGATAAAGAATTTTATTCCACCCAAAACAGACCTTCATTATATTGCTTTGTGTAACTCTAAACACACACACACACACACACACACACACACGCACACACACACACACACACACACACACACACACACACATGAACTGCCACCAGTTGCCTCCCGACAACCTCCCCTCCCAGTTCTGGCTCCAGAAGGGGTCTCCCAGTCTTCCTATTCCAGGCCAAGTATCACAAACTGCAAGCAACTTCCTTCTGATCTTTTTTCTTTTTAGTCTCATCTCGCATTTTGATTTGGCGTAGGTTTTTATGTCGGCTGCCCTTCCTGACAAAACCCTCTCATCTGTCCGGGCTTGGGACCAGCACTACATGTGGCTGAGTATGCTGGTAAAACTAAGGACTCTGCCTAAGAGTTCACACCGGATGTCTGCCGCGCCCTCTTTGACTGGGATTCGAAACCCAGTCTCCTGCACCAAAGTCATTGGTGTAAACCACTGAGAGATATTTATTTATGCAAATTAACTCTTTTCATTTGGTATAAAAACCTAACAGCTAGGGTAAGTGGGAAAACTTTGACTCTACATATACTATGTACATGTACATGTGTGTGGTAAAGTATGACCTAATAAGGTGGTCAGTGTAAAAATAGGCCAAGATGCGACAAAACTAGACCACCTTGTGGCTTTAACTATTTTAATTCTAACCTCCAGTATTGCCTAAACATGTTGCAATTATCAGTTTTAGTTGTTTACCTCACGCTGGCTCTGGAGTGTAGAAAATGGACCAGTAAATGGACAACATATTTCTATTTGTTGCTTTTCATCACAGTATGAAATCCAGAATAAATACATTTGTGTATTGAATCTCATGTAGACACACACAACAAGAAGTCAATATAATTCTGTTTTAGAGCTAAATTAGTCTGCGGTTGTTTTTTTTCCGACTGTCAACGGTTGCCAGATAAAAGAGACAAACTGAGAGAAGTTGACTGAAATGACAGAAAGTGAAGCTTCCATCTCCACCCATTCTAATTCTGTTTGCTGTCACAGCGAGCCTCCACTGCAATTATCACACTGAATGTGCCTGTAGAACATAATTGCTTTGTTTTTCAATTATTGCATGAGGCTCTAGTAATTTACTTCATTCTATTAAAATATGCCAATTAGACATTATAATTACAGTTTTCACTGTATCACTTTTCCCTGTCACTGAAAAAATGTAATACTGCTATTAGGGAAGAGCATTGGGACCGTTTAATGTCACCCATGCGGATTCACTGCAGTCTTGTTCTATCCACTTTAATCTCACCGGGAACTGAACACAAAATGATTAACGTTATAAAAATCTGAGATTGTTCGATTCACATATAAGAAAAATAAACAAGACTTTGGGCTGAAAAATGAAAATAACTGCATAAGGTCATTTAGCTACTGTCTATGCCTTTGCCCGACCTGGAGCATAAAAAGGTTCTGTTACTGCTGAATCAGCAATTGTGTAACATCTCCTTTGCATTTCCTCTTAATCTTATATACAACATCAAGTATGTATTTATCAGGTGATTCCTGATCATTCATCAATCTTCTTTCTGTGGCTTAATTGTTTTTTGTATTTGTTCGTAACTCACCCCACACCCCAGTCAGAAGCCTTTTTATACAGACATTGCTCAAGAGTGTTTTTATGTGGTGTAAAATGAAAAGAAAATGGTGTAACTGCAATGTCATTTCAAATAGCGAGTCCGGATTCTATCTCCTCTCAACCCCCTCCTCCCCCACAGAGTCCAGTGTCTGTCCCTGGACTCTGTGGAGGAGGTGGGTGAGAGGAGGATGTTTAACCAAGCGGACATCCATCCTGGACACAACAACACCTCTCACCCCCTACATGACACTGTGGGAGTTCTGAGCAGCTCCTTCAGCAGCAGATTACTACACCCACGATGTAAGACAGAGCGCTACCGCAGGTCCTTTTTTCCGACTGCAGTCAGACTGTACAACAACTGTCAATGAAACCGTTGTGTCTGAACTCTGAACTCTGAACTCTTCGTTCATCCATCTACTTCACATTCACTACACGTCCACCACATCTGCAGAACTGCACATATGCACTATGTGCACTTCAGATAGCATGGTTGTATCCCCGAAAAAGTCCCAATCCCCTGCTAGTTCTTGCTCGCAAACCAAAAAATTCATAAACCGAAACAAATTTCTCCATTCAAATGAATGGAAATCCCATTATTTCATTCAATATCACAAAAATATTCATCTAAAAATAATTTTGCATGTTATTTGATATAGAGCAAACAGCTATGATAAATGATATAAAAGACGGCAGATTTAACTAAAATTATTTAGTTAAATTTTCTGTTATTCTAATAACTGCCCCACGGCAACGGCTTCTGGTATGATATTTTACTTATGCCTCGAGCAGCACATTATAATTGGAATCATGGAAAAACAATAATTTTCTGTTGCATTTGGTCGCTAATCTTGTCCTCTTCTCAGATCTGAACGTCCAGGATGCTGCATCGTTTCCCTCAATGAAAACACATTTTCGACTGATTTTCTTTCCCTTTTTTTTTAATCCATTCTGTCTCTTCTCGAGCCCATCAACTTGAACCCACATCATTCTTCCACTATGTTTATACACAACCGACAATGGGATGAATAACGGCTGAACAAGTCCCAAACAAGCCTTCTGTGTCTGTTCTGGACTTGCTTGCTTCCTTCTTTATTCTTCTTTTTTCTTGTGCATTGATTCTGTTTAGCTGAACGATAAATCAGATCTGAATAATTCCAACAGTCGGTTTTTGCGTCAACACCCATGCATACTATTGGATGGGTGACTGACTTGGTTCATGGTGATGTTTTGACAACGAGGACTGAAATTGAACCGATCTTATTCCACATATCCTCTTCTTCTCTGAGCAGTGTGCTGCCCTATGCGAGGACCATATGTTCCAAGCCCTGAACACATTCAGGACAATGCAAAACATATTTATTGATTCATTAACATATTTATTATTGATAAATGAACAGATTTATTTACAGAGATTTATTGATAGTTTATGTGAGTGAAAAAAAGTGCACAAACCTGAGCACACCCATGGGTAAACGTATGCACTTGTACACATGCAGCAGACAGTTGTCAAATCATCACTTCCTCAAAATATTTGAAACACTTTGTAATGTATTTTAATTAAACTAGATGCAATGGTGGCGCTATGGATGGGTAGGTGATCATTCAAGTTTGAGGTGTATCCAGACTAGGGTATGGATACTGAAAAGTTTTTGTAGCCTCTGAGTGTCTTTTGACCTGAGCTATTATGCACTATTTGTTTTTATTTAAATGCTACAGACCTTGTATAACTATACCCTTTGTAACTGTAATTTGAAACATATGTTTCAACTTAAAAGAATCTGACTCTAGCGTCAGTCCTGGGCAAATTGATTATTTTGTCGATAGGGCTGCAAGATCACTGAGATTAACTCTGGACACTATCGCCCCCCTAGAAAAGAAGAGTGTGAAACAGAGGAGAGCAGCTCCAGGGTTTAACAACCTGACTCAAAACCTCAAACAAACAGCACATAAACTAGAAAGAAAATGGCGACACACTAAACTGGTTGAGACCCAATTAGCCTGGCAAGATAGCATTAAAAAATACAGCCATCGCAGCGCCAGAGCGGCCTATTTCTCTGCACTGATAGAGGAAAATAAAAACAACCCCAGGTTTTTGTTCAGCAATGTAGCCAGGCTGACTCACAATCAGAATTCTATGGAGCCCCGTATTCCTAAAACCCTTAGTAGCGATGACTTTATGAGTTTTTTAATGACAAAATGATATGTATTAGGGACAAGATCCATAACCTCCTGCCTTCAATTGGCTCAAGTTTACACCCCAGGACTATGTGCTTGGAAAGAACAGATAGCAGATCTAGACCGCTTTATTCCTATTGATCTGAAACAATTAACTTCCCTTATTTCCTTATCCAAAACAACAACCTGTCTCTTAGCCCCAATCCCAACTAGTCTACTTAAGGAAAGTTTACCCTTAGTCAGCAACTCTCTGTTAGAAATCATCAATCTGTCTTTAAATTCAGGCTACGTACCAAAGTCCTTTAAAATAGCTATAATCAAACCGCTGCTTAAAATGCCCACACTTGATCCTGAGGCTTTAGCAAATTATAGGCCGATATCTAACCTTCCCTTCCTCTCTAAAATCTTAGAGAAAGTGGTGGCAGATCAATTGTGTGATTTTCTGCCTAACAGAAGTGTATTTGAGGATTTCCAATAAGGTTTTAGAGTTCACCATAATACAGAAACAGCACAAAAGTTACGATCAAAGTTACGAATGACCTTTTTAAAGGCAAATGGTGAGTGACTGGCCTCTGTTCTGGTCTTGTTGGATCTTAGTTCTGCATTTGATACTATTGACCACCAAATTCTACTACAAAGACTTGAAAACCTCATTGGATTCAAAGGCATAAAAATGGTTTAAGTGATATTTATGTGGCAGATCTCAGTATGTATCCGTTAACAATGAATCATCCATTCATAGCAAAGTTACCAACGGAGTTCCCCAGGGATCTGTGCTTGGGCCAATATTATTCATATTATACTTGCTCCCTTTAGGCAACATTATCAGGAAACACTCCATAAACTTTCACTTTTATGCAGATGACGCACAATTGTACTTATCAATGAAACCAGGTGAATCTAATCACTTATCCAACTTAGAGGCGTGTCTCAAAGACATCAAAACTGAAGTTATTGTGCTGGGACCCAAACACCTCAGAAACAATTTATGTGATGATATATTTACTCTTGATGGTATGACCTTGGCCTCCAGCACCATGTGAGGAACGATGTGAGGAACCTGGGAGTTATCTTTGATCAGAATATGTCGCGGCCCGACCATGGAGAGGTTGAAGAAAGTGGATTATAGCTGATATCTCCGCTGCTTTTCCCCCGTCTGTATTTCTCCTCAGCCATGAATCTCTCTCTCTCTCTCTCTCTCTCTCTCTCTTTGTCTCTTTTTTTTCAAACCCGACCGGTCATGGCAGTAGGCCGTCCACCCTGAGTCTTGGATCATCTCGAGGTTTTTGCCCGTTAAAAATGTATTTTTTTCTCGCCATTGTCGCCAAGTGCTTGCTCACGGAGGAATTTGTTGGGTCCTGTAGATAATTATATAACGAGTCTGGTCTAGACCTGCTTGTTCTGGAAAGCACCTTGAGACAACTGTTGTTGTGAATTGGCGCTATACAAATCAAGATTGATTGATTAATTGATGTTGATCAGTGTAAATTAAATAAAGATTCTACGTCCTTTATTAATGAATTACTTTGTTATATTACATGTCATTTATGCTATCAGTCCACAAATAATCCTTTTTTTCCCTTTCACTTCTATTTATCTTTAAAAGATCTAAACTGACATCTGTGGCGTTGTTCAGCCTTAATGGGGTCATGCGCTCTAGAGAAACTACTTGTTTTTTACTTTGTAGAAACTGGTTGGCATTTTCAGAAAACCTAAATTGCCACAATTTCTTTGATCAAAAGGTAATTCAAAAGGTAATGGGCGGGCCCTAAAATGGAAAATAGGTTAAAACATGACATAACAGACGGACATAAATTTCACTCACATACATATGCATAGTATTGCAAATGTACACAAGTATGTGACTGTTGTTGATACATGCCTATACTGGTGAATCTACTTAATTCTGGCTATAATGACATTGGCAAATAACAATGAAAACTATTTCCACTATTGTGATATTAAGTGTGCACACGGCACTACAGGCTGCTACTGTTACAGCAGAGAGGGCTGTAGTGCAATTACTGACACTAAAGACAGATTGACTGGAAAGTAAATCGTAGTCTGAGGGCAAATATTTGTTGTGTAAATTCTCTATAGTTCATAATAAATGAAAAATGAGGACAATTGTTCCTCTGTTATATGCCTACTTTGGTGAAATATTGCCTGGGGTGACTTCTATCCCATTTCCATTGAGTTATTTCTATTAAGCACACTGGCAGGCACACTTAACACTCTGATTTATGTTCTGAGAGAACTTTTTGTTGTACAATCTTTCCTCTTTTCCTTATTTTCCCTAATGAGGAGTTCAGTGCTGTGATATCATTGAGGTGGTCCAGGTGTGAATGTCAGATAAGACAAGATAAGACAAAATTTTGACACCACATTTCCAAATAGGACCATACTCCTCTCAACTGCTCATTTACACCATAGCACTTCCTGGGAGGTGTCTGCTCTGTTTTTGTTAGTGATGCATTAGGGGAAATTCTGGATTAATGAAGATATAAATATTTGGATCATTTTTGTAGTGAGGTGGCACTTGGAATAAACATTATCCTCATGGTAAAACCTTTTAGCGGGGATGGGGGGACTCAGAATGAGATCTCACTGCTGGTAATGCAAACTTTAATGGATGGTAGAGCTCTCTATTTCACTCTTTGCACGTCACTTATGTATTGAACTGCATGATGGGAAAGACAGGACGGATCAGATTTATGGCTCTAATACGGAAAGTTAAGTAAGGCTTTTGTTTTACAGTATTGTTTGAACAGTGAATTGTACATTAGATTTTGACCAATACCTATAGATATTTTGTTCCGTGGCTTATTTAGAGATTATTACATGGATACAATAGACTTTTTTTTCAGTTACTGACCACAGTCAATTAGATTTAATTAAACACTTCCATTTTGTTTCTGGTTCTCTAATTCAACAAACTCTGTCTTTTTTCTTAAGACAGAACACACATTGTGCAAGTTGAAATAGTAAACAATAGAATCAAATGTTATGTGTAATTTTAAAAAATTTAGTGTAGGAATACTAACACATGCAAGAGGGACAGATCTAAAGACAGAAAAGGGTACTGGTTTTATGAAAGCACTGATTACTTTCTCAGTTTACTGTGCGTAAAGACAAAACTGAAGTACTGTAACCCATCCACAAAGGGATCACAAGCCATTGTACTTCGAGGGCAGGTGCCAAATCCAGATGGATGCGGAGGGTTGTGTCAGGAAAGGAATCCAACATGAAACCTATCGGTGGAACTCATAACCGATTTCCAAACGGGATCGGTTGGTGTTAAGGTTAACAACTACCGCCACTAGCACTATTATCCAGCAGGGTGCCAGCGGTAACTATGCTACTGTTGGTTGGGAGAAAAAGAAGACTGAGATGGGGAGATGTGCCTGGAGACAGCAATACCAAAAGGAGTGTGGGTTTGAGAGTAGGAACTTCAAAGGTTGGCACAATGACATGTAAAGATAGAGAGCTAGCTGATATAATGATGAGAATATAGGTAGATATTCTGTGTGTTCAAGGAAAGGAAAGGCAACAAGTATCAGAGGAGGGTTCAAAATGTTTTTGTCATGGTGTGCATGGGAGGAAAATGGGGAATGGATGATCATTAAGGAGAAGTATGTGAGGAGTGTTCTGGAAGTGAAAAGAATTTAGGACAGAGACACAAGTATGAGGATCAAAATTGAGTTGGATGAAGTGATGGCTTGGTTTCCCATGAGTGAGATAATGTTGGTTGGAGCAATGGGCATGTTGGTCCTGGGGAGAGTGGAGACTAGGAGATGATGTTCAGAAAAGTTGTTTAGGGCAGGAATTTGGAAGTACAGATGATGATGGACTTTGCGAAAAATGTTGGAATTGGCTTTGGTGGACACGCATTTCGAGAAGAGGGATAAGCACAGTTTGACATATATGAGCAGAGGTAGGATCACACAGGTGGACTACATCCAATGCAGAAGATGCAGTTTGAAAGAGATTGGAGACTGCAATATGGTGTCAGGGGAGACATGACATAGTATAGAAGAGCATAGAAGACTAGTATGTAGGGTGACTCTAGTGGTACGAAAGAGGAAAAAGAGCAAAGTTGAGGAAAAGATCAAATGGAAGGAAAGCTGCTGTGTGAACTTCAGAGACGGGTTGAAATGGGTTCCGGGTGGTAGTTAATAACTACCAGATGCCTGGTTACTAACACAAAAAGTGATAAAGGAGACAAGTAAAAAAGTACTTGGTGTGTCATTTGAGCAGAGGAAAGAAGATTAAGAGATATGGTGGTGGAATGAGGAGGTTAAGGCGAGAATATGAAAGAAAAGATGTGACTGTGTGTTCAGTCTGAATATATCGGTATTTGAAAAGTTGGGTCCTAACGGTTTATGCTTACGCCTGTCCCAAGTAGTAATGAATCAACAACTTTTTGAACACGGGATCTTAAAAGTAATAATAAGTACTCATTTAAAAATAAAACAGTAAAAACTGCGTTCCTCTGAAGCCCTACTACTGAAAACATATGGAGGGAATATTAAAATGCTGACTAGCTCATTCTGATTCAGAAGCATTACTGTCATTATACAATGTATAATGAAATAATGCATGGTTTCTCTCAATATAAACTAGGCTATTAAGAAAATATTATTGACAATAAAACAGATACAGAATAGGCAGCAAAGTTATGGAATAGAAAACAGAGAATAAATGTTCTTATTTAGAAAGAACATTACCAGGAATGTGCAAAGTTTGTTAGTTTGTTAGTGCAATTCATACAAACTGGGTTTCTACTCCTCCATTGTGCTCTGAGGTTGAGTTGGTGGATTACACAGTCTTGTGATGAAGTAGTGAGAGTGTATACTCCCATGTACATATGTCCAAATGCACGCCAACACACTACAGTTTACTGTTGGTGTTTCACAGTCGCGTGTATGTCGGCTGTATATATGTGTGTTGTTTACAGTTCTTGGGGTCTGTTGTTTGCCAGGACAGGGAGGAGTGTGTTGGAGCCCACAGCTCTGAGATAAAAACCGTTCCTCACGCTGTTTGTGCTTGATCTTTTAGCTGTGAGCTGTTGTGTACTATCCGTTAATACGCTGCTGGCCTTCTTCTCCGGTCTACTGGTATACATGATGTCGAGCTGCCTTCACCACTCGATGCAGGTCCCTACACTCAGCAGCTCTGCAGCTGGTGTACCACACAGTAATGCAGTTTGTGAGGATGCTCTCGATGGTACTCCTGAAGAAGTTGAGCATCAGCTACTGTGGGAGCTGGCCTTATTTCAGCTTTCTTAGGAAGAAGAGCCTCTCTTCCACTTGTTTTTAACCAGGTTTGAGGTGTTAGAGGTACATGAAAGCTGTTTAGACACATTGAATCCAAGGAACTTTACATTCTCAACACATTCCAATGCTTCGTTATGCATGTAGAGGGGAAGATGTTCCCTTCCTTTAGTCCTTCTTAAGTCGATGATCATCTCCTTGGTCTTGGAGTTGTTGAGGACCAGGTTGTGTCCTGAGGACGCTAATGAAGCTAATTTACTCTGATTTCATGTCGTCTTAAGCAGGAAGGGGATTTAACCTTGAATCCTGGTCTGTCTAGACATAGCAAAGCAGTTTAGGTCCACCACCAAACTGTTCCTCCCTGCAATGACGGTTAGCGAGCAAGATAGCAATGACTGAAATTGCCCAGATTACAATGGGAGGAGAGAAATGTAGTGGCGTTGACTGACATTGCTGGCGGCTGTTTGTTTTTGATTGGGCTTATTCATGACGAGACTAATCGTTTGTCTTGGATAGACAATCAGTGGAACTCAAAAGTTACAAAATTTCGGAGAAGAACTCATGAATGGTCCTGTTTAACCCTTTGTAGGCCCTCCAGATACCAGAATATGTGATCCGAAACATTGAAAGTGAAGTGTTTTTCACAATAAGTCCCCTTTATCGAATGAGAAGAATGACAGGCCAAGGTAGAAGTGCATTGAAGAACTGATACATGAAGAAAATGAAAGAGAGCGAAGAGGGTACAGAATGGTATAATTGTAAATTAGGAAGTTCTTAGGATTAGTAAGGATAAAGTGAGAAAAGCTTTGAAGAGGATGAAGAATGGAAAGGCGGTTGGTTCTGGTGACATACCCATGGCGGTCTGGAGTTGTCTGGGAGAGAGGGTAGTGAAGGTATTAACCAGATTGTTCAACATCCTCTTCGAGAGTTAGAGGGTGCCTGAGGAGTGAATAAAATATTGTAATGGTGCAGATTTTCGAAAACAGGTCATGCGCTGAGCCGTAATAAGTGACGGCTAGATGTAGGTCTGTGTGTAGAGCAGCCATCTCCCAACTGGGACATTGGAAGGCAGCAGGTTTGAACATTGCAGGTCTACATGTCGAAGGGACTTTGAGAAAGACCCTGAACATAGTATGTTTCCCAGGCACTTCAAAGGACTGCCCTCTGCTCCCTCAGAGGGATAGGTCAAATGCAGAGAACTTGAATTTCACTTTGGATAAATAAAGTATCTTCTTTTTTTTTACTACAGAGGTATAAAGCTGATCAGATCTAGTAAAGAGAGGTGGAAACTAGGAAAAGAGTTGTGAGCAGTAGTATGGTCATGAGTAAGTCTGTAAATCTGAGTAACTCTGGAGAGACAGAGAAGAGTGTTAGAGTAGTTCATGATATGCATGAGAACAGTATGACAGTGGTGAGGTGTGCAGTAGGAGTGACGGATAGGTTCAAGGTGGAAGTACTGCACAAAGGATGGGCTTTGAGCCCCTTCTCATATGCAATGCTGATGGACAGGCTGTCAGATGAGACCATGCAGGAGTCTCCGAGGACTATGATGGTCCCGGATGACATTGTGGTCTGTAGTGACAGCAGGTAACAGGTGGAAAAAACCTGGAGTGTTGGAAGTATGCGCTGGAGAGAAGAAGAATGAAGGTGAGTCACAGCAAGACAGAATACATGCGTGTGAATGAAAAGGAGGCAGGTGCAATGGCGAGGATGCACGTATTAGCGGTGAAGATGATGCAGGAGTTTAGATACTTGGGGTCAACTGTTTATAGCAATGGGGAGTGTGGGAAAGAGGTTAAGATACGAGATGCAGGCAGGGGGGAGAGGGGGGAGAAGATTTTCAGGAAGTATCTGTGACAGAAGAGTAGCAGCATGAGTGTTGGGAAAAGTTTACAAGATGGGATTGATACCAACTATGCTTTACGGTTTGGAGATGGTGGCACTGACCAAAGGACAAGAGACAGAGCTGAAGTTGGCAGAGTTGATGGTGTTAAGATTTTCTTTGGGAGTAACGGGGACGGACAGGATTAGAAACAAGTACAATCAGAGAGACAGCCCAGGTTGGATGTATTGGACACAAAATAAGAGCGGCCAGATTGAGATGGTGTGGGCTGTTGCAGAATAGAAGTGGTAGTGTATATATTGATAGAAGGATGCTAGAGATGGAGCTCCCAGGCAGGAGAAAAAGGGGAAGACCAAATAAGATGTTTCTGGTTGTTGTGAGGGAGGACATGTAGTTGGTTGGTGTGGAAGAGGAAGATGCAAAATTTTGACTGGTTACTGACTGTTATAGTGATAAAAAATGGATTCGCTGAGATCTACCCAGTCAGGCAATGCCACAACATATAAACACAATGACTGACTGAGGTCATTGTTCACACCGTGATGATTCATTGAATCAGAAAATCTGTAAATACCAGGGAAGACAAGTGGGTTCTATGAATAATCAGTTGTTAGAATAATTGGATATGGATATATTTTTAATGTATTAAAACTAAACATTAATGTTGCATTAGCCCTGAACTACACACCTAGCTATCCATAGCCATCCACATACATGCAATCAAATCAGTGGTGGCTGGTGTGTTTTAAAATTGGTAAGGATGGAGAGATTTCTTTTTTAATAAGTCAGAAACTAAAGGTTAATTTGTAAGACCGTCACCTAGCGGTGTCCCACTCAAGCACGTCACAGTGATAGGGAATTGAGGAGGAAATGTGGAAATTCTCATTAGACCAACACAATGTAAATATTGCATTCTTGATGTTGATTAGTCAAGGATGACGTCCTTTTTGCCTCCCCGGACCATCACTGACCCACCACCAAACTTGTCCTGCTGGATTATGTTGCAGGCGGCCCAACATTCTCCACAGAGTATCTAGACTCTTTTACGTCTGTCTCATGTGCAAAGTAGGAACCTGCTCCCATATCTGCTGAGGACGGGGCACCAATCAGGAATCAGCCAATTCTAGTGTTCTCTGGTTAATGGCAATGAAACTGCACCATGCAGGGCTTTGAGTACTCCTCCATCCAATTATCCATCCATTCCGCAATCCATCCATCCATCCATCCATCCATCCATCCATCCATCCATCCATCCATTCCCTCTGGGGGAGGATGGAGGATAAAACTTGGGGGGAAACCTGCAAAATCAACCTAGCAGGGCTGGAGCTGGTGTGCAGTCTTAAAGCTTCTTGAGATAACAGAGCTAATCACAATTGCACCAGTTACATGTCACTCAGCCTCAACACTCCGAGGGTTAACAGGATGTTGACTCTATGCTGACCTCTCAGCTGCAGTGTGTTTCTGGTCCTCTACCAACGTCTCACCTCGGTAAGCTTTCCCACACCTGTCATCTACACAGCCTTGCCCCTCGCCTCAAAGCCCTCCACTCCGTGACAAATTGTTGTCAGAGAGTTGGAATGTATGAAAGCAGGTTGGAAAACAAAAGGTTGGTTTACATGGACAGCCTAATTCTGATTAGATTTGGAAAAGATGTCTAATCGGAAAGAAAACGCTGCATGTAAACACCCTTTTCCAAAAGGAAAGAACCTTTCCCAATTAGATTTCATTCATTTGCAAGGAGGTAGTCTAAATCCTTTCGGAAAGCCTTTCCGATTGCCAGTCGCTCCCTGTAAAAGCTTTCTGTTTGAGTTTTATCTGCGCATGGCTAGCGTCGTTCAAAATGCTCTGCTGAGTTTTTTCAGCGCCGTTAAGCATTTTTCGAATATGGCGACTTCAGAACAATACCGGTCTGCATCAGAGAGTGATATATTCATTGCAACATTGAAAAATCTTAAATTTTTCAACAGTTAGATGGGCGAAAAGTAATTTCTGCGCATGCCCTCTTTGTCGAATTCTCCTTCTGGGCGCATGTTAATGGTTGACACCCAACTCACAAAGCATTATCGCCACTCAGTGTTGCCAGATATACGATAATTATCATATTTATACGATAGTTTTAGGGCCTATACAATATACGATAAATACTTTTAAAAAAGGCTAAATATACAATAGTTTTGGCATTTCCGTGCACCCCAAAAAAAAACAACACGTTTTTATTTAGGCGAATGCCAACACATCACCAGAAACTGATTCCTGCTCATACCCGATCAGCTCATAACTGGCTGGCTCCTCCTCAATGCCCAATCACATTAGTGATGATCAGTGCTCAGTTCATGCTTGTTTGTGCAGTTGCACTGGCACTGCAGCAAACTTAAAAAATAAGTGAACATGAGTTCGGACTCAAGAAATAAAAGAAAAGATACCGGCAGCACAGACACGGACATCGGTAAGAAAACAAAGCAAACCCGCCGTGCCCAGCAGCTTTTTCGCTCTGCCTGGGAGTTACACACGGGCGGGAAACAATTGTTTAAGCACTTGGCATCATTTGTGCCTGATGTGCTTGTTTTTACGGCATTCAAACGCCTCATGTGAGTGCGTTTTCTCAAAAGTGAACTTGATCAAAACCAAGCCACGGAACAGGTTAATCACTGACACTTTAAATGGACTCATGCATACATAAGAGTGTGTGAAAATAGCTGGTACATGCGCAAAATTCACACCAAAGAAGTAGCTGCCTTCAGAACTGAATCCAGTCTTTACCAGAAAACATCCGCCACAGCCAAAGCTGGACCTTATACCTCAGTTGCCGAATCAAGCACAGGGTCAGATAGTGAATCCAAGAGTTCTGATCTCTGGCTGTGTTATTCCAATTAGTATGTACTCATATACTCGACCTTCTGTGATAATAATCATGTGTTACGAGTGTAATGTTAAAGTTCAGTTTCTCCTATTGAGGCGGTTCTGCATGCAGTGTGTAGTTCCAATGCTTTTCTTTTGATTGTTAAGGAAGAAAGCAGTGGTTGTGCAAAGATGTGCACTTGACTGGTTGGGTGGGTGTGTTTAAATGTGACAGTGAATAAAGCAGTTGTTTCTTTCAAATGGCCGAGCCTCCGTGTTTATTCCTTAGGTTATTGCAGTTACATGCACATATAATCGCTTTGATTTTAAATACCCTGTCCTGGCATGTGATTTTTAAAGTTGTTTAAATATATACGACAATTTGGTCAAAATACGATAATTTTAAAGCGACGGTACGATATTTTCTTCATTTCCCATCTGGCAACACTGTTGCCACCTTATGAACGGGAGTGTTCACCATCTGCGCATGTCTAAAAGCTTTTCCGATTAGGTGAGTTGATGCATGTAAACACCGGGTCGGAAAAGATCACAAGTCTTGTAAACAGGCAATCGACATTGCAATTCGGAAAGGAAAAATTCGGAAAGGAGAAAAGTGTCCTATATAAACCCATCTAAAGATTAAGCTCAGCTAGCTAGTCACTCATCCACAAGTGTTGGTTTCATTTTTGAGATAGTAGTTGGTAGAGAGGAAGCCATTGCCCCTCCCTGCATATTATATTTTCATTGTTGTCTGTTAGTTTGTCTGACTGAATATCTAAATTTAAAAAAACTTCTTTAATTAAAAAAACTTTGGAAGAGAGGGGTTCCATGGAACAGGTAATAATAAAAAAAAAATAATAATAATAATAATAATAATAATAGTAATAACTTAGCTTTATATAGGACTTTTCATGAGGATATTTTTATTATATCCATGAAAAGTCTGTGATATTATGGATGGCCAGTGTGTCCACCACTGCAGATCCTGGGAGTTAACGCGATAACACAAGGATTATTTCACCGATCATTTTCAAACTTTATACCCATGTAGACCTTAGTGGGTGGAAGAACTGGAGTGATTTTGTGAAATTTGAGTTTTATTAATTCTTTAAATAAAAACTTATCTTTTTCAGACATAACTTGTCAACCGTTGGTCTGATTTAGTCCAAATTTGGTGCCTATGAATCACCTCAAGGACTCAAGGAGAGTTATCTAGTGTATGTCATATTTTACTCTAAAAGTTGATATTTTCCTCTCTGGGGAAAGCTTACATTAACTCACATTTCAGGTTATACTCTTGGTAAGATATAACACTGTGACATTCTATCATTTATATGATAATTTTAGAGTTCCATTATATATGCGTTTAACTTGGGTAAACATTATCATTGAAATTGCAATGCAGTTGTAAAGGTAACATAAGGTTTAGTCAGTTCAATCCAAATCTTCAAGCAATAGGTCATTGTTCTTTTTGAGAAGTCTGTAAAACTCCACTGGTATTTCCAAATCGGGAAAGAAAATTTTGAATTAAAACATGACATCATGCAGAGGTGGAGCCCAGCAGTGTTTGTTTGTTGTTTAGTCTCTGCGCCGTATATGTGATGAAATGTGCCTGCAGTCGTGGCCTCAGGCTATGGCTGCCCTAGAGACAAAGGAGGACGGGCTGCCACCATCATGTTTAACCACCCCTGACACATCATCCATCTTATTGTGCTTCTCAATCTGAGCACACACACATATGCACGCACAGGCACTACACACATACACACAGACACACAAACACACACACACACACACATACAGTGGTAGCAGCGGTCCAGGGCAACAGTGCTGGTGCACCATCTGTCAGGCTGGTGTCAAGTGGCCCTTGTCTCCAGTGATTATGAGAGCTCCTGCTGCCTCAGGTGGTCCATGGGCCAGCTCACACATCAAGAGGCGCCTGGCCAGGCCATATGGTCTGTGGGGCACAAGGGGGTACCCAGGGGAGGCAGCTCCCCTCCTTTTCCACTGGACAGGAGAGACAGCAGCCACAGCCTAAGCTTGTGACTGTCTGCCGAAATTTCCTGCTAAGCACTAAAGTGACAGTGAAGAACTTGACAGACATCAATCAGTATTTGTGGGAGAAGCCGAGAAAAGGGGGAAGTGACAGGTGACTCAGGTCAAGGCCAGCATGTTATGCTCTTATATTCAAACATATGGCAGACTTATACAAAAGTAGGTTCACATTCAGGATGATCATGGCGTCCAAATGAACAATGAAAGCACTGCTGATGCGTTGTTGAAAGGGAAAACCATGAAGTTTGCGTGTACTGACGTGGTCATGTGTGTGTGAGTGAAGTCACCCATAAACAATCAAAAACAAAAAGCAAAGTTATTGTTTCCATATTCCATATAAGGTAGAGGCTGGAGTCCGCCACCCTTTGTCAGAGAATTTATTACAAATAATTAGTATTTCTATTGGTTTGAATGTGTGTTTCCTTCCTGCACATTTAGTGGATGCCCATCAATTCAGTTTAGCATAAAAACAACACATGGGACTGCAATAATAAACTATTCAATTCATGAACAATTTCTACCCGTAATGTACATCCATTTGTTTTAACTTATGGGGTTGAGTTGTTGTTGGAGCAAGCTAAGAAGGGTATTCCAGACCCCCCTTTCCCCAGCAACACTCTCCAGCTCAACAACTAATTGGCCACATTAGATATATAGTCCCTCCAGTGAATTCTGGGAGTTTACCCTGGGGTATCGGGGCTCCTTTCGACGTGACTGAGCGGCAGCTCCGATCCGAGTTCTCTCTGGATGTCTTTGGTCTGCACCCTGTCTTTAAGGCTGAGCCCCGCACCACCCTACAAAGGAAGCTCATTTTCAGCCGCTTGTATTCTTGACCTCAATTTTTCAGTCACTATCCAGAACTCACGACCATAGATCAGGCCTGGAATGTAGATTGACTGATAAATTTAGAGCTTTGCCATACGACTTAGCTCAACAGACCAATACAATCGTTATTTTTGTATTACTGTTATTACTGTACAATAAGCATTCGATTGGTGTGGTGTTACTGATTTGAGGTACATGGAATCCTCTCTGGTGGGGAAATAACTGCAAGAGGTGGAGCAGTACCAGCTAGATCTAGCGGGGCTCTCTTCTACCCAGAGCATTGGTTTCATCCCAAATCTTGTAGAGGGGTTGAGCTCTATCCTTTACCGGAGTTGCCCATTGTAACAGTTCATAGTATCAAGGCTTCTTGGAGTCTCCGGACGGTGACCTATAGAAAGGGACCCATCCAGTGACTCTATTGCTCTCCTGAGCGACTTCAATCCCCATGTTGGCAATGAACAAGAAACCTGTAAGGGTGTGAATGGAAAGAATGGCTTGCCCAATCTGAACCTGGGAGTTGGTTTGTTCTTAGACTTCTCTGCTACTTGTCTATCAATGTATGTTTGAATGTGTGAATTCTGGCTCTCGTTTAAAGGTGCTCTGATTGGCCAGCATGACCACAAAAGTGATATATCAGTGTGGAGGTCAAGGTTGGTGGCTGCGTATCATCCCAATTATGGGTGCGTATCGTGTCAATGATTCATTAGCTCCTTTAAAACTCCCTTTTCAATACAGGCTTGGTGCACCTTTACCCTATTCCTTCTTTCGTAATAAACGCAGTTATGGGCTATTGGGGGTTCTGAGTTATTCTGCCTCTAAGACGGCAGAGGGGGGAATAACAGTTACAATAACTGAGACAACATCTGTGTTAACGTGAGGCAGAAAAGTAGGACTGGGCTGTGATGGTTTGCAGGTGTATTTTGTTTATGTTCTGCACACAACCTGGAGTATTAAAGAAGTAGTTAGCAGCTAACGCTAAGCAGAATAAAATCAACTGAAAATGTCTTCTTAACGAAGAAACAGAGTGGTGTCCTTGCGATCCTTACTCTAGGTATAAAGGTATATTGGAACAAAAATGGGGAATGAGGTAAAGGCTCAAAGAATTCTTGCCACAGTGACCTCGAAACATGTGTGAAATATCCCTTCAGATGATGTCATCAAGTTCCTTGTGAAGACCAAAAAACAACAGTAAGCCCCAAACAATGTTTAAAAAAATCACATGAAATTTCTCGTCATTTTTCTTTTTTTTTCATTTACTGCACTAATTATTGACTTATTCTCATGCACTTTTATTGTAAAAATACAGTAGGCCATATTAAATATTTAAAGTTTACGACTAAATGTTGAATGTTAAACCTTAGATGTAAATACTGAATCCAAACATAAATGTTAAATAGAAATCTAAATGCTGAATGTTAAATCTAATTATGAAAACCAAAACAAGATATTTAGCTAGCATGCAAATCCACGGCGATTCAGCATTAGCTGAATTTTGGAATGGCCATTTTTGCGTATTCACTTGCAAACATTCATGCCAACTCTGTGTGACTGCAAACTGCAGAATGATGGACTTTGATGGTTCCAAATGTTCACTAAAATTCAACACTGCCCACTATCTCCACCGTAACTAGTGTTGGGTGAATTTTCATATTGTGAGGTATCGCGTATTGCGATAAGTATTAAAGTATATTGCAAAGCTCCCATTTTGCCATTACATGCAATGAAATGTTTGAAATGCATCATTGATCTAATATAATTGTACTGTGCTCTACCATTAAAATATTACTATTTTCAATTGTGTGAATATTTTGTGAATATTTTCAAATTCACAAGTATTTTTGTTTTCAAAACTTGACAAAAACAATAATTGGGAATTCTGTGCTTCTTTTCAGCATTATTTGACTGAACTTACTAACTTGTTAGTGGAAGTGTTTCACTTCCTAACTTAGGAGTCTTGAGGCAATTTCATAGTAGCGGATCTTTCAACACACTATGACAGCAGAAACAACACAGGAGGATAGAGTTGTCAACAGTAAGGTTTCTGATCTCTTCCTCATAGGTATTCAAAATAAGGGTTTCAACGGGTAAATATAAGTCAGCAAAGTTAATTAGCTTAGAAGTAAATGACAGGTAACGACAAAGTTGTGTGTCTACTCAACAGATCATTTCATCAAGCATGTTTTTAAACATATTTAGAGCCTAATATTCACTTATTATTCTGTATATTTTCTTGCTTGGCTTCACACAGTCAATGAGACTGTAAGGCATGTTTAATTATAAACCATCAGCTTTGTTCATCAGGTTAATAAATAGTTTCATAGCTTTTAGCTTTTACTTTAGACTGACGACTGACAATATCTTTCAACAAACCTCACACAGCTGGAGCATAATAACTTTAAACTTTTGCAAACTGCCATGTTAAGTGAAATCCATGAATAAAAAAATAATAACAAAATACTTTTTAAAGATTTATTAATTTTTTTATACTGCCAAAAATATTCACAAATAAGTAACTGAAATAAGATATAGCAAATTGCAAATATAAATGTTCAGAATGCTGCATTGAGGCAGACCTGACTGGCGCACCACCAGTGCTTCAGTTGCTTCTGTTCACACAAAATGAGTCATTATACACTGTCAGTTTAATCTTGTATTTTGTGACATGAAAATGTGTACAATTTCATCTGACATCGTGGAACAATAACCTAACCCCAGTGACGTGCCCCTGCAGCCAAAGCACAACAGCAGACCAAAAATAAGGTGATGGGTTCAACGATTGGGAGCTGAACACTGATTATTCCACAGCTGGACACTCCAACCGTCACCGCTGCCACTGATGTTGAAGTGGGTGGAGAAACCAAGTGCTGGTTTCTCCACTCCATTTATATGTTTTATAATTAAGCTAGATTTTTGTTGATGTCATTTTTTGCACCGAAGATACCAGGTTTTAAAATCTTGTGTCCCTTGTCGGTGGTTTTCATTTGGGAAAGGTCCCACCATTGGTAATCTTTGTTGACTCTTTGTTGAAGACTTTTTGAGACAGTTGGTGTACAGTGATATCAGTTTTGATGTATTAGAATAACTGGGATCACACCACTGATGCTCAGGATTACAGTACGACTGCTTGACCCACTGAGCAATAGTTGCCAAATTGTTGACTATTTTTTGTGGGGGGTATATTTCAATAATGTCAGCCCTACATCCCAACAATGAAAGAAAATATTTCAACTCTTCAGAATGACATTTTTTTTATTGTCTTTATTGAGTTTTACTGGACATACAATACGATGAACCAGTATTCATATAATTAGCCTCAGAGAAATAGAACAGATGGATCTTTGACACTGACAGTGCTGCTCGGTACTAACTGCACCTAACCTACTTTATGTAAAAAAAAAACTGCAACTGCCATTGGGAGCAACTTGGGGCTCAGTATCTTGCTTCTAACTTCATATTTCAACATGTAGACAAGAGGGGCTGGGAATTGAACCATCGATTATCAGATAAGTGGAAGACCTCCTTATACCTCCTGAGACACTTCTAACACTTCAACTCTGCTTCCACGAGCAAAGTTTTCCCTACAGCCCATCAGACCTCCCAAGGATGTCAGGGAAATGAAACACAAGGAGATAGGAAACCCTCAACTAGTTCAGAAATATAATCAGGAATCCCCTTTACCATAAAATAAAATATGTAAACTGCTGTCATGAGGATAATATCGGTTATGACAATGATGATGGTCCCTATAGTAATCCCAATTGAGTCTGTATTCTGATTTGTATGATATTCCAGATCATACAAAAAGCTCCGGCTGGGGTTCAGGTACATGCCAGTGCAATATTTCCACTCAAAACTGAAAAATCATGATTTGTGGAACTAAGGAGACCAGACAAACAATGTTGCCTAAAGGTCTGAGGCTGACTATTAACTGAAAATATTGCTGTGCAGTGCAAAGAAAGGCAAGGATGTTCATTTTTATTACACCTTTGAACAGCAAGGCATTTCAGAGTGATCTATATAGACAATGCACTACAAGAAAAATACATTTGAAGACAGTAAAAAACAACAACTTCGGAAATCAGTCTTATATTTTATGTCTAAAAGGAAAAATATTCATGTAAAGCGTGTTTTGCATTAGAAAAGTAACGTCATTTTAAGACAATATATCTAACCCTGTCTTAATAAGATATTCCATTTAACATTGAGATTGATCTTAGTAGTAAATAACGGTGGTATACATCATATCCAATGCGAGGTACAAGAGGTTTATTTTCCATATTTTGAGAATGCTGCCATTAATATAACACAAATTAAGAATCAATCAATCACACAGACAAAAAAAAAATGCTCACCACATTAATGCTGTTACTTTTGTATTTTTAAAAGAACACTTTCACTCTGATTCTATTTCTTGCAAAATCTCCATAAAGCTTTTCACTTGTAACATATCATTCAAAGGAGACATGTACAAAAACAACTCTCCACAAATATGTGGAATCATAAATATTTTACATGAGAATTATGAACCAGTTCCTTTGACCATATGTCAAATTTGAAATTGTTCTTGTTGGTGATGACATGGTCCCCTGTGAATTCATTTGATATAAAATTTCAGTTTCAACATAGAATCTTAGGGAGTGTCTTACATTTCAATGGGGAGATATCCAGTTTCTATACCATTACTGGTGTGTCAATCAGAGGTCTTTATGCACTTCGTTACACGCAACAATTTCATAGATTACTTGCAGTGTTACCTTACTTATATGGATGAATTGATCTCTAAAGACGCTATTCTAGATACTGATTGTGATCATTCGGGGGTCATCTCTCTCCACATTAATCAGAGATTTCTATCAGGTGGTTTTCTGGTCTGCACCCTTTGAGAGCAAGAGATGCTATTAAAGCTGTTATTTGATGAATTGTTACTATAAAAACAGGTCCTATATATGTTTTTTAAATCTAACAATATATTCACACATCAATGAAAATAACTGAAACATAGAACTACACACAAATTTGACTACTTGCTGGTGTAGTTTAATTAATGCATGTATCTCTGTTCATAGAACATGGATGAAAAACAGTTTTGTGTTCTTCCCTTCTTCTTCTTCTCCTTCTTCTTTTGGCACTTCCATTTTTAGGGGTTGCCACAGCAGATTATCTCAGGTTTGATGCCCTTCCTGACACAACCCTCCCCATTCATCCCATTCATCCCATCTTGGGACCGGAGACTAGAAGTACTCTGGCTTCTGACCCCTCTAACCCCCACCAGATCATACCATTGTTGAGAGAAAAAACTTAACAACTGAAAACAAGAAAACATTTACTACCAAAAAACTAGTTTGCAGTGTTGGTTATATCATCATCAAATCTCTGGATGACATGAATGTTTCAATTAACTAATTCCACATGAGAAAAAAATCTCATATAAATCTCCTGAACTACAGACAAGCACTCGGAGTGCAAATCTCCAGCAAAGCTTTAACAGCACAAAAGGTTTAGGCAAAATGAATACAGATTTTTCCATTAATGTCTGAGTTATTGAAAGTTATTAACTCCAACAAATTCTCTCAGTTTCTCTCAAATACTCTGTAGCCGGCGCCTTCCCCTTCAGCATCTCTGTTACGCCCCATAAGCCCCCAGCTCCACACCAAAAAGAAATATCAAAGGAATCAAAGGAACACAGATACAACAATAGCCACTTTATGACCTCACTACTCCAAACATCTTATTATTTCATTCTAAAAACGACTTAAAGATGACTGTCACTGTGTGATATGCCACTGTGTTATATACACATAATAATAATAATTATTAATGATAATACTAATTAATAATAATGTATATCTTTATCAATTTTATGCCATCAAGCAGTACAACATTATAAAATTAGTTGTTAAAATTCAACCGAACAGCCAAGAATAATACAATAAAAGATTATGGCTGAAGTTAAAAAAAAACAACAACAAGATGCATTTAGATTGTGACGCGACAGACATTCTACTCCCTCACATGAAGGTCAGATGTGCACCCAGCTGAGTGACACCTCCCTCCACTCACACTGAGCGTGTGTGAGTCCTTCAAAGTCACTGAGGGCTGAATTATCAATGCCACTGCTGGAGCTTTCTAAGGAACACCTAAACACAATCAGGAATGCCGGACCTAATTACTCTAAATGTTCTGTCACACAAAAGAAATTACATCCTCTATTTCAATATATGAATTTAATTTAGGTGGATTTTTTGATTACATAAATGTCAAAAAATGGAAAATATTGTACCGTGTAATAAAAAAATTGAAATGTGAGTGGAATAGATACTGTCTTAGTCTTTGAGCACATCATGGGTTTAAAACATTCAATGATTACAGGTTGTTAAATCAGAAGACTGTTATTAAACATGACTGGCACAATCATCAGGTGTACCTTGTGTCTTCTTCAACATGTGGGATGGTGATTTAAATCAAAGAAAATATACAAGAGGAGGCTATGAAGAGAAGAGGAATCCCCAAATACATTTTAAGAGTTAATGAAGGGGAATAAAATGAACTGCGTTATTGTTATTAGAAGCAAAAATGAATATAACTGTCAATGTATTCAAAAAGGAATAAAATTGATTATTGCACTTAGAAACAATAATTTCATTGTACATAAACTTGAATATTTTACATTAGAGTTCCAAAAATAATTACACTTATTAATGAGTATTTATCTTTATGTATCATATATAAACTAAAATAATAACTTGAACAACGCATTTCCTCACCAGTGTAAGCAAAACAATTTAAAAGAAGTTTGTTTTTTTTTGTCTTAAGAACGACAAAATATCATTGTCAGAGAAAATAAACATGAACAATACCCATAATTGCCGCTAGAAACATAGATATTAATGTAGATAAATTATTGTTGTAATTATATACATGTCATTGTCACGAGAAACCAAACAAAATATTATTGTCCATGGAAATGAACAGGAATGGAACACACTTACAGAACAACGGTATTTAATTAAAAATGAATTAAATCAATTATTTTATCAGTAACCACAGCAAATAGTTTTGTCAACGATAAGAATTAAACAAACCGTTACAATTACATACAAAACAAAGATCACGGGACTAAGTAAACAGGCTTACTAATACTTTCTTACCATTAGAAACAAAAAAGTGTCACTCTTCAGTGTAGATAAACATGAATGGAATCATTATTACCATTTGAAACAACAACTATTATTACTGCCACTGTAAATAACAAAGACAAATATGATTAAAAAAACGTTAACGGTATCACCGTAAACACACCGATGGGGTCGCAAACACAAGAGGGCGTCAGTGTGTGCGGCGAGGCTGTTCGTGCGGGCTTCTGCTCCGTCACTACTGCGCGTGAGGGCTCACCCCTCCAACTGTTCTCCGCTTAGAATCACGCGTGTCCGATTTGTTGTCAATGATCTTCGGTTGTTAACATCGTCTTTCCACATGATGACATCTCCTTTGTAAAGTGTCTCACGAGGCTGTTTTCCGAGTTTCTGAACACTTAGGTTCTTCTTCAACAGCAGGGGACATCATTCAACCATTAAACTGGACAATATGCAAGTCTTCTGAATGTTTGCATCACGCAAGGTTTTTCCCATCGCTGAGAGGTTAAACTAGGCTATAAAAAGGAAGGAGTCTAGGGTTTCATCATGTTATATGGGTTATACGTGCATTTCAAATCAACGATCTAACAATTTAATACAATTTGAATGACATTTAATTAAATATCAACCTTGAACAAAACCTTTGTTGAACATTATTTATCATTAGACTGCTACGGAAGCAACAAAGGGTATTGGATTCTGACAAACTAGAAATATATCACAAGCTGACATTATTTTATTAACCAACAGAAAGTTGCAGACTAACAGGTCATTACAATCAAAAAGATAATTAACTAAAAATAACTGAACAACACTTACTATAAATAGACTATCACAATCTAGTATAACGTTACCAACGAGCAGACCATTACAAATGAATATAGCATTACATAAACTCACATAAAATTACACATGAACAGATTGTTCAAGCTAAACATACAGAATTTATAAACTGAATGAACGTCACAAACTACGGGTACATTACGAGCTTCCACGTTATTACAACCTAACAGTGCTTTGCAAACTAGCAGAACTATACAATCTACCAGATTATTAATGAACAGAACATCACAAAACTTAAAAGGATACAAACTCACAGCATAGCCTATAAATAATCAACAAAAACATCACAAAATTGACAGAACTTTACAAACCAACAGAACATTAATTAAGAAACAAAAAATAACAAATTTAACGCAGCATTGCAAACCAACTGAACAGTAGAAGTGAACAGAATAAACAGTGCACTACAAACTAACGGAACATTTCAAATTACCATGACATTAAAACAAAAAAAAAAACGGCCAAATACTACAAACTGACAGAACATTACAAATGTGGAAAACATTGCAAACTAACAGAATATTAGAAATGAACAGACTTGAGCAGAGCAGAGCTGGAAGACAAATGCTCTGCAGCAGTCAGCTTGTGCGGTTCGTGCTGGTCAGGGTCTGCAGAGCCAATCAGCTGCTCATGCAGATGACGCGCTGCTGCCCTACGTCAGCCTCACCGCTTGTCACGATCGGAGCCACACACACACACCGGCCACAAACACAGACACACACTCCCTCTCTGAGCCGGACAGCACAGCCCCTGGCCCGGCAGCCCAGGCAGCGGAACACACATTCAAGGCTTCCAGGTTGCCGCAGCCCTCCGTGACAGTGGACCTAACGTCGCCTTATTTTGTGGACATGGGAGATATGGGGGATCCGCCGAAAAGTAAGAAAGTTAATGTTGTTGATCCGCTGGAACGAATTTCATCACAACTTAACGATGACTGGTGTTTGATGTGTGTAGACAAGGCAACAACAAAAAAAGAAGAAGAAGAAAAAAAAAAAGCCTGGCCTATTAAAGACAACAGTTTGATAGAATTACTGAAGTTACAGGAGTATCAGTGAAATCGTCTAAAGTTACGCTTTCTAAACAAATGATTAAATAATAATAATTATCAGGATTTTAATTATGATATTAATAATCATCTCTGCTCATGCTGCTTTTCCAGAGAAGCGGCTGGTGTCTTTGTGCGTGGGCTGCGGGAATCAGATCCACGATCAGTACATCCTGCGGGTCTCCCCGGACCTGGAGTGGCACGCCGCCTGTCTCAAATGT
This sequence comes from Lophius americanus, assembly GCA_037951165.1. Classification (NCBI taxonomy): domain Eukaryota; kingdom Metazoa; phylum Chordata; class Actinopteri; order Lophiiformes; family Lophiidae; genus Lophius; species Lophius americanus. Next base: position 1,487,097 of record JBBDHG010000174.1, read on the forward strand.
GCTGAGTGCAGCCAGTACCTAGACGAGTCCTGCACGTGCTTCGTTCGGGATGGAAAGACGTACTGTAAACGGGACTACATCAGGTACGACAGCTGGGCCGGGACAGGAGGACCCCATCATAGGAGGCAACTGGATATATACTTATTTTATATTCTCTGCAATGTCCTATTGTGAACATTCGGGGTGATTTATGACACATGGAACCCTAGTTCAGTGGTTTTCATTCCGTTGGTAATAATGTTAACCACTCTGTTCTAAGAAACGTCAGAACAGGACTATTTATCAGATGTGTTTTAAAGAGATTAAACAATGTTTATCAGGCCTTAGTAAGTCATTTACTGAAGCGGATTGTTGTGACAGGTGGATCTAGACACTCATAAAATATATCCTGACTTGAGCTATTAGTACAGTTTAATCTGTAAATGACCTACTCACTGCGTCAAAAATAACTCCATTACAAGCATTCATTTTCTATCTAAATACAAAATGTGTATTTGTGGCCTTCTATTACACTTCCCGGATAAAAGTTTGATTGTCGAGGTGTGCTGGAAAATGGAGCTGTTCTGCTTTAGTACCCCAATAATAAATAATAATTATATTTATAATAATAATTAATTATTATTATTACTATTATTATTATTATTATTATAAAATTGAAATACTTTATTATTATTATTATTGTTGTTCTTGCAATAAGTAATAGCATTAGTATTATTATTAATTTTGTCCAGCAGTCGAACTGATCGGACTCTGTGTGTGTGCGTGTGTGTCTGTGTGTGTGTGTGTGTGTATGTGTGTAACCGCAGGTTATACGGGATTAAATGTGCTAAATGTAACATCGGCTTCAGTAAAAACGACTTCGTGATGCGTGCCCGCTCCAAGGTCTACCACATCGAGTGTTTCCGCTGCGTGGCCTGCAGCCGGCAGCTCATTCCGGGGGACGAGTTCGCTTTGCGTGAGGACGGGCTCTTCTGTCGGGCGGATCACGACGTGGTGGAGCGGGCCAGTCTGGCTCCAGGAGACCCTCTTAGCCCACTGCACCCAGCCAGACCGCTGCAGATGGCAGGTAAAGTGCGGGACAAGTCAAGAACGTTGGCTGTGACATTCTCCTGACGGAGCACCGGCGCTTTTTTTTTTTCTTCCTCCATAAAAAAGGATTTTGGTCAGATGGCTCCTGAAAATAGATTAAGTGCCCCGGTTTTGTGTTCAGATGATCAACACCTATTTAATGTCCGAGTTTTGGAGGTGCACCGGCGCGCAGGGCTCCAGTATGAAAACGGACGTCAGGGAAAGTCCAGTTTTAGTGTGTGGCATTAAAGTATGATCCTGGTGCCGGAGGGTTCGTGATGAGTTGGTTCTACATGCTGTCACAAAATCAACAGTGTATCACTGATGGAGGAGGACTTTGAAATGTGGTTCCGAGAAACATTTGGTCTTGATTGCAGATGCAGTTCGGTGCTCTCTGCAATGCGAGTGGAGTAGAGGTCGTTCCTATGGGAAAGTTCATTATTGTCCTGGGTGGATTTTAATTTATGTGCCATTATGACCTCGGGTTCGATGAGCCCACCAGAGCTTCACCCTTCCGCTGCGTTTGAATGTGGATTCCATAGAAATGTGTCGGTATAAACTTAGTTTATTACAAGCATCATTTATCAAATACAAATAGAAGGACTTTGTGCCGAAACGACCCACTGGGTCCTCGTTAACATAAAAGGCTTTGTGTTTGTCACTTATCAGAGTAAATCATATTTAAAAGTGAATATGTGGGCCTATGTTGTGGGTTAAAGGAATTTATACTCTTACTTCTTACTCTGCCCACCCATTCATGGAATTTGCCCCGTTTTTGGTTCTTTCTCAACAGCAGAACCAATATCGGCCCGGCAGCCAGCACTGCGGCCCCACGTCCACAAACAGCCAGAGAAGACCACCCGCGTACGGACGGTTTTAAACGAGAAGCAGCTTCACACGCTTCGGACTTGCTATAACGCGAACCCGAGGCCAGACGCCCTGATGAAGGAGCAGCTGGTGGAGATGACCGGCCTCAGCCCGCGGGTGATCCGGGTCTGGTTCCAGAACAAGCGCTGCAAAGACAAGAAAAGGAGTCTGCTGATGAAGCAACTGCAGCAGCAGCAGCCCAACGACAAGACGGTGAGACGGACGCCGCGGAGACACCGTCCGCAAGCGTTGACTCGTAGGAAGCGCGAAGGGCAATTAGGTTTTGCTGTTACCGTGTCTTCCATCATGAGAATCTAGTTATACGCTCAAGTCAGTTTGTGTTCCAAAACCCCAAATCACAGCTGTCGAGTGAAGGGAGAGGAAGGACGGGGCGAGGAATAGGACGTGGACGGCGGGGACACGTGCAGAGCAGGGCAAGAAACAGGGCGAGGACACGCTACAAACTTTGTATCAGGGGTGTGAGGAGACACAGACACCCGGGGTTGCTTTAAGGCTGTGAGTGTCATGCACATATGTGAGGTCCAACACACACATACACACACACACACAATCATATTCCTCATTCATTACTCGTAACCACTTATCCTGTTCAGGGTGGCGGGTGCAAAATCATTGTGTTATGTTATTTTTGCGCTTGTTTATTGATCGTCCTGCGTATTGACAAGTGGATTCATTTCAGATCCCACCCCTCCCCTCTAAAACACACACACACACCCACACTGACCAGCGGACCTCCTCTTGCAGAACATCCAGGGGATGACGGGCACCCCGATGGTGGCAGCCAGTCCAGAGAGGCACGACGGCGGCCTGCAGGCCAACCCGGTGGAGGTGCAGAGTTACCAGCCGCCCTGGAAGGTCCTCAGCGACTTCGCCCTGCAGAGCGACATCGACCAACCACCCTTCCAACAACTGGTCGGTGGAGTTTTAATGACGGCCTGCTTGAAATACTTTCACTCATTTGATTAGTTTGGTTGTGTTTTTTTTTTTTGTTTTTTTTTTTACTGTGAACTTTTGACGATTTTAACTGGATGTAAAAAGTGTTTAAACTAGACGTTTATGGTATGTTCTGTTTAGTTTCTCGTCCATCTTCTCCACTGATTGTTTTTTTTTTTTTTTATTAAGTAACATCCCAGCTGTTTGGGTGATCCACGCGGACATTAAAACACGGGTCACTTCTGTTACATGGAAAATGTTTTATTATTATACGGACTTATTTTCAAACACATTTTTTTTTTTTTTTCACTGGAGTCGGTATAGAGCAGAACAGAACCGGATTAAGGCTCACTTTAATTAGAGCAGTACCCAGACTGTCATTCATCATCAGCTGCGCCGCTGTCAAACCCATCCTCCTGCTGACTAAAGGCCTTGCCGTCATCGGAACGTCTCTGTCCTGATGTGAAAACATCAAGTTGGGACCAGCTTACATTTGTTATTTATTTTTGAGTCACGCACATCTGCAGCCAGGCGCATTTTCCAAAATCCACATTCAGCATAGAAGGCCGAGGCCGGGGGAAAGTGTTTGTTTTATCACGATGACGTAGTGTTGGTTAATGATCGTGGGGTTATTTAATTTAGATAAGCCATTGTTGCTTAGGCCATACTATTAAATGGTAATATATATATATATATATCAGATATGGGGCCTGTTTCCTCTGGCGTTCAGTTCGCTTCAAGTGATAAGTGATTCTGCCGCACACGCACTTTCTTCATTTATAAAGACAACTATCACACAGAGACGTAAAACCTGCACGACATCTACAAACAAATTCCGCCAGAGCTGACATCAAGTTTGCTTTTCATCATGTAAATAGGAAAGTGGGGATCATTCAGTCTTACTATGATTTGATACATTTAATAGAGTGACGTAATACCCTAATCAGTGGACGTGATCCAGGATTCTTATACTTTCTGTAAGCAAACATTAAAGGTCTGTGCTCTAACCTGTGTCAGTTTTTTGGTCCGTCTGGTCCATCGCAGCCGTCCTCATAGTCCGATTCATGTCATGGTATTCATTTCATTAAAAGTTCATCTCCATCTGATAACCTATGCAGGGAAATGATTGGGAAGCTGTGAGCCAGTGAACAACAAAATGACATTGTGTTAATGAAAAGTGGTTCGCTGACATTTTCACGTCAGAGATCCCCAACATTGACAAATTAAATCTCATTTGATGGGAGTTTGTTCCCCTTGTGATGAAAAAAAAAAAAAAAAAAAGGTTCCTTTTTACGTTTTGTCGAAGGATTCGAACGCATAACGTGACCGGAAGGGACACGCATTCATTCTGTCATTGTCATACGTGTGGACCAACAGGACAGTGGAAATTTTTGCTGGGAATTTAAAGAACAGGTGTTTCCTCACTCAGCGGGATTACCTCCACCTGCTCTGTCAGACACAGACTCCCACGCACACCTTTCTGACCGCTTGACTGTGTCCCGTAGGTCAGCTTCTCAGAGGGAGGACCGGGTTCGAACTCCACGGGCAGCGAAGTAGCGTCCATGTCGTCTCAGCTTCCAGACACACCCAACAGCATGGTATCCAGCCCCATCGAGGCCTGAGCAGACACGCGTGGACGGACCGAGGTGAACACATCGCCCCTGTCATCCCACCCCCAACTGCACCAAACAACCCCCTGGTTGTATTTTGACACTGTGAAGACAATCATGGGATTTTAGGACAGCTCCCCCCCCCCATCATTCTGATGTCCATCCAGAAGAGTCAGACGGACGTCATCCGGTGCTGCTCGTTCACGCCTGTTTCCATTTGCCAAAACGAGAAGACATGACCCATTAGTAAAATGGACCTCCGAGGAGAGCAATCTGAATCTTTACCTGCTGTGTGCTACTTGACTGGTGATTTTTTTTAATTCCATCGATGAAACTCATCCAACACTAGACCGTCCGCAGGGGATCAGCACTATTTTTTCATTTTAAGTTCCCTCCATGACCCAAGTACTAAAGCATTTGCAACAAGGGATACCTCTATTCTGCCACAAGCTTCGTGGGACATTTGTGTGAGTTAGTGTTCGCCCGAGAATTTTTTTTTTTTTTCTTTCCCAAAGATGTGTAAAGTTAATAATAAGTTAAAAATTACTGTTAGCTCTGGAAGAAAATGATTCATTTGTTCCCGTGCAACAAAAATTATTTATTATTTATTGTCGACAAATTTTGCCACCTTTTGTGTAACTTTCTTAACTGAAGTAAAAAGAAACTAAAATATTGACGCATGGTTTGTGAATTTTTCTATAACCATTTAAACTGAGCGTTTTTTTTTTGTTTTGTTTAACAATTTATAAATGGTGAATGTTGGCAATGAATATCAATGATGGATAACTTTTGTTTAACCCATTGTGGTGATCTCTCGCTTTGCAACAAATCCACTGTAAAACCTGTCCATCTTAACTTTAGTCCCAAATCGTAGTTTCCTCCAACAGAACGATCATATTTGACTGTGAAATGAACTTATTTAAAACTGATGAATCCGTCTGGAGAAATGCCATCATTATCCGTTTACAGTGCCGTCATCTGTCTACATTATTAACTGAAAGAGAGGTGCGCAATGATGTCGAAACAATGTTTCCATGCTTCAAGAGGAATAGGGAATTCAAAAGAAAATAGCAATATTAAAAGGTTTTTGCAGGGATTTTCTATGTCTGCAATATATTTATATATATAATTTATTATTATTAATTATAATAATAATATAGTGAAGTGAATAATTTCCAAAAAAGTTCTTCATTATATATATAATATCTTTTTTTTATTGTACAACTGATAGCAGTGTTTAAGCCTGTGAGCATCAAATACCTGTTAATGTAATAATGTATTTTTCAATACCAGTCAAAAATAGCTTTAAACCAGTGCTTAATTTTCTTGTTTTTGTTGTCAGACATATTCGATCATGAGGTATAAAATCCTTGGCTGATTTGAACGCTGAACACTCTGAACATTTTCTGAGGTTTGTGGAAGTTTACTCTTGCTGAGGGTAACATGCCTTCATGATGTCATGTTGTTGTTGTTACTAGGCTTTATGATACTCATCGGCATCATATCCCATCCATGTGTCACATTTCAACTGGAAGGAATTTATTGCCAGACTTAATGAGGACCGTGAAAATGTCTTGTCTCTAGTTTTTGTTTTAAATAGCTCCTTAAATTTTGCACATATGCCAGATAATTTCCTGTTATAGCTATTGAGAAATAACAGATGTTATCATTTTTTTTAGACTGAGACAGGCAATGCATCACAGACTTAACAGCAGCTTATGGTTTCCAGTGACTGGCTGATTGTGGATTTTCAAATGCCAATATAATAATGAAAGTTTATAGCAGGAAAAGCCAATCATTTATTAATCAGCTAATTATCCCCACTATACCAGAAAAAAATATTTGATGTAAATGAGCAACATTCAACTGCAATAGAAATGGAATAACTTAATCTAAATAACTGAATATATAAATATCGAATTCTTGATTACTCAACCTCAACTCAAGGTGATAAATATAGAATTGATAAAACCAACTATAAAAAAATCTAAGTGCAACTTTTAATTATTATTTTCATTCAGAGTCAGTAACTTCAGTTGAGAAGTTGACTGCTGTAGGCTAAGCAATTGTAGGTGCGGCAATTGGCCAGCATGAGGGTTGAGTTATTTGTCTGTAAAAATGTCCCATCTGTTTGGTTAATCAGCCAAACCAATTTATCTGTCTGCATCTTATCTGTTTTTGGCAATGTCATCTTAAATGAAAACGACATCTTTAATCCTCAAATCTTTGGGATCACCTGCATATTTACAACAGTCATAAATGAGGTAAATGTCCACTTGCATCTATGTCAAAAGAGCTATTCATGCAATGTTGTTGTAGAGAAAGGAAGGAGAGGAACTGTCAACACTGAACTGAGTGCTCTGTTGCAGCAACGCAACAATATCTGGATTTAATTTTGCATGGACTCAACGTTACATCTGGAACTGAATTCTTTAAAAAGAGCACGTCACAGGAGATCAGTGTTATTTAAAAAAAATACATGTATGTCCTTCATAGCTGCAACTTAGATAGAAAATTTATTGATTGATGATTTGCATTTTTCTACTATCCAGGGCTAGGTTTAGCAACTTAAAATCTTGTGCTGAATAGTCAGTGAGATAATTCTGAATACACCCCTGGCAACTGTGAAATGTTGGTTTCAACATCTTGCTTTCCAAGAGTGAAAAGCAAATTAAATTGTAAAAATCATGACCATGCAAGTAGGAACTCAGAAGGGATACCTACTGGGTCAGCGGCGGTGACTTATACTGCAGTTGATTGCTTAAGTCAGCAGCTCAATTCAGGGAAGATTTTTCATTAGTTGATGGAATTTCACCTGAGTCAGTCCTTTCAGTCATTTCTCCTTCACATAATTTTACCAAGGTCATCTGTGCACAATTTTTTATTGTTTTTTTGTTGATTTATACTTGACACAAGCAACTCAGGGAGGATATGCAATGAATCAAAATTACTTTCCAAAAATATCAGTGACTTCACAAATGACCAATTTGAGCATTCTGAAAAAAAATGTTTGAGAGCTTGTTGGAAGCAGCAGCAGCAGGAAACCCTAAGTGTGCTCAGAGCGAGCTGTGGACAGGGACCATACTGGTCTTCTCTCCACATGGAGGAAAATGCCCCACGCTGCATCTGTCTGTCTGTTTTTTCATGTGTTGCCATCCAGAGAAGAGCGGTGGGGGGATGTCAGAAGCAATGCAGCCCTGCACTGTAATTTTGGTGTCAAAAGTCGGAGTATGTTCCAGCCTCTGCCTGATGCTCAGAGGAGCTCAACAAACCGCTACACAGTGCACCTGTGCACACATCTGATCCTTCAATGTATGACTTCATTGTTTCTCTCCACAGATTCCAACATGTGAAAACATCTACATGCAACCTGATGAAACATTTTTGTTCCACACCTTCCAAAGCCGTAACCCACAACAACTTGCATGCATCCATTCCGTCTTTCAGTTTACCATCCGTGTGAGGTGTAAGTAGCTGATGCCGCAGGAGAAATAGCCAACAATCTTCATTCACATAACCACCAGATGTCGCTTGTCTGATGAATACACTCTGTATCTACATAAATGATTATTGTTAAAAAAATAAATAGTTGTCCAAAAGGCCCTTTATACATAAGGATTCATGTTCACCAACCTAATTTACTCATTTGCGTTTCTTTTCGCCTGTATTAAGAAGCATGAATTGGTGTGGCGAGTGCCATTTAATGTAAAAACTTCATGAGGTCATGGATGTAATTAATGTTATTTTGATATGTGTGTATATTTGTGTGAATACATGTTTTGCATGCCACTTCCATATAACTCAGGACACATGAAGTGAAAATACTCTGGACACCATCCAACCATCCATTCATCATTCCATCCATCCATCCGGGAATTTTAGACTTCCTTGTCGCCAGCAACAAATTTATGCTATTCATGGGGTATCCCAAGTAATTCCCAGTCAAGGAGATGATGTAATCCCATGATTAAACCTTCTGCAAGATCTTAATCTACCCTTGGGTCTCCTCACAGACACAAAAACCCTTTAAAAGGCAGGGGCCCAAACCAGGGGCCCAAACCAAACCAAAGCCCTCTCTAGATGTCAAATCCTCCATCTTCATTGTCTTTGGTTCCATTGAAAATTATTTTTAAGAACCATGTTATCTAAATGCTCTTGTTATTGTTTCTCTTGCCCTCTTCTCCTTTTTTCATTCCTAGACTTCTCCTTCTCTCTTTTTACTCAGATTCCCACTTGGAACCACTATTCTTCTTTGCCTCACATGGGATCTGAGTCAGTGCCATCATGGGGGGCCATTATGGATCATTGGTCACTTATTTTACAAGCTACACAACTGTTTTTTTTCCATCATAATTGTATATGTTCTAATTCACACAATTTTCTTTGTATCATCTCAGGACAGGAAAAGCTCTGTGCTCCACATGCTGCTCAGTTGTTCTCCTGGATCAATTCTTCATTTTTACCCTGCCCTCCAGAATTTGTGGCACCCTTTAAAAGATGAGTAAAATGAGATGCTAAAAATGTCTTTATTGTCTTTACCCATAATTTTCAATTCAATTATTCACAAATATCCGACCCCTAACTCAAGAAATATAATTTACAAAGATATTACATTCTTAACGCAATAAAACATTTTTTTCTAATATAAAAGAAATCATAAGCACCCTGCATTTGATCTTTTTTGCAGCACTCTTTGCCTCAATAACAGTCCTGAGTCCCCTTCTGTTGTTTGTGATGAGGATTGAGAACGCATGGGGAAGATCTGAAACCATTCCTCCATACAGAAACTCTACAACTCCTTCCAATTCTGAGGTCAGTGCTGGTGGACTCTCCTCTTCAGTAAATCCCAATAATTGTCAATGGGAATTAGGTCAGTCAGGCTAGGATGGCCATGGCAGAACCTATAGTTTGTTATATCTGACCAATCTTGGATTGACTTTGAGGTGTACTTCAGATCATTGTCCTGCTGGAAGGTCCAACAGCAGCCCACCTTAATTTACGATCAGATGTTTTTATGGTTTCATTCAATATCTGCTGGTATTTGATGCAGCCAGTGGAACCTTTATCAAGGTGTCCAAAGCCTATGGAAGAAACACAGCCCATTCTATTGATAGGCCCAAGTTGGCAAGCTGTAGGGTATCTACTTTGTGTGTGGACGACTGCAGATGTTTTTTTTCTGCTATCCCCCCAAACAGCTTGTCTTTGTTGGGGTGTCGCATGTTGGTGGTTAGGGCCAATTTCTGTATTCAAGATTTAACTGACCTCTGCAGTTCTCTATTTGTAATTCTTGGAGAGACTTTTGCCAGTCAAACCATCCTCCTCACAGTGCATGGGCTCAGTTTGTAGACATGTCCTGCTGTTGATTTTAACATTTAAACATCTTGATTATTGATTGATTAATTATTGAAACTGAATTTTTAACTGTTTTGCAATTTTCTTGTATCAATTGCCAGATTCGTGCAGCTTCACAGCTTTTCTTGGCACGTCATTGTCGTGTTCCCTGGTCTTTCCCATTGTGAAGAACGTAAAAGAGAATTAGACCTGTGTCACCTCATATTTATACCCCAGTAATACAGGAAGTCATTGTTCACCAATTCAGAAATCCTACTCAAATAGGTAAACCTAAAATATAAAACAGGACAGGAAAAATTCCTCAGTTACCTTTTAAGCACAGAGTTTCCCAGTGTTAGCAGTACCGGGAAATACTGTGATTAAAAGGTAAATGAGGAAAGTTTCAGAAAAAAAAATTACTTGTTTTATGTTACGAATGTCATTTTTTAAAATTTTGTAACGTGAATTAAAGTTTTGACTTTTATGAATAATTTGAATTAAAAATCAAGGTTATAGATAATGAAGGTATTTTTTGCATGTATTTTTACTCATTTTTTATAAAAGGATGCCAATAATTTTGGAGGGCACAATATTTTAGTATCAGAAATCAGCCAATTTAATCTGTATTCTTTCTGGACACAATAAGTCGGCTGCATGTCTGACTGAAGTTTCTTCAATTTAGTCTTTTTTTCATGAGAAAATGTTTTTTTCCCTCTTTTCTCATTCAAATCAAGACTTAAAACGAAACAGATGAACATATTACATCAAACTTGGAACAGATTGTAAATCGCACTGAAGCTTGGTGATGAGTGAGTGATTTTAGGATGTTTAAACAAAATTGACTAAACATGAAAATTGACTAGAATTTTATTTATTCCTGTGATTCACTGTGTTGGTTCAGCAGGGAAGACTCCTCACAGGCTGTGGTCTAGAAGAAATGTTGATCACAGTCCAATATTTGGGCAACCATTGCAAAAAGCAATATCAAAGCAGAGCCCGTCAATCAAATCAACAGAAATCCGGTCAATCTGCAGAAAACACATACATGCAGAGCTGAAAAACATGAAAGATTTTCCATAAGGTGTCGCTTCAGTCACTAACATGGACGTTGACAAATGGAAGCTATGCATCTGGAACTCTCAGCATATTTTTTGAAACGGGCAAAACTGATTCAGAGTTCTCTCACATTATGAGTTTTTCAAAATTGACTTGCTGAGTCTTTATGTTGGGATGTTGGCTTTCTAAAGAAAACAAGGTACAAACAAGTAAATAATTATGGTTATTGAGTTATTGAGTTTCAAGACAAGGCGCTTGTATTTGCCTGCCAACAAATCATAAAAAAGGTGTTCTCGATGTATTTTCCAAAAAGAACGTGTCTAGGTTGTACTCTTTGTTCTACATAGACTCCACTATTTCTCTCATCAACATGCACTTTGATAGACTGAAAAGGTAAATCTGCCTTTTAAGAAGCAGAAATCTAGACTAGATCCTGACTCAAGGTGGCCTTAAGAGTGACTCTCTGCCTTGAGCATTGGGTTGAGAGTGAAAGAGGGAGCATGAGAGAGGGGTTGAGGATGATGGAAGAGATCCAGATATATACAGCAACAACAATGATTGCATCTATGAAGAAAGAACGATTGCACATGGTACTTATTACAGTAAGTTCTTTAACATTGCAGTTAAAGATGAGTTGGTGGATGTGGCCGGGGAGAGGAAAGTCTGGGCTTCCCTGCTGAAAATGCTGCCTCCGCGACCCGGACCCGGATATGCGGAGGATAACGAACGAATGATCGATAATTATGATAATAGTAATTTATAATAATCATCATCGTTGATTAGTAATCAATTTGATTCTGGATTTTACAGGAAGCTACTGCAGAGAAGCTAATTGCAGGAGCAATATTAATTCTTAAACTTGTTTAAGTCAGTACATGCACAACAGTATTCTGGATCAGCTGAAAATCTTCAGAGACCTATTGAGACACCAAACAATAGGGAATGCAAGTAGACGATCATTTCTAGATACATTTGAATATCCATTTCAAACAACCTGCTGTCTCTATTTTGATTATATTACTAAAGGACAGGTTTAACATGTAAAATTATCATCCTATTTGAAACAGAAGTTTTTTATATGGTCTGATTTTGTTGAGCTTCAACACCATCACTGAGGGTCACACAGTGCTGACAGTGGTCCCTCTCCTCTGTTGTATGGATAAGGATCTGGGCAGGGGAAGCTAGAACCAGGACAAAGAGTCCCGATAACATATCCTAGAGGGTTGTCTGTGTCTGGGGAGTCAGAGCCGATGGAGGGATGGAACAAAAGCAGCACTGTACCGTGGGCAGACTGAAGGAAACAATCGCAAGCCTTTGGATGAGACCACAATGAAATAGGATGGGAACAGAGCAAGGGAACAAACCCCTGAGAAATCTGGCACCTGACTCCGTCATGCCCACTAGCTTACTCATGTGAGGCTGAGAAAGTGTTTGTTTTTGGAAATTGCACACTAAGTTATCATTGCAAATAAACATGATATATGTGAGGAATGGTGGAGGGTGGCAGATAACTGAGCATGCAAGATGAGCCTGCTGCACATTCCAAAGTGTCCCGCAATGCGTTATATCTCTTCAGACTATCAGTTCAAGCACTAATCGGTAGTGAAAAAAAAATCTCAATTAGATATTTAATTTGCCTTTCCATCACTAATTCACTTAGATTCATATTTTACTAACAATAAGAAATAATATATTAATTAACTCACATTTTCTAGAAAATTGGTGGCAAAAGTGTAAGGAGTTATCTGTGACAGACGAGTCCCAACAAGAGTGAAGGGAAATATTTACAGCATGGCAGTGAGAGCAGGTCTGCTTTACGGATGAGAGGCGATGGCATTTAGGATTAAAAGCAATCATATCAGAGGGGCAGCCCAGTTTAGACGTCTTGGAGACAATTTCAGAGCAGCCAGATTGGGATGGTTTCGTACAGGTGAAAACGTGGTTGTTGTGGCAGACGAAGATGCAGAGGACAGGGCAAGATGGACATAGTTGATCGTCTGGTGCGACCCCTAAAGGGAACAGCTGACAGAAGAAGAATTGGCAAATCTAAAATTTGTACCAACATCTCAGAATTGAGTTAGTCATCAACTGTGCGGGGAAGCTAACCACTCAACCGGCCAACTGGTCAACATTCAGGTCCTCTTGGTCCCACTGTCACCTTAACCTCCATCTTTTACCTAAATAGTCCTTTTAACGTAATTCTTAATCATTTAAATTAAACACAGACCACAAACATTTGAATGTCTTAATTTGCTTTCAAATAACAATGGGACAAAAACACATTTTTTCACGACTGAAAAGTAACAGAAATAAAAGGCAGGATATATACCATAGAACTTACATCGCTTAGAGAAATATTTATACCCTAACGCAGAGGAAAGATTTGGACCAGAGTCTCTGTGGTACATCACCACGTGGCCTTTAGGGGCAGGGGAACACAGACTAAATACAATAGGAGGCAGGGATAATGACACACAGGTGATAACAATCAGGGTGGAGATACACCCACAGACTCGGGAGAACAAAGGAGGAGCAGGAGATCTGAAACAGGAAGATATGTCAATTGCAAAAAAAACAGGTTAAGAGGTAAGGTTGATTGAGATTTGGGATTTACAATTTTCCTTTAGCGGCAGGGGGAGAGTTTTTACAAACAATTTACTGTGGACAGGACTTCACATTTAGTTTGAGGAGTTCAATCCGGAGGATTACTTGTACAACGCAGGGTAGTGAGGACCTTTCGGGCATATAACCTTGCTGTCAGTATTGACAGCATAGGTCTAGTTCATTTAAAAGCAAGTGAATGATTTAGAACAGAGCAAGTGTCCAGTCAAGTTGAATTACATGCAAGTGGAAATGTTTGTGTTCACTTCTATGTGCTCATCATAATAATTTGTTTGGTTATGTTCACAGTGGTATCACAAAATTCATCTAATTCTTATGTACAATAGAATTTTCTATAGCCAGAGGAAATATGTGGTCTGCCAGATTGCAAATAATAATAAAGTATAAACACAGACTATGAAGCTGAAATATTGTCCACCTGGCTATTAGCATGTCACTTGCATGCAAGATTTGACTGTAAGTTCTTGTGACCAGCAGCAGTGATATTGTCAGCAAGCAGTGGAGCAGCAGCTTCGACGGGAACACTGATCTGTACTTGACAGCTTAATTAGACTACCTTTTGCAAAGGCTGTGGTACATGTTTCGGTGAAATGAGTGTGACATCCGTAAGACGCCTTGCTAGTGGACCGAACATGCTGAAATGTTACATATTACTTCGGGTGAAATGGCCCAAAAATGGGCATCAAAGCCTTATACCTGAAAGTCTGTGCTTCCAAATTTTGCAACGGGAATGTTCAATTGCCAAAAAGCATTGAAGGCTTATGAGACAGATGGCCCATTATTTTGCTTTTCTGAGCATCTTATCTGCTGCCTCACGAGATCTTCATTTTCATTTAATGCCAGAGATTAAGAGTGGCTGCCTCAATCCTTTCAAATGCTTCCTGCCACACCCAGTGCACAGTGACACTCATCTCAACAAAAATGGGCCTATATTAAACAGTTGGACAAGACATAAAACTTGGAAACCCATCAGAGCTAAGTTCAATTCATTCATGTGATATGGAGTACTGGGAAATTGAGTTCTCAGGTTGGGAAAATTTAGTGAGTGTTGACTTATGTCAAAGACAAAGAAACATGGAAGTATAAAATATTGTAGGTGATTATAATCTTTTTTATTAAGTCACGTATTGACTGTATCTACCTTATATATTTTGATAATTAAGGATGATATATTTTCTAATGCAACATTTTTGGTACTTAGGGAGACTTAGTAGTAGTAGTTCCTCCTTCCCCGGACTAAGCTCAGCACCATGGGTGATCGGGCCTTCTGTTCTGCTGCCCCTCATCTATGGAATGCCCTTCTGACCATCTGAGGGCTCCACAGATGACTGACACATTTAAAAAAGGTCTTAAAACTTTCCTTTTTAGCAGAACCTATAACTTTAATTACATTGCTGCTTTTTGGTCATGTTTTTATATAGTTATTATTATTTATTTTTTTGATGCTTTTATCTGCTTTTACTTTGTAGCACTTTAAGATTTGATCCAAATGTAAAGTGTGTTATAAATTAAATATATTATTATTATTATTATTAGTAGTAGTAGTAGTAATTTGTAATAATAAAAAGCAATAAAAATAATTGATTGTGTAGGGCAAAATCTCTTCTTTTTTTTTCTTTTTTTTAAAATAGAAAGCTTCTAATATGAAAGAGCATCAGCACTTTAAATGCCAAACACATCACATCCAATGTTTAGTGTCCATGATGTTCCCACGTTTGAAGAAGTTCATGAATACACCAAAGTTGGAAAACTGGCTTCCTGGTAGGATGATGGAAACATCTGAGGAAGTTAGGAATGCATTTTAAGAATCACTGTCATAATAATAATAATAATTATTATTATTATAATGATGATAATAATAACTTCAGTTTGTAATGCCTTTCAAAAGCCCCATGGACACTTTACATAGTAGGAAGGGTTGAAAAAGAAAAGTAATATCAATATTTGGGTGTTGGATGTGTTTTGTTTTTTTAAATGTTCAGAGATTAAGCATTGTGGATTTATTTAGGTAGAGTTCCAGAAGGTGGGGGCTGCAACACCTAAGTCTTTGTCTCCAAAAGTTTGCAGTTCGGTGTGAGGGTGGAGAGAAACACCATGTCCGACTGAAAACCCGGACTGTCTTACTCTGATTTAGATTTTCTGACTAGAAAACACATGTCTCATATATCAGCTGGTCCATTTAATAAATATTGATCCTGTTGAATCCTTGACCACCATTTTCTAACAGTTCCAACAATGGGGTGTGATGGTTATTGGCAGTCCAACTGGGATGCTCAAAGGGACAAGAGGTGCTGCCTAAAACCCACAGTGGGTAAAGCTAAATTACTTTCCACATCGGTGGCAGGAAGTGTCAGCGCCAAAGCTGGTTGTGCACGATCACATTTTAGTAAAGGAGGTCACACTTCCACTCTGACTTTTGCTCGCCTAACATTTGGCCTCAAATTGAATGCAATTTTTTGCATAATTTCCATGTCACTTCTATAAAAAAAAACAATAAACATTTTGATAAAGCTAGCCGCCAATTTATTTTCTCTTGTGCTCCTAAGGAGAGGAAGGTAAAAATATTTCTTAAACTGTTCTAACTTCACATATTGGGACTCACATGTAAATCTAATGTTAAGCTTAAATATGGGACTAGCAGATATGATAAAGTGGTAGAAATTATGCATATTGTGTCCGCTAGCATTTAATTATGGGTATGCCAATAAAGCCAATTTGAAATTGTATTTTAAAACACATTAGTCCTATTAGAGATCAAACGTCACGCCAACCAGAAAGACTGACTCACTCAGTGAATGCTAATCACCGTCAAATCTGCAGCATCTCTACGGTAACCGACACAAGGAAGATTTTTATTATGAGCACATCAATAGTTGAGGATTGTGCATTGATCAGAAAAGAACACTGTTAATTTACTGTTAATAAATGCAGCATTTTCTTAAACTAAATTAATACATGTCTGAGTTTAATATGAAATAAAACATCAAGGGGCAATGTAAGCAGTCCAAGCTCATTCAGACAGTTGCTAGTGTAACAGTTCTGGCAACATTTTATATTAGAGCTGATATAAAGGTGCTGGAAAGACATTAATGTAGGAAAGATAAGCCACATTTTCAGATAGGTGTCATATTAATGAGTAAATGTGTGGACGGACCACACCAGAATGAGCACTCTTTCCCCTGACACATTTACACTTTAGTGGGCAAAGCAGATGCTTCCTGGTTGTCTTCTTAGGATAAATTCTGGTCGATGATTAGTTGGACAGAGTGTACTGCGGTGCCCCCCTCCATTAAAAGAAAGTACACCTTTTTTAAATGAGCCCAGGTAGAGTGGTTTAAAGAAAGGATATTAAAGGTTTTGTTAGACAAGTCATTTTTACTTCTAAGATCCTAAAAAGACATGTGGATCCATGGATCTCATACTAGTCTTCCCAACAACTCATGTCTTTACGATGCCACACTTTCAGAATTTTTTAATTGACAATAATGGGTTCATGAGTGAATTCTGTGACTCTTGAGGACCTCATTCAATATTTTGAAGTCCGTTCTATTGTTTATGGTAATGATTTAACCAGGCAATTCTTAAAGAGCAGGGGACATTGTAATTCTCAATAAGAAAGAAACATATTTGAACAGCCTGCTGAGGCACTAACAACCCAACCATATGGAGGGGTTGGTGAGTTGGACAGGGGTTAAGCCGCCATGGATGCAGGTCTAATTTACTATGTTGCTGTTAATTCATCATATTTTATGTACCTCAGACATTTGTTACTCTTTCCTCGTAATTAATTGCTGCTGTCTATTTGCTTTCATCAACAACAGTAAGAAAATAAGGATATTAAACATTCCCTGTTTTGTATTTTTCCGTTTATTTATACCTCATAAAAGAGTATTGATGACTCATACGGAACCTTTTTTTTTTTTTTTTTTTAAATCAAAGAAAGTGAACCAGGAGGAAACAACCTTGTTCGTCAACATCCTGTGCTTTCGGATTGTCACTTGAAACCGTGCTTATAAGACTAACTCGGAACCATTTGTGTAGAACCCAGCTGGCCTTCTGGACTGTATCCTTAGTCTGCCTACAAAACAACAGTTCAGATATACTGGATATACGGGCAGTAACCAGAAGCTCCTCATGTGAATCTGTTTTGCACACAGATAGCATCTCAGAAACCGAGGCAACGCAAATCCAATAACCATCCTCACTGACACTACTGTTTGAATTTGGCCCATTCAGAGGAAAAGACTAGGAAGTGTAATAGACTCACATGTCCCATTTAGCAACATACAAGGTGAGAAGACGGATTAGAATTTAAGATAAATACTGTGCTCATCAAAGCCGTCTTTTTTCCTCTGTTGATTTCAGTAGAGGAAAAAACACATCTTGACAGAGCCACATTGAGGTTCTGGGTAGCATGGTTGTTAATTACCGTGAACACACAATTAATTTTGCAACTTGATCCCATGGAAACACTTCACTCATATTAACTGGTATTTCTCAAATCATAACCTCAAACAGGATGCATCCCGCCTCTCCCAATGTCAGCTGGGACAGGCTCCAGCCCCCACAAGCTTGAACAAGGATAGGCGGTTAAGCATAATGAATGAATGTATGAATTACCTCAAACATACTTCCGTCTGTGCAGACTGGGTTTTTGTCACGCACAGCTGGTCTAAGACTGGTGGAGCATGGAGGGATATTATCCATACAGATAAGTGTTGGAGGGAAAATCCACCTTTTGCTCGTTTGCATTATCAGCTTTTGTTTCTTTCCTCTTCTATATCACATGGATATATAAAACAGACACACAAGGTCAAGCCAGTTTAAGAAAAATAAATAATGAGGCGACAGTCTGCTCAATCACCACAAATTATATTTATTTGAAAATAAGAATATCAAAGATATATTTGACTAAAAAAATGTATAAAGTATCTGAGATAAATCTGATTTTCATAAAGACCACATCTATATTTGTCATGGGGACTCTCATGATGTATTATAATATTTAATAACAGAAATTGCAGTATCTTTTCTGGCAATATATAATGCTAAATGAAAAAAATAAGGGTACTTTTACAAGACACATGCAGGATGTTATTTGTTTACAAAGTTTTTTGGATACTTAAATGTCTTTCATCCTTTTTCTATATCAAATCCCCCTTTTACATCGAGTGTGCGAATCAAACAAATGTGCAGAGAGCAGTTTGAGACATATTTGGATAAACAACATGTTTCTTAATAAACTTTACAAATGGACTTGTAAGGCATGGTTGATATGCCGGACATCTACCATTTCAATGAAAAAAATGGTAGATGTTATTGTTGGTAGACAAACAAAAACCTACTTATCTTATAGATCAGTGAAGCAGAAAATTAAGTTAAGTTGAAGTGTTTCAACTGATAAGCCTTTATTGGCTGATAGATGAAGACTTTAGATTAAGCTAAAGAGACTGGAAAAAAGAGATCGCATTACACTTAATGCGATCTCTTTTTTGAATGTATGGCAAAGAAAGTAATTTTTAAAAATTGATTCCAGAGTTGTTTTTTTCCCCTCCAATCTCAGAGTCATTCTCAGTCCTGTGCTCCTATTGGCTATGTGAATTATAAGACGAGCCAACCAAAGAAGCAGCAAATGGCTGCTGTGAGTGCATGCGTAGTAAAGGCTTAGTCTCCACCATCTGATTCAGCAGAAGGAGGACCCACATTACGCTCTCTCAATATAAATGTGCAAAACAAAGCAGAATGGCAGCGCTACAAAACAAATCAGGTATGGCTTTACAGCACTCCAAGTGATGTGCTGTCTCCTAACCTTCATCCTGTGCAACTATAACAGCCCCTCTCGAGGTGAAAATGAACATGCACTTGGCTTTAAAGCACTCAGACGGGCACAGTACCTGAGAGTTTTGACCTTCGTTGTTTTGATAGGCTGGATGTGTGCGCTCTGGGTCACCACTGAAATTGGCAGAACAACATTGGAAACCAAAACAAGCTTGACTGGATAACCATTGAAAAGGCTCTTACCTGGTATGCATATCACACCAGGAAATGGATGCTGGCTGAGACATTGGACGGTTGATTTCTAACAATATTTATTATTTTAACACAACTTTGTCATTATCCACAAAGGGGGAAAAAAAGGTGGTCCTTCGATTGTGGAAGAAGTGATTAGACTTTTGGAGGAAAATGATAAATATATATTAATGAACCATCAGTTGATGATAGTGTTTAGTCAAATTTTTGCATTCCAACTGTGAAATATTATTATATATGTATAATGTTTGTTTCTGTTACATAGGTCTTTATAAATGTCAGATTTTGCCCTTTTTCATCCACTTTATCTAAAAAATATATGTTTTAAGAAATGGGTTTATTTGTCCTTGGTTCTATCACAACACAATTTTTTTGGCCAGTAAGTTGATAATATTTGTAACAATTACCAATTTGAATAACACTGATAAACAACCAAAAGTCGCTGCTAACACACCGACCGATACACACATACACGCACAAGCAATTGCACAATTGATATCATATCCTTGGTTGTAGTTACTAATTAGGTTGTACTTATTAAAAAATGTACTTATTAACTAAACTGATAAGACTGGTAAACAAGATTGCAGACACGGATCTCATAAATAACATAATCCATTGTACATATATGATACAAAGTATTTGGTCAGTTTTATTGTGTTCTGATGCTCTAATAAATTCTGATCCCGTACATTCACAGATATTGGTTTGGTAGTTTTTCATATTACTTTCAGGAAAGGTTTTGTTAGATATACCCATTCATAAGATACATCAAGATCAATTTATTTAAATATGATATTAAATAATTAAATATCAGAAAATTTGATACATACACATTTTAATGGGTCAGAATTGAGCCAAAAATAATGAACAGGTGTGAAGAAAATCCTACATGCTCAGAACTGCTGAAGTGGGGCATCAATGACAGTATCGTGATAAGTAAATACTTTCGACAGTGCTTTTAGAAAAGGAGTACTTTACATCATACTTCAGGCTATGAGGAACGGCGCTCAATAGAAGACCTCATTGGATGATTGCAGGGATGAGGCCAAGGCTCTTGGAGAGCCACTTCCCTCAAGCTCTTGAGTCAGATGCAACCTCCATGCTCTTGAAAGATGAATGGGCTCCTCAACTAGTGGATCCTCAATGAGTCATTTGCAGCCAGTGCGACTGGAGTATACGGTATATCTAGTATAAAAAAAAAAAGACAAAAAAAGACATATCATGAATTAGTAAACATTAAACGTTTCAGATTATATACCATCTTAATATTTTATTTTTTAAATTGTTATGATGGTCTATAATTTTTTTGCAGACCGAACGATGACTGTCTTCATGGTTGATTACACTGTCTGTTACTAAATAACAATTCTTGATTTCTCAGTTTCTCAGTTTGAGCCATATGTTTGGCCAATAGGCTAAATTATCTAAATCCCGCTTTCAGTCTCATAAAGCTGTTTGAATTTGGACAAAAGTTCTAAGAGAGTAGACACTTGATCCGTTTTGTAATAATAATAATACATTTAATTTATAACCCACTTTACATTTGGATCAAATCTCAAAGTGCTACAAAGTAAAAGCAGATAAAAGCATCAATGAAAAATATAATAATAATTATATAAAAATATGACCAAAAAGCTGCAATGTTTATTAAAATGTATAGGTTCCGCTAGAAAGGAAAGTTTTAAGTCCTTTTTTAAATGTCTCAGTCGTCTGTGGTGAGGGAGGGCATTCCACAGACGAGGGGCAACAGAACAGAAGGTCCAATCATCCATGGTGCTGAGCTTAGTCCGGGGAAGGAGGAGGCAGTATGAGTGGGTAGAACGGAGGTTTGGAAATATTTCTGAGATGGTGAAAGGAGATGTTGCAGATGTGTTTGATGTCGGATTCAAAAGTGAGTTGAGGGTCGAATCTTACGCCAAGGTTGTTGATAAAGAGAGGGGAATGTCGTGACCAGAGGAGGTAATATTGGTTATGGAGGTAGACTGGGTCTTATGTGGGGTACCAATTAACATTGCTTTGGTTTTGGAGCTGTTCAACTGGAGAAAGTCCATATCGACTGATGACATGGCCAAGGGGGGAGCTTGTACAGTATGAAGAGAATGGGGCCAAGGACTGATCCCTGGGGGACCCCAAAAGTGATGGTGTGTGTCCAGGACCTTGAACTTCCAAGGGAAATGTATTCTGTTCTGTCGGTGAAGTAGAATTGAAACCAGTTTAGGGCGGTGGCAGTGAGTCCAGTGGTGTGATGTAGGCGGTGTAGGTGTATTCCATGATCAACAGTGTCGAAGGCAGCAGACAAATCAAGGAGAATCAAGAGGGAAGGTGAACCAGCATTTGCCGCCATCCCTGGGTCATTTGTGACTCTAAGCAGAGATCTTTCTGTGCTGTGGGCGTAGCAGAAACCAGACTGAAACGTTTCAAAGAGGTTGTTGTATTTGAGGTGGTCCTGGATGTGGTCATCAACTACTTTTTCCTGTACTTTGGAGAGGAATGGGAGTTTGGAAATGGGCCTTTAATTTGCAAAAACTTCTGGATGGAGAGTGGGTTTTTTGAGGAGTGGTCTGATTATGGCGGCTTTAAGGGCAGATGGAACAAAGCCAATTTTGAGGGATTGGTTTATTACAGCAGTGATCAGGGGACTAATGGAAGAGATGTTAGTTTTCACTAGGGATGTAGGAAAGGGGTCCAGGGCACAGGTGGAGGATTTCATTGTCCTGATGATAACCTCAACCTCTTGCTGTGAGATTCCTGGGAAGCACTTTAGAGGCTGGAAGATCTCAAACTGTGAGTAAGCAGACTGGATAGGTAGAGTGGAGGAACCAGAAAGGACAGAACGGATTGAGTCAATTTTCGATTTGAAGAAAGTCATGAAATTATTACAGTACTCTTCTGTAATTTCTGTAGGTGGGGGACTTTGTGGTTTAAGAAGATGATCTTTAGTGGAAAAGAGCTCATTAGAATTTCCTGGACTGGTTTTGATAATGTTCGAGTGGAACAATGACCGAGCCTCTCTAAGGGACTGTGAGTAGACCTTTTGGTGTTCCCGAAAAGCTATTTTGTGGACAGTGAGACCTGAAGCCTTGTAACGCCGCTCAAGGACACGCCCAGTTGCCTTCATTTCATTTAGCTCAGTGGTGAACAAGGGGGCTGAGCGGGTGAAGGTGACTGTTCTAGTTTTTACAGGGGCGTGACGATATAGGATGCTACTCAGGGAGTTATTGTATAAATCTACTGAGTCATTGGCTGATACAAAGTTTGCAGAAAGAAGATGCAGGAGGTCGACTCTCATGGTTTCTGGGTTGATGTTTTTCAAATTGCTGAAGTAGATTTAACGTTTGGGCTTGGTGAGGGGGGACACAAGTGACAATACCATGGAGACGGCCTTGTGGTCGGACACACCCAGATCGTACACAAGAAGATTGCTGAGAGGAGCAGAGACAGTGATGACTAGATCCAGAGTGTGCCCC
This sequence comes from Lophius americanus, assembly GCA_037951165.1. Taxonomy (NCBI): domain Eukaryota; kingdom Metazoa; phylum Chordata; class Actinopteri; order Lophiiformes; family Lophiidae; genus Lophius; species Lophius americanus. The sequence continues at coordinate 1,510,105 of JBBDHG010000174.1, forward strand.
ATGGTGTGGGTGGGGACATCGACAAGTTGCCTGAGATTAAAACAATCTAATAGTTGGAGAAATTCGGATGCAAAACGACATGCAGGGGAGTCGACATGAATGTTCAAATCTCCAAGAACTAAAATATTGGCAGAGGTTGTGTAAAATGTCGACAAAAGGTTTTACATCTAAGAGACGAAGGCTGGGTTTGGTTTAGGGCAGTCGATAGATTAGAAGTATGGTCATGGAGAAAGGGGGTTTACAATTAAATGCCAGGCATTCAAAAGAAGAGATCTCTGGTAAGGGCAGTGGAGACAAGTCCAAATCACTGCGGTAGATGACAGACAGACCACCACCACGACCAGTGCTGCAGCTTTCTGGAGGTAACAGTAACCGGCAGGTTTCATTCAGGACAGAAAAAACCTCTGGTTGCTGCCAGGTCTCTGTAAGGCACATCACGTCCAAACACTTCTCCAGGATGTGGTCATGTATGAGGCATGATTTGCTTTTGAGAGATTGTGTATTAAAGAGTTCAACTTTAATACTAGATGGAACAGTGAGTCTCTGTATCGGCTGAAGAAGACTGAAATCCACTCCACGTTTTCTAACCCGCACACACAGTAGCTTTATGGAGGAAACTCCAATACCACTAGTGGGAAAGGCGACAGCGTTCTGATGACACGTCTGAAATGCAACGGTGCACACGTCAGACCAAAAGGACGGACTGGAGTTTTCGGAGCGGGAAAAAACTTAGAACGGCAACTTCTGTTAACGTAACGGGGCCTGCGAAGGACACCAAGTTGTTTAATAACCGATATGCACAACGGAGTGTTGTAGTTGTTCAATTCAGTCAGGTGACGGAATAATTTATCATCATGCCAGTCGTGGAGACTGGCCCGTTATTAGCCGTTAGCAATGGATGGGACGCACAGCGGACGTTATTAGAGGTTAGTTTCATGGAAATGAAACACACCATAGTCACTTTAACATATTTAATATAGTTATAACATCCAATTATATATATATATATATATATATATATATATATATATATATATATATATATATATATATATATATATATATATATATAAATATATATATACAATAGTATTTTTAACCATATTACATCTCAGGGATTAAGTGTGTTACATTTCCGTTATGAATTTTATGCTAGATCCCATTAATTTGTTTGAAAATCTGTAAAACCTTTGATAAGCTCTTTCCTCTACCTCTGAAACTGACTTCTATCTATCCATACATGTACAGTATCTATCGATCCATATATCTACCCATCTATCCATCTATCTACAAATCTATCCATCCATCAATTCTTCCATCCATCCATCCATCTATTATAAATACTTTTTCTCTATTTTTTGTCTCCCTTAAGGGAGTACGGAGAGCAAACAAGGTAAGTATTTTTTCTCCCAGATATGGGCTTGCCCCTTGTGACGGAAAACTGCGGGGTGGTGGAAGGTTGGCTGTTTGTCAAAGAACCACTGGCCTTGTCCATTTTGATGTTCACATGGGAGCAGTAATGATCCTAAAAGCAGCAATTAAGCTGACTGCTGCGTTCCGGGGAAGCGCCTGGTGCCAGAACTGTGCGGCACCTATTATTCCCAGTTGGAATACCCTCTGAAGAATAGCATTTTCTCTCTTCTTTTCCCCCCATCGTACACACGCGCGCACATACACACACACCAAATTTTGTACAATGTCACACACAGTTTATCCTTGCCACTTAACAGATTCAAAAATTTGAATTGGTCCATACTTCCATTCAGCTATGTGATGAATTTAATTGCTTTGAAGATTTTCTTATTGAAGGAGGTTGAACATCTGATCAATCTGATCAATATTATTTGAATTTTTTATATTATATTCTGAAATAATTATTGGGTGTTTCAGTGCCATAGAGTGCCTGGAATAGATGCAGAAGCTCTAAAACAAAAAATAATTATTTATTCAATAAATATTTTCTGTTATTGATAATGTATGTCTAAATATAAAGATCATGAAGGTCACTGCTAGAATTAAGAAACAAAGAAGCCCTGAGTAGTCCTTTATGATGGCAACTAATATCCATTACTCTTAGGTGAGCCACTGAAATGTGTCTGTCCAGCCTCCAGGATGGGCCATTGTGGAGATTGTTAATTGTTCACATTAAAAATAAGCCTGTTCGATCATCCTTTAAGGGAGGCTGTTGCTCTGTGGGCAGAGTGGTTGTCGCCCAATCGAAAGATTGGAAGGTAGCCGGTTCGAGTCCCGCCAGGGTCTACTGTGTGGCAACCCTGAAACCCTAGCTCCACCGGCGCTTCAAAGGGGCTGCCCACTGCCACCTCAGGGATGGGTCGAATGCAGAGAAATTATGTTACTGTGTTGTGGCTGTATGCGATCTATAAATGAGTTCTTCTTCTTCTCAATCAGACAAGTTTTACTGTGGTTATTTTGTATTACCGGTTATATCTATTTGTTGTATTTCAGATGTGTGATTGGCTGCTACCTAGGCCAGGTTTCTCTTGTAACAAGAGTTTGTTTTAATCTCAATGAGACTTTCTGGTTAAATAAAGGTGAAAGAAATACAATTAAAATAAATAAGAAATTCATACATTTGATATAATCAAATTCACCAAGAAAAGGTCATCATTTGAGAATACATGTACATAAGAATTAGACATTGATCAGTGTATATGATACATATCAGGTCACAATTGGCTCAACTTTATGGAACACACTTTTTGGTAAAAGACTGGTTACATACCCTTGTTTGACCACTAATTATCTATGAACTGTAACTGAATCAAACACAAGTTCTATTACTGCTTTAAGGCCATAATCAAGTGATGCACAGCTTGTTTTTTTATGTTTACAGTAAGCCTCCATGCACAGCCATGTATCAATACCAGTTATAAAAGGTATTCATTAGGAGCTACACTCTGAAAAACTGAGGCTTATTGATTGGCCATCTAAGTTACAATGTAGTAACATCTACAGTGTGGCACAACAGTCATCATGTGGTGGTCTGGGAATCTTGGAAGCAAAATATACAAAAGGTTTTCAACCGGGAAAAAGCAGCAAAATGAGGAGTACAGTAAAATATCAGATGGGCAAATCTATCAAAGCCCCTTGGCAAACATAGACAAAAAGGGGGAAAATCATTTTAATTAGCTGAGTGAATGTGATTTGCTGAATGTGAGGGGAGCCAGGCTCTCTGCTCTGCACATTAAAATTGGTCTAATTTTCTTTGTAGAAAAAGTCCCATATGAGCAGCCCTGGCTGCAGTCAATCATGTTAAAAGCTGCGGGTGCTTAATTTGATTTACCAATATAAAATGCAAATTAGGTGATCGAGCGGAGTGGAAAGCAGGAGTAGGAGGCTCTTTTAAGCCATCAAGTTAAATGGGAACAGACAGTCCACTGGCAATGTAAAGAATGTTTTAGCATATTTGTTTGATTAGTGCTACAAAAATGTAATTAGTATGGCTAATTGCTTGACTAATTCACATTAGAAAAAAGGCAGAATATATTCTTAATGCACTACAACACCCACAATCACAATGTTCTTTCGACCTATATGCTGCATTTTCAGTCTAAACCGGGCCTTTCTAGTATGTGAAAAGCCTAATTAAATAAGTGGAAGATGGCACAACAGTCCCTTACAATACTGAATGAGATAATACCTGTAATTAGGACTGCACAAGCCTGGCCATATGCCTCTGTACAGCACTTAGGCAGGACAAGGCTGCAGCTACAAGAGCAAATCAAATAACTGCAGAAAATGCTCCAGGGACTCAGCCGTCTTATGTACACCAACCTGACGGTCTATTCTCTATTTGTTTCAGTATGACATGCAGCTATTGGCTGAGGTGCAGCTGACAAAAAAATCTGATCCAAGGAAAGCAGTCCAATTCAAGTTAGCAACATTCCAGCTTTATGTATTTTAACAATGTGAACGTGTTTTCAGAGTTACTCGATGCATTTAATCACAGCTATTAGGCCTCAACATCAGAATGAAGTGTCTTTCCACGGACGAAAATGATCTGTTGCCTGGAGACCAGTCTAAGAGTGAAGGTGCTCATACTGCAGAGCCACACTGTGACTTATTACATCTGACATTTGGTCTTATCATCCAATGTCATTGTCTTCTTTCTAGCATGTCCCCAGCCTTCAAAATTATCATGGAATCACTCTTGGAAATATGACTGTTTAATTGCAACACAACATATAAGCATACCAATGGTAAGTAACGTTTAATTACGTTATTTTATTTTATAGATAAAGAGGGATGAAATGTTGGAATTGTAACATACACAAGCCAAAGGGTTGTTGTATTTGTTCACCATGCTGTATCTGTTGTAATCTTGGGCTTTGCATTTGCCCGATATTTCTAAAATGGAGGTACACGCCATTTGGATATGGGTAGACTTAGTACTCTATGGGAATTTTGTGATGCAGCAAGGAATATGTGAGATTTTTTAATTATTACAGATCTGAAAAATGTCAATTAAATAAATCAAATTAAAAGAAAGGTCAAAAAGACATTTTATATTCAGTACTTACATTTTAAATGTATGGAAAAGGATTTGGGCTGCATATTTTTTATTAGTACTCTGACTTTAATTCTCAGTATGCTGATTTCAACCCCTTTATTGTCCTCATCAAGAAATATGTACGGACAAACTATTAATTTGCATATTCTATTTATTTGGGGCATTGTTTTAATTTAATATCTGAGGCACTCTAAATTCACCATAAAATGAAAAATGCTTTTGGTCAGGCATCTTTTTGAACAGAAAAAGAAATCAGACCTAAAAAAAAGAATTTAATGAAATTTTGTATTTGATGGAAAATAATCAATTTTAATTAGATTAGCAAAACCATTTAGGAAAGAATTTCTTTCTTTCTTTTCGTTATACCAAGTTACATAATTCTATTCAGTAAATCCGCACATGCTTTAATAGGCTTAAAAATCCAACTTATCCAATAGGTCTTTCTCAATAGCCATGGTTAATATATCCTCTTCAGTGAACCCTTTGACCTGTTGTGTCCCCCAAAGGCTCCAACCTTTACCCCTTAACCTTTTTCGGTATGGCCTGTTTATGCTGTTTAATAAGGAAATATCTTTGGGATTACAAAATGATATAAAGTGTTGTTATAATCTTTTGGCTTAATATATAAACATGGTATACTAGCCAGAAGTGCAAAAAGGTTCCCACATTACCCAATCTACCGAATAGGCTGCCACTGGGTCATACTATGAACATGTTCAGTCACATTTTTGAATATGAAGTAGTGACTCAGAATGTGCTCCACGGAATAGCTGAGCAGGATATTAATGGGTTAATCTCAGAATTATTAAAAGGTTTTTATGCAGCCCTTAATCAGCTATTGTATAAATACAAATGTCACCTGCTTATCTGCTAACAACTGACGCAAACAGGTTCACTATGAGCAGGAGGTTTTGCTATTGAATGGAAATCAACAAAAAGTCACGTTTGAAAGTAGCACTACAGATAAAATTGTGGAGAAATAAATAAAAAGGAAAACCTAAGACAGACTCAAAAAAATTCATTTAGTTCTTCAGTTCATTAAAACTACAATTGTCTTTAATTTTTATTGCATGATGACAACAGTTAGGATTTGTCATGAATCTAAAAGCATTTGTCCTATAAAAAATGGTTTGAATTAGGGGGGCTTTGAAACAGATAAGCAAATCTACAAGATGCCGACCGATGTTATGTCAGCAGCCAATGTCTCAGTGTGACTCTAACATAAACCCACGTAAGAAGAAAAAGATTCAGAGACCTTAAATCCATAATGCATTGTTATATCACAAAGAGGCACGTAACTGTTGCTTGCTGTTGACATGACCACAAGGTTGACGGGTATCCTGATAATTATGAACTAATAGATTATAAATAAAGATGTGCTGCGGTTTTGAATTACTAGTTTTAAGTAGTTTATTAAAAAAAATATAATTATCTAAGCTGAAGGATTGTTATTCACTGAGCATCACTAGCACCATTCAGTGAACTCACAATGGCCTATTGATGTGCTTCGACATTGTTGATCAGAACAGTGAATGTGATGCCACCCTGTAAACACCTGGGTCAATGACGGCTGTCGTTTTCTGGCGGTTATGTAATGGAGTATTTGTAGTTCTCATCAGGCGAGTCAGATAATGAAACAGAATGCTAATTCATCATTTCAGGGCGACCTTTCTGCTGTGTTTCGTCAAGATTTTACCTAGTTCTAAACCACTATAGAGAAACCTAAAGCTATTATTATTACAATAGTTTTTAAATAATTTCTGCCAGCAATATCATTCTGGACCGATTACTCGGACGAATAGTGTATAACAAAGGATGGAGGAATTCAGGGTACTGCAGGGGCTATTCATAATCTAAAAATATCATAATACAAAATTCCTAATAAAATATAAAACAATAATTTTACCATAATCAAATGCAAAAATCAAATAAAACAAATTTCACATTTACCATTCCTATTTTAAGTAATCAGTAGTTAAATGTAATCAGTAAACATGTTCACTGTGAGAAGGACGTTTCAACATGGAGTGATGAAAAGCCACAGATATACTTGATTTAAAGGTAGAACCCATAAAATTGAAAACACCGAGAAAGAGGTAACAAAAGCAAACAAATCTAGTTACTAAGTCGCAACAACACTGCTGTTTAATTCCTATTGATGATCATTAATATAAAAAAACTAAATAATATTGTGTAATATAATATTATATTGCATTCGTAACCCAGCCCAGAAGGGGTCCCAATTAAGTGTACTTATAGTGCCTATATCCTAAGACCCGATAAATGGGGAGAGTTTGCGTCAAGACAGGAAACATATTTCCAAACTGGATCGGTTGGGACCCGGTTTTACAAATTCCGTCTTTGGGACTGTTGGCCAGTCTTGTGCCAGCCATTACTATGGATGGAGATAAATGTTCCGCTGTGGCGATCCCGAAAGGGATCAGCCGAAAGAAGTAGAAGACTATTTTGCCAAAAAAATCAATTCCAACAATGACTATCCAACTTACTGAAAAAGTGACTTGATGGCGTTTTCCATTATCTAATCTAAGAAAGGATTTTTGACCCATTTTCAGATTGCCTCAGATTATTCCATACTGCCATCCATCAAGTCAAATATTTTTTCCGTAAAATGGATACTCTATACATACACTCTTCATTTTCTTTATTTTGTGTTCTCTGTGTGTTTATCTCAGAGAGAATATGTAGAGACAAACAATCATTCGCACACACAGTCTCACCTACAGCCAATCCCCGATTCACCTATGGCTGTTGGACTGTGGGAGGAAACAATAGAATCCTCTGAGTAGAGGAAGATAAAGTTAAATAACACATCAAACTCTTCCGCCCGGCTCTGTGGTATTAATATCTGATGTAGGTATTAATATGCGATGTAGGCACGGACCGAATGCTTCCACTGCCGGTTGTGTTTCACGAATATGACGTCATCATTTAATGATTTCATAAAGAAAATATATTTCAGCCAATTCTATTCTTGCTTAACTAAGACATGATCATCTTCATGAATTCACAGAGAAAATGAACGTAAATAAACTGTGGAAAAATATAGCATAAAGTTCAGAGTTAAAAAATATTACTTATAATCCACCAAAAACTACATAATGTAACTCTTGCTTATTTCTTATCCATGACACAGACACAGGGAGAAAATACAAACTCCTCATTGTAGGGCCCCAATGCAAGAGGTGGATTTCATGCTGCCCTACACGAGGCAGGCTATTGAAAAGCCACTTTTGTCTCAACATGCTGTTAACACTGGCCTTTACAGTCTATATCCCCAGCAGGGCAAAATGTAAATCCACCAAAAAGCCAACAAATTATAACATCTGCTCTCCCTCATATTTCAGTGCAGCGTTTGCCTTCACACTGTTAGGCCGGATGGCATATCTAATCAATAATTCAGTTACAATGTACACGAATGATTTACTTTTAATGGCATTACTGGTAAATTAAACTATTTTTTTAGTAATTTGTAGGCATATTCTAACGTGTTTGTTTAAGTGGATTAAAATTGTTAGATTTAAGTCAGTTACTCTTTATCTCCATAGAGCTACAGGTTTCTGAAATATTTCTCAATCATCTTTTATCATTTGCATTTTTTATTAATGTCAACTGCAATATTATTCAGCACAAAGAGCTTCTTGGATAAATTAACAATATTACATATATATTCATTTTCATTAAACGGACATCATGTTTTTTCTATGGATTTTGGTAGTATCTGTGTAATTGCACCAAACACTAAATTAGCCTATACTACCCATGATCCTCAGTATCCTTTACTATGGGGAAGACATTGGCTAAATAAGAGCAATATATTAAATATATAGTATACAGTGCTAAATCATTCTTTAATCCAACTTCTTGGTAACATTTTAAACAGAAAACTGTCCAATATTAACGATATTATAAAGCATCACGACAGCTACCAGCAGCTCTGTGTATCAATGCAATGAGAGTAGTTTTCTCAGAAACAAATGTTGAAAACCTATTCATTGCACATTATTTAATCTTGATTTGAACCAGTTTTTCTCAATTTTGTTTGAGTAAATTAATATTATCATGGCTTTCAGTGTATATTTTTCCCTGGTTTGCTAATGGCCTCAAACTTCAAAGTAGGGGAATCTTAATGCTACCACATATAACCCCCTTCCTTTTGTGTCTTCTTGTACAAAGTCATGTCCATAAAGAAATCTTCTTGTCCTGACCCCAACACCATTCAACTCCTTTTGAGTCAGGAGCAAATCCTTGCAAGGTTAAGTTTCTGGTTGAAAGTCTGAAACCACAAGAGTGGAGCATATCTAAAGAGCAGGTCAATGACATGTCATCTTTAACCAGGCCTATGCTGTTGTCTCAAGTAGCACGGTATATTCCCGGAAAGTCCCCAATCCCCTGCGTTGTGCAAGTCCAAAGAATTTTTTGCAAGTAATGGTTTGCCTAGTAAAATAAGAACTATTTGAGTAAAACATGATATGTACATAATGGATCTCCTCGAGTTGATTCGTAAAACCCAAAAACTTTTCACCCAGATATTTAAAGCCTCCTTCAGTTTTTGGCTATTTGTGTTTGGTCATGATGATCAGTGGGACATGTTTTCTTTCCACATTGCTTTTCCTTTACCTGTCTATATTTCATATTAGTGCATATTATCTTTACATTCAATAATATTGTTAGACGTTTTACTTATATAACCAGTAAACCAGTACAAACAAATTCTATAAGTCACTTTATTTACTTATTTGTATAATGCCTCATCGAAAGATATATTACAATTTTCCAAAAAAGCAGGAGTGGTCCATAGTCTCGATTCTACAGAGATGAAACGGTCTCCACTTGAACAATCACTTGGTGACAGTAACCTTTTAACGGCCCAAATCCTAAAACCAGACCCCTGAACCATTGATCGTCGGAGGCACAGCCTTCACTGTGTGGGTTGAGAAAGACAAAGCGTGATATAGAGACGGAAGGCCCTTTTACACAGCCTTTTCAAGGCGTCGCTGGTGCACCATTATTTAACCTGCATGGTAAGATTTTCTCAGTGAATGCATTTGAGTTGCAATGGGGGGTCTTAGTTGGCTGTCTTTAAGGTGGCAGTGAACCTAGTAATAAAATAACCCACATCTATAAATTAATATATAAATTGGATACACCTGCATTGCAGAGCAGGTGACAAAGGCGCAGTGACACTGGCTCAGGATAGAGCAGTTGTCCATTTATTTGAAGGTTGATGGCAGACCAGAAAAGCGTTACATAAGTAAAGTCCATATACATTTTGATGATGGGCACAACCAGAGTTCTTATAAAATGCTGTAGCGGTTAGCAACTTACTCAAAGAAGGAGAAAAACTATTGAGGATGTTTTCAAATTGAAGCAGAGCGATGTTCAAATTCTCCTTACCGTTCAGCATTGGGAGAGGTCAGCTGTCATGTGATAGATTAATTATTGGGGTTTTTTTCACAAAAATGTACTTTTTAAGAATACTCCTAGATTAATAGACCAGTGTCACACCAGGTGGCCATATATATATATATAAATATATTTGTATATGTACATATATTTATATGTATGTATAATTAAATGAGACAGGATACTACTATACCCTGTAAAGACAATTATGTACTCTTTATAAAGGTAAAACTAAGGTAAAAAAATTGTCACCAGAGGTACAAGACTGGTCTCTATAAGGTACAAATCATAGGGGTGCAAATTAAGACCCAGATTCAAGGGTACAAAAGCTGTTACATTGAGGGTACTGTCCCGGTGACAGACCATTAAAGTATAAAGATTTGTTTTTTTGTCTGAGAGTGAATGGTGAGGTGCTGCCCTGAAAATTTCCCGTAAATCCAAGTTTCTACAAGTTTATCTAATAAGTTAGTTATTTTTGGCATCGATTTTAGTAATAATGTGGAACAAAGATAACATTACTATATATCAATTTTTGGGAAGCCAAGTTGTCGGCTCAGTATACCTACCTACCACCCTCCTTGGCATTCGAGCAAGATTCAAGTGCAGTTCAAATTTCACTCTTGGTAAGCCTTAAACTTAAGGCGAATGTTTATTCATAAAGTCAAAATTTTGAAACTTAATTACTCATGCATTGTCGAACTCTTCACATCTTTGAACATGCATGTGGGTTACTTTAGGAAAACGAACACTGTCATCTTAGCACTATATGTATACATGACTTAACTGCCACTGACAGTGAATGCAAAAGCTCTACAATGACATAATTTCATGACATTGTAATGTCATTGTACTGGAAAGGATCGAATGAAATTGGACAACTTTTAATTATGTAGTAAAATAATATTTTAATAGGTCACATATTATATCTGGATTTTGTCTGGCTCTTGTTGTCGTACTGGAAACTCCAACACGTGATTTATAAAGTAAAATAAAAAAACAAACAAAACCAAAAAATAAACCCAAACTTAAAAATCCTTTCTCATGGTTTGGGCTTAAACCTAAAGTTTCTTTTTGATTTTCTGAATACAGGAACAAGATTACAAATTTAGTCAACTCAACTGAATCTCAGTGAGAGACATGATGTATATGAGACCATGCTGTTCAATTCTAGCCAGCTGTTATGTTCGAACCCGCAACTTTCTAACAGTCAATAACGCAACACATTGAGCCGTCTTTACCCTATGTAACAACAATTACAATTTATCTTTCCCTTCTTTTTATGATTGCCTTTGATCTAATACTATATGTTCCAGAATATATTATTCAAATAATTTTAAGAGATAAATTCTGTTACAAAAGAGCATATTGTGCTCAAAATAAGTCATTCTGATGGATGAATATACTTTAACTACTACTAGAAAGGAGATTGTTCTGCTCATTGAAATATATTAAGCCAACACTGAAATGTCAGATGTTGGGCAGTTGACTATGGCAATATCAAATAAGTAAAAAAGATAACATTGCTCTCTTTTTGGCAGGCATTGGGTCTCTGATACCCTTATTTCAAATGAGTTATAGCAGCTTATTAATGATTTTTAAAGTGTTTACAACGTAATTAGTAAAGTACGTACAAGCCATTTATAAATCCTTAATAATGGGAGTATTATTTTTAAATGGTACCTTAACATCTACCTAATAATTGAAGGAAATTAGATCTAACCCAACATATATTGATTAAACAAACTGAACCAACAAATTCTGAAGATTCAATATACAGGCAAGTTTTCCAGATTCAAGAGAAAAACAAAACAAGCATAGTTATTACAAGCTTTATAACTTATGACAAATTATCGAGGAGATAATAGCTTGAAACATATAGGATGCTTTGACAAAAAACTTGCCCGTAGAAAACAGAAAAGTTTTCTGCCAACATTTGGAAGTATGGATCTTTTTATTGGCTGTATCAAAAATGTGTCTTTATAGGATGTTACAAAAAAAGTTCACAAAGTGAACAAAGAGTGACACGTTAAACTATATAACGACAAGGTAAACTATGTCAAATAAAACATTGCGGACACTGAAAGATATTTATTCAACACAAGGCCCAAATAGTTTAACATTGCAATGAAGTGAATATGCAAATAACAAACAACGAATTGAGACCACAGGCTATCCAATCGGTACTTTATTAATTGGAACAACTGAAGCCATGTTTAGGTGCTTTGTCGATGGAGAGCATGTGTCAGCATGAGCCAGAGTGCACTGAGAGCCTGCTCTCCAAAGCAGATACGAACCACTTAGTAGCTTCTAGGACCCCCCTTCTTCCATAAATGCCCTGCCACTGTGCTGTCCCCTGTTCAGGAGCCTGTTTAGGGATTCAGAAACAACACACAGAGATTACAGCAGTGCCTCTTATCCTCTGCTTGTCAGCAGCTGAATGACATGAGCTGTTAACTTTCTATTTTAAGGATCTGGCTTGGGTGTTCTCGTCTAAAGGAGCCCCTGACAAACAGAAGTGGTTTTGTAGTTTTCTTTGTTCTGCCAGGCTAAATCCACTCTTTTTTCTCTGCATTTGTCTTTTCAAAAGGAAGGATGAGCTCAGCTTTCATAGCAATCAAAGAGGGCCTATCTCACATTCAGCAGCTAAACAGTGCTCAGACATGTATGCAAGAGATGACAGCTACCCTCTATTTGCAGGTCGGGAACATTGCATTAATTGTATTCCTGCTCTGTAAAAGCTAGCAGATTGCAGGCCTTTGCATACATTTTAGCAGCATGCAGCGAATGCCGTGATGACATCTAAAATGGCACCCACGTCTCAGTTTCTGCCTCAACATACTCACCCTTCTATGAGACACTGGTGTATGGATGCAAATGTCGGTGGGCAAGAAGACACAATGGCTGTTTCTTTGAAAACTGTCTCGTTGTTGATAGCAGTTTGAAAAGGGGACTAGGTGAAATTGAATCATCCCTGAACTGGGAAGTGTGTTTCTTTGAACTCCATTAGTTTCAACAAGGTGGTGTGGTAACTAATCTTCCTGGGGGGGAAGATTAGAAAGAAAGAAAATGCTGTACAAGCCAAACATAAAGAAGAAAAGAAGGGTACTTTGATCAATAATCAGTTGGACATAATGGTCCCTCTTTATTTTATGTAACTCTGTGAAAATTGTTCTAGGACATGTAGCTATAGTTTTTCAAGAAGCCAGTTAAAGAAAGTTTCGAAAGTTACTATGGCTATAACCTCCGGAATATATTATAATTATATGATTCTCTATAATCAATACAGGAATGTATTATGTCGATTCAACATTTGTGCAGAGAGGTGAAAAATGTAGGAATGTAATAAAATATATGTGTAGTAAATTTGCCAATGTTTTAAATGTTTTTTTCAGTATAGCTTAAACCATGATAGCCTTGCAACATCAGGCTTCCCGCCAATGATTTTACTTTAGATCACTACTGGTTTTCTGTTTTTTCCGACTGACTGCTAGGAGAAGGCAAGCCGGTTCCATTTAAAAACTAAAACAAAACTTCCCCCTAGTGAGTAAAGTATGATGTATAAAAGATTCATACAAATGTGTCAAATTTAGACTAAATCTGAAAAGTTGAGAAATGATAGCCTTTGGAGATAAAGCTCCCCGTAGTGGTTGAAATATACAACCGACCTCTCCCCAAAATCACTCCAGTTCTTCCTCTCAATGATGTCTATATTGGTATCTGATTTTAAAATGATCCATAAAATACTTTTATGAGTTATTGCATTTACACGCAAGAAGTGCGGCGGCAGCGGGTCGATTAGATCACTACTGGCTTTCTTTTGTTTCCAACGGACTGCGAGGAGAAGGTAAGAAAGTGCCATTTAAAAACAAAATGAAGCTCCCACTAATGATTAAAGTATGAATTATTATGAAGTTATTCATCAAATGGTGTTCAGTGAGTTAATCTTTTAATAAGAGTACTTTAATACTCTTAATCCAATTCCCTAGAGATGTAATTAATCTCCGCATACACACAAAATTGTAAGGACGGAAACTTCACTTGCTCCCTGGGGCCTTCAAAGGGGCTGCCCACGGCTCCCTCAGGTATGAAGGGAATTAATTTCACAATTTTGTCCTGTATGCATGTTGTGTATAACAATGTGATAAATTAATAATAATAATAATAATAATAGCAATAATAAAAGGGGTAATCTCATTTGTTTAGTGAGCTACCAACCAATGACTTGCTCTAACCACCATTCTCTGAGGAACATTTTTCATACGATAGATTTACGTCGGGAGAGCACTGAGAGGCCTACATTGGACATGCTTACATTCTCTGTTTTATCTGAATGACATCTTCCAAGTGACATCTCAAACATCTCACACCATGGATGTCTCTCACATCTGATCAAAGTCTTTTCTCTCCAGTTTTTGTTTTTTCAAACGGGTGCTTCTTTTTTTTTACAGCATCAGTGAATATTATGTATTAAAGCTACTGAAAATATTGCCCCTGATTGATATTATAAATATTGTGAAAACCAAAGTGAGTTCATGAACCTATCTGCCATCCATTAATTTCAATCAGGTCTGAGACTGCAGTCCACGCAAGATAGCTCAGGCCCCCCCTCTTTCCCGCGACCCTCTCCGGCTCATCCAAGGAGGTGGGCGGATACAAAAGTGGTCCCAGAGGAAATATAAAATTCCTCCAGCGAGTTCTGTGTCCACCTAGGATTAGCTGTGTATAAGTATTTATTTTATTTTATTTTCAGCTTCTTTCATGTCTGCTTATTGGCCATAAATGAAAATTTAAAAAAAGTTATAATATCATTCCAACATCTTTTCACACATAATATTCAGAGAAAATGGTAAAATGAATAGATAAGTTAATGGTGTGATGAAGACATTCATTCCCACACCAGTTATCTCTTCCTCGATGATGAAGCCAAGTTTCTCTTTTTTCTTTAATGAATATACTCTTGTTAGCTCAATAGAACTTCCTTGAGATTTGATCCAAATGTAAAGTGCATTATAAATGAAATGTATTATTATTATTATTATCAAAATGGCGTGAAGAATGGAGAGCCTAGCATGTCACTGGTTCCCATGGTTAATTATTGTGTTAGAACTCCATTGATGATGGCTTTAATCGTCCTATTGAACATTTTTTACTTTGGAGTCAGTATTATTGTATGGAGACAACAATGGCTGTCTCCATTATTGTTTGGAGACAACCATTGTAGTCCAAATTCTCTAGATCCACTAGAGCAAAATGCTTTGCATTACATTTGGAATTACTATCTTCGATTAATATTGTCAAAATATATGGGAATAGAATAAAAATGACACAGTGAATAGTAGAAATGAACACTTTTGTTAAAACATTAACACTGTACAAAGTCTATCTTGAACACATATTTGGTGACAATAATGCATATTGTGGATTTTTACACTGTTTAAGATAAATTAATTATGAACTTTTTTCTCCAAAAATATTTAAGTCTGGAGAAATCACCGCATCCGCCACAAAGATGAATAAATATCTCAAATGCTTTTCTTCTTCTTATCCATTAGTGGTTGTAACAGCTTACGTGCGTAGAAGGTTTTTCCCAACATCCTTCTCCCCATCAACGGCCTCCAGCTTGTGCATCTTGGGGCGTTTCCAGGTCAGATGAGATATATAGTCGCTCCAGTTATTTTTGGGTTTATCCCGTTGTCACCATGAAACCTCCAAAGGAAAGTATCCTGGAGGCATTTTGATCAGATGCCTGAACTACCTCAACTTGCTCCTTCAACCTCAGCTCTTTCTGGATGTCCAAGCTCTGCATTGTATCTCTATGACTGAGCCCGGCGACCCTATGAGGGAAACTCAACTCGGCCCCTTGTATCATGGATCTCATTCCCACAGCGTATAGGCGAGGCTTGGGATGTAGATAGACTGGTAAATTGAGAGTTTTGCCTTACGGTTTAAGAGGTGCTGACTCTCATACCAGCCACTTCACACTAAGCTGCAAATCACTCCATTGTGCGCTGAAAATCATGGACCGATGGAGCAAACTGAGCCACATCATCTGCAAACAGCAAGGATGCAATTCTCAGCTCCGCCAACAGGATACTCTGAAAAATAAATAAATAAGTATATACAAACCGCCTGCAGGTTTTTTTTTTTGTTGAATTGGCCGGCAACAATCTTTTGATCATCAAATATCTGGGACATCTATACTGCTATACTGTTTAATTGTTTAGTCCGCATAGTGGTTAACACATTATGCCCTGTAGCACTTTTCCTTATTCTGCATGCAGGAGAGACAATAGATCAAGGCTATGAATACTGTGTAGCGGCTTAAATGCCACATCAAGAAAAAAAGCTTGGCAACCTCCTGAATCTGCATGAAAGGGGAGCAATAAAATCTTGTGATATTTAATACTTTCACAACAAAACCTTTCCTCTGCAGGAGCCTGGGTTTATTCATGTATTGAATTGATTAACAATGTGTTGTTAGAACACAATAAGAGATGATAGAGAGCCGCCATATTCACTGCCTGTCAGACTTATCTATGCACAAGGCCATAAGCCTCTGTAGAGAAATAGTAAGCACATTCTGTTACTCTCTCTCTATGTGAACTCAACTGAAATATTTTTATGTTCCACTGCTCTTCCCCACTTATTTCATTGATTTATGCAGACAGGCTTCATCCATAAATCAAAGTGACCTTTTTTCACCATGGAAATTAGTTTTATTGTGAATTGTAGATATTCACTGTGTTGTACGTTCCAAGGTTAATAACTGCCATGTCTGTTCTAGTCCATACTTAATTTCCCTGTTGCCAGCAATTTGACTTTTAAGATTTGACTATTACATGCTTCTGGCGCAACAACTATTTCAGGTTAAAAGAATGACAAGTAAATTCAGCACATTGCATATTGCATTTTATTTTCCAGCACTTGAAATATATTTGCGGGGAATGTTCACATGGATTTCAAGTATTTTGCTTTATAAGTACCTGGAAATTAAACTGATCCACAATATGTAACTCAATAGCTATGATTTGAATACTGTATGTGCAGCGATTGGCGGTGCTATAATCTTCTAACAATAAGGATTTATCATCCATGTGTGAAATAATGACACACATTCGGCACTTTAGAATATTTTCCTACAAGGGATGTCAGAGAATCACATAACAAGGGCTATACAGCAACAATTCTACAGCTTTCTATATAGAAACTGAAACCGTACAGCCATGGCTATTTTCAGATTACGAACATTACTTCCTTCATCTTGATGGTGATCAGAGGGCGGCACCAGGAATCGAAGTTACTGTATTATCCATTTCACATCAGGAGTAATTTTGTGGGATTCAACCTCCTGATTAACCTGTAAGACAAAATTTCATGTTGCATCTCTAAACTTCTCTGAACAGGTAACCTAAATGTTAGCTGAACTACATCCCTCTAGATCCTAAATTGACCGTACTTATATATAACTATTTTCTAATTGAACAACCAGTATGACCAGAGTCGGCTGGTTGGTCCGACTGAACTAGAGTTCTTTTGCCCACCTCATTAATGTTCCAATGAATCTCAGTGAAAGCATGAACTATGGAGCAGAGCTGCTGGACTCCTAGCTTTGCCTGCAAACTTTTAAACTGTGGGCAGGCCACAATCTGGATGTTAATTTTTTTCGTGAGAAAGCTTTCCACTATATGTGTTGCTGCATTCACATTTCAAACCTAAAATCAGAAAATGTGCAGGAATTAGAAAGATCTGCAGAAGCAAAGTTTGTGATTCGTACCGGATTTCAGCAGCCCCTCTGGTGAAATGATGGAAGAAAAATTATCTTGTGGACACGACCTAATAAGGTGTGGGAACAATTTATCATCTTGTGGCCACAACCTAATAAGGCGTGAGAATGGGTTATTATCTTGTGGCGACGACTTAACTAGGAGTGGGAACAATTTATTATCTTGTGGCCACGACTTGATAAGGTGTTTTGGGAACTAGATAGTTGTGGTTGTAGTAGTGGTACTATGGCTGTAGGAACCTTTGATAGGTGTCGCACGGGGCACACGTTAATGAAGTGCTTTAGATAACATTCACAACGTTTGGGTTTTCGATTGCCATCACACAAAGAGGTTCCAGCCCAGCCAATATCCAAAGGGCCAGGCAAATACAAATTACGGTACACAAACAGATGTGAGAAACAAAAAACATGGGGGACACTCTTGGGAAAAATGTTGGAACGATCGACATGCCGGAACAACATGATGTGAAACCTGAGGACAGGGGAGCACAGACTAAATACATTTGAAGGCAGGGGTTAACAAAATGTGAGTGTTCATAGGACAGGGGAGCAAAAGGAGGAAAAGGGAATGTGAGTCACGAGACGAAAACTTGGAACAATGTGCAACGTCAACAATTACTAACGAGACATGACGCCTTATTAAGAAGTGGCTACGACTTATTATCTTGTTCCCACAAGTTATTAAGTCATTCAGAACTTTCTTAACTTGGGAAAGAGTTACTAAGTCCTGGCCACGAGATAATATTTCATTCCCCCACCTTATGAAGTTGTGGCCACTAGATTTTTTTTTCTTCTGTCACCACAGGGGCTCCCTAGATTTATGATGAATTCAGAAATAATAATTCCTTCCGAAATTTAAAATGACCAGATCTGGATACCAATGAAACTGTCTTCGATAGAAATAGAAGGTAGAGACAGTCAGATGTTTTTTACAATCCCAAAAAATTGACTATTTTTAATTTCTCGAATCATCCCTCCCTCAGATGCATGACTAAAAGCTGACCCCTGTGGTCGTAACAGACCCATCTTCCAATATTAGCAGTGGATTTTTTAGTCAGAGCTGCACAGATGAGCGAGTTCTGACCATGAGAGGTCAAAAGGCTAACAGGACAAGTGATAATAGCTTTGAATAGTTCCAAGTGAGAGGATACTAGTCATTTTTCTGCTTGCGATAACAGCAATAAGAGCAGCAACAGGAAATATCTGCTAATATAATATAAGAAAATATAATATAATATATATTGTAAATTAGCCGGCTATCCACTTATATGATTAATAAATGATTCATTATTCCCTCAGCAGACTCTAATCCAGGAGTAACACTCCAGAGGAAACTGAAATTACTCAATATTGTAATACATAAAGGCACAATCTGTCCAGATTACCCATCAAACATGTTACAGGTATTTTATTAGCAACAAATAAGTAACCAATCTTTATTGATTCTACGGGGAATACTGTCATCTTTGACAATTAATAGAAATAGAAATAAATAGAGAAAAGTAAATGAAGACAAAAATGGCTAATAGGGGTTTAAAATGAAAATAAGAGAAGAAAACAGAGAAACAAAACGTCAAGCCAAACTCCTTACTGCTTCCTCACACTGCCGGTAAATTTCATTTGATGGCAAAATAAAATGACACAACCTCCTCCATTGTTCACACACCCCAAAAAAAAGAGCAATGGATGCTCTTTGAGTGAGCGAAAGAGAAATATTTCACATTAGTTTATAAAAATTGCATAAAGAGAAGGGTATAAATAGGCATTGAGCTATCTATTTTTCTCACGACAGCACCACCGCCGACAAGGACCACTCTATCACTGCTCAGTTCCTCCTGACCTTGAATTTTCACCTTTTTTGTTAGTTTCGGCATGAATGAAGCAGAATTGAAAGCAGAGGAGAAAGAAGGAGTGAATTTCATTCAAATCAAACGGCTAAAAGTGAGTTTTTAATTATAGTATTTATGGTTTTTGACAATGACTTTACATTACATTTCAAAAAAATATTTGGCAATTGACAAACACATTACCCACAAAAAAAAACACAATCTTTAATGATTATCATTTACAATGGTTAGCTTTGAAGCACAGTGTCCTGTCCAATATTCTATAACAATACTCCCAAATTGATCCTATATGAAAGTGGGTTACATCCTTTTCTTTGTAAGTATGTAACAGAAGGCTTGTGTTCCTAATTAAATAAATGAAATGGTGACAATAATATTACACATCACACAAATGACAAAGCAAGGTAAAGTGTGGTTCACAGTCGTCTGAGTGCTGTCACGAGGTAACTAGGCTGCTCAAACAACAAAAGCTGGCCACCTTTTGCCCACATGCCACAATTTGTCTCCTCCTTCCTGATGGAAACCAGTCACATTCACCGGTAACAATAGGCCAGGTCACGGGATCTCATCCTAACTTAAACATTTATTTCTCTATTACACACGTGTCGCAGAATCATGCTCTCAGCTGCAAACTATCTGCGACTATGTCCGTTTTGTGTGATGAAAAGAATGAAAAAGATTTCCGTCATGAATTAACTTTCCCGGCAAAATAGAGCGTCGGTTTCCTAAGACATTTCCCTCAAAGTCAGGTCTGACTTTATGTCCTCCAAGTGTTTCTGTAAGTCTAAAGAACAGCTGCTTCGGAGAGATGCTGGCCCCTCAGCAACGTGACACATAAACTCTTTTCATAGTCAGGTGGCTCCGCTGGAAACAGGATCTCAGCCACATAAACCACAAGAGGTTTGAATTGGGACAAGATAGTTGCACGGGAACAGAAAATCACACAGTGCATCCTGTATTCTGATACATTTCAAAGTGAGAATCTGCCTCATACAAAAAAAAAAAATGAACCCCTCCCTTGTGCTTGTCTTCCTTTTTAAAGTTAGTGAAGCGTTGCCCTTCTCCCTGTGGTGATGCCGGGCTGCTGAGTCTGGGTAATGTCAGCTGCAGCTGATAGTCCGTCACTTATTGGTTCTATCAGTCTGATAGTGAAGACCAGAACAGGGCTCTTTCAGATGTCTGACAGTCATGTCTTGTTTCAACATAAAACATTTTCCACAGACTTAAAATCTATTTTGACGTCTTATTCATTATATTAGTTTTTATGGTCTATTTAGAGACACTGAACCATTTGTCATTTATTTTCTAGTACACTTTACCCACTATGGGTAATTTGACTGACTTTAGTCTTGAAGGGACATCTATGCAGTACCTCAAAGTTTTGAACACTAAATACAGTGTAAACAATAGCATGTACACTATTTAAAAAAATTAAAAAAAAGAGCCTCCACTGTACCAGTGATGTCACAAAATGAGAAGATTAATTCATTTTATACTTTCTGTAACAACTTCTGTTGTTCAGGGTTGCAAAAGGGATTGGGGCCTATTCCAGGGGACGTCAGAAGGGGTCAGAAGGCGGGTCAAATTTCATACGACATTAGACATTTAATTTGTCATTGTAGTCAGTACAAATAAATTAAATTTGGTCACTCTCAAATATCCAAATTGTTTTTTCTGTAATCTTACTAACAAAGAAACAGATAAACCAAGGTAAAAGCATAATCCCCTTTCCCAGGAAATTAAACGTTACTATGGAGTTAACGATAAGGAGTGCATTATATATATATTATATTGGAATAAATTAATCAAATGAAAGAGAATTTCAGCCAAACTAGTTTACTTTATGGTAAAAGAGATTGAAATAATTAAGTAATAATTAGTCTTTTAATTCTGAGTGTCCACATCCAGTATTATTGTAATGTAGAGATAGTTCTGTCTCCTGTACGGTCGGATCATTTATAGATGTGTTCATTCACAGTCACAGACCGGGCTGATTTAACTAATATTGTCATGATTTAATGTTTAGTTTTTTACAGCTCTAAACTTTCTCCTAGTTATATCTGAGGATTCGGGGTTTTATGTTTGTAACAAAGACAGCCAGGGAATAAAACTTCTATAATGTGAAGTTTAGTGACTTAAACAAATAAATCATCCATCAAATGTATTCATTGCTTATTGTGTGAGGTGTGTTTAATTATTTTAGATATGAAAAAAAAATCTGTACAGACGTTATTAAATTAATTTATTTGAAGACGACTTGCACTTATATTTGTGAACTGGATAAACAAACTCAACCATAACATGATTCCTGAAGTAACTTCAATTAAATTCATTATTTAAACAGGGATGAGAAGCTACATTTGGCCGGAGCCTATCACAACTGACGCCGAACGACAGACAAAGTGCACCCTGGACAAGTCACTGGTTCATCTCAGGGCCAAAACACAGAGACAAAAATGCATTTTTTTTTCTTCTGTGCTACATGCCTATGAATTGCTATTGGTCTGCCTCTACATGCATCAGACATTGTGACATTATGTTTTTATATATTTTGTCTAATATGACAATTTAAAAGCTTATCTGTAGGGTGACATCAAGCCTAACACGAAGAGGAAATGACCACAAAAGGCAGTGATGAAAGCATGGATAGATTTTTGTCCGATCTTCATATTTTGTGTCATCACATAGTGGCAGGCTAGGCTACTGAAAAGGAAGTGATTCTTCATTTTCACATTCTGGAAAGTGATGGTCATAAGAAGGACATCGACAGTTAGGACAGCTTGGACAGCTTGGACTTTCATTCCAGTTTATAGCAAGCATTAGCTGATGAAGGGAAGCACTCATCATCTCTTATGAATGTTCCCACGGACAGGTGAATCCGGGCCAGGCAAAGAAGGGTATCGGCTTGGCTTACCTTTTACAACCAATACATGCATGTTTTGGAAGTGGAGTGGCTGGAGGCCCATGCTGGTCTTTAAGGTGATAAATCAGCAACTCGTGGTAAAAGCTAACAAAAAGCTCATTGGGAATCAGCAGACGCTCTTTCTTCCTTTTATCAAAGAATCTTTCATAAACACATTAGGGACAAATCGCCCACCTGCATGATGTTTTCCCCTCCCACTTTGCCTTCCATTTGTCCAGCCAACTGCCCAGGACAAAGCAAAAGGTGCACCTCTAAGGTGTCCTCTCAGTGGAGAGGTTTTTCCTTCTTTATTTCAAACAGACGAGTCCTTCTCTCCACTCACACCAAATGCAATGCAGTGGGGCCCAGCTTTATTTCTCTCCGTGGGGAAAAACCTGAGCAGGGGACAACAGAAAGTGGCTTTAGAATCCAGGTCTGAAAGAGGGCAGCTGTAGTCTGAATGAGAGTCTATGGCTTTTGTGTTTTAAATGAGCATTGTCTGTCAAGTCAGTCCTAGACAGTCACGGGGGAATATCTTAAACTAAGTGTTAAAGTAAGGCTTCAAGTTATATAACAAGACAGTGGGGTGACACGGAGAGGTTAAGATCTCCCTCCATCATTTTTATGTGGAGCGATCCCATCATGAAAAAAGCCGGCTCCCAAGGGCGTTACTTAGATTTGTTTGCTGCAACGTAATACATAAAAATGCAACATTTATATTAATCTTTATATTTTCACTATTTATTTAATTCAATGCTTTTGTTGCCATTCATGGTTTTCCTGTTCCGTGTATAGGGCCCTCTCTAGGTGAAAGGAAGTGAGGAAAGTGCTTTTTTTGTCAGGCTGTCCTCGCCACCTTGTGCTGCATTGTGTCCCTGAAAACATAATGAGGGTTTCAAGTGTAGCACCACCTGGTATATCCTCAATATCTTTTCTGTGCCCCATCCCCTCTCCAAACCAGTATTGGCTGGTAAAGTATCAGTGAAAAGAGCGGTTTGTCTGTCTCTAGTTAAAGCCGCATGTAGTGAGCTCCCGGGCAAAAACGTATCTGATTCATAAAGAAGAGTGACGCATCCACCAATAATTGTGGTCCTACAGATTAACTCAGACTTTGTTCATCTCCTCACAAGACGATTTTAAACTCTCCTTGTTAACCAACTATCAGGAGCCATCTCATATCGTAAAGTAAACAATGTTTTTTAGGAATAATATTATTTTATTTTATATAAATTTGTGTTAATCTAAAATTGAAATGCAATTGTTTTGAATAACCGATCAATTAACCAATACTTACTTTAAAACAATACTTACTATTTTTTTTTATCTATCTGCCCATACGTTTATTGTTTGCATGAAGACTGGTATAAATCATTTCATAAGAAATACATTTTGATCTTGCAGCAGATCTCTTTTTTTTCTGTGCATGCGTGTCCAGCCACAAACAGCCTTAAACGCTTCATTTTAAATTAATACCTATTTCACGTCAAAGAGGGCGTGATCCATCTTGTGTGAAACACAAAGACAGAACAAGACAAAAACGGATGGAATGACAGACAGTAACACTAATTAGCGGTGTAGTTTGTGTTCCATGCAACCACAGCCAGCGCAGATATCAGAGAGACCCGAGTACCAAACCAATACTTACTTTCAATTATTAAAGTCACATGGCAAGCATAACCTTGATCTAGAACTATACTATACTATAGAATATGGAGATGGTTTACATCACCATTTTTATACAGAAATCATGCCATCATGAAGTCCTATTTCTGATAACGAAACAGTCCAAAACAATAGCAGATCAGTTCTAAACTGTCTAGGTTTTTTCCAGTGTCTGCTGGGAAATGAAAGGCATGGAAGGCATAACACATTTCATACGCATGCCAGTCTTTGCTGTGATGTCTTATATTTGTATTGAGCAGCGCTCATTTATTTAATCGATTAAAATAGGAAAAAAAACTGATATACCTTCACAGAAGTCGCCCTCAGAGGGTACGGGGCTCATTTCCAGTTGAAATTCCTATTTTATTAACCACTAATTGCTACAAGGTGGTTTTAGACTTCCGGTTGTAGGACTTCCTCTGCTGCTGTCTCAGAGATGGAGCAAGTCAGACTCCTCCATTACACCTCCACTGTAAAATGAAGATGTATCAGGCCTGCCATGAAACGGCAGTGTAAAGGAGGCTTATGTAAAACATAAGTAAATACAAATACAAATACATTTATTTTTCAACTTGTAACTCACCTTAGCTCATTTTCTGAAAAAACTTTGAAAAGAAAAAAAATACATACAAACACTTATTTATGTCGCAAACGCCACTGGAGCTAAATATAATACATGTGTATGACTTCTTGTAGATGTCAATGAAAAAAAAAAAAATACTGACAAGGTGGATAAAAACAAGTAGTATTTTATTAATCTATTCTTTTTAGCACTGCATCCTTTCTTTATACTACTGTATGAAATTATCTTTAGAATTGTTGCTGTGGAGAGAAGCATTTCACTCCTTCGTATGCAATGTGTGTGAGAGTGGTTAAATAAAAAACTTGAACTTGACAGACAGGCATCTGTGACAGAGTATACCGGTCAGTCAGATTACACACAGCTCTGTGTTTGTCACAAGACGGCAAAAACTGTCACTGTGATATCACTTAAGATATCACTTTTTTGTCTCAATTAGTTTTTGAGAATGTTCACATAAGCCCAACATGATTCAGCCACACATTGACCTCGGCGAGCTCACCAGAGATCCCCATTTATCTGGGGCGTGAGTTTTTGGTAGGACTTCCAAAAAGCCAAGTGGTCTAATGATAGGAGCAATACTAACAACAACTCAGAGACCCCAAAGGTTTCGAGGTAGCTGAGACACCTTGCAAGGAATTGGGAGACTGTGGCTCTTCTCTAGAGCTGGACCTGGGGTAATTTGTTGGTTGGGCCCTCCTCCATGGTGCTTGGCCAGGATCAGTCTAAATATGTTTCATGGTCTTAACACCTGTAATTGGTCAGACCATGTAAGCTATATAGGTCAAAAGTCATGGATATCATGGGGGCGAAGTTGCTGCTGCAGATCATTCGTGTAAACGGGATAACTCAAAAACATTTTCATGGATCATTTTCACCTTAGTACAAGGAAGAACTGGATTGATTTTTGGAAAGGTCGATAGTATGTTTCCAACACTAGGCGTTGCTTTATCTCCAAAGGTTTTTGGGCCATAAATTCTCAAATATTATGTACAATTTTGTCCAAATTAGGTGTGTGTGAAACAACTCTAGTAGACATAGCTTGTTTATATCACATTTCCTTCTAACAGTTCACATTTTATTCACTAGGGGCAGCTTTTTGCTAAAAACACTGTTCTAACCCTAACCCTGTCAAGACAAACCTCAAAACATTCATCGATATTTTTCAAACTTATATCCCAAAAAAACCTTAGTGGGAGGAAGAAGTGCATGATATGAGGAAAGACAAGTTCCTTCTTTTCTGGCAATAGGGGGAGCTCTAGCTATAAAATGCCTGATCTCTCATTGAGGGGAGATCTAAGACTTACATATTGTTTTACTTTAATAGTTCATATTTTACTCATCATTGGGAGTTTTTTTTCTTTTTTAAGAAAAACCCTTTGGACATAACAACCAAAGAATTGGCCTGATTTGGTCCACATTTGGTGCCAATAAATCAAGTCTGTTTTGTGTGTTTTACGAAAGAAGTTCATATTTTTGTCAGTATGGGTAGCTTTTCTACGAAAATACAGATTTTTGGAAGATATTTCTGAAAGAAAGATCTATATTTTGACACTAGGGGGAGCTCCATCTCCAAAAGTTTCCAGGCAATAATTTCCCCAACCATTGATTCAGATAAGTCCAAATTTGATGGATATATCAACTCAAGGAGAGGTAGGTCTAAAAGGCTCTTGTGGTCCCAGTGTCCGGGAACTACTGGCAACTACTGGAGGTCGGCGGCAGAGGGTAAAGCCACCATTCTTTTATGTTGAAAGGAGCCCTTTCAGCTGATTTGGGCACCTGATAAGGATTCCCACAGATCACCTCCCTTTTGGCATTTTATACTGAAAGGATGTGATGAGGTACGCACAATATTTGCTGGAGGAATTATAGATCTAACCAGTTTGGGAATGACTAATGATCCCCCAGGATGAGCTGGAGAGTATTGCTGGAGAGAGTGAAGTTTAGAATTCACATGGATGGATGGAAGGATTGGATGGATGGATAACCCCAATAATCTCATTGGACAGCACTGATTAAGGGACCTTTAATCTGTCTTTACTATGATAGTAATGCTGTGACTCTGCAGGTAGTGTCATTTTGAACAAACGGTTGGTTGTTCCTTCATTCTACATGTTGAAATGTCCTTGGGCAAGATATTGAACACCCCACTGTTTGTTCAATTGGTGAGTGAATTGTTATTTTGTATGCATGGTACTGTCAAAACTGTGTGAATGTTCATTCAAGTGTTGTGTTCAAGAGTTTTGGGTTGTCAGTCAGACTAGAAAAGTGTTTAAAGTTAGTCCACTTCATTTCCGACGGAATATATGTGTTGGGGTAACGACGGTTAATAATGTAGCTGCTAGGAAGAGAGACAGCTGTCAGGAACTGGCTCACAGGAGCAGCAGCAGATGAGGCGATTGGTGAAGCTAATTCAGGTGAGCTAATCTCAATCCTCTTTATCTGCATAGCTGGCTGGAACTGACAGAACAGCGGACAAAGGCATATCATAGAGAGAGAAAGAGAGAGAGAGAGAGAGAGAGAGAGGGAGAGAGAGAGAGAGAGAGAGAGAGAGAGGGTCAGGAAGAGTCTGGGAAGAATATTTTGCAAATGAAAAATAAGAATAATTTTCTTCAGAAGCCATCAAAGTGGAAAACACACAGGTAACAGTAAGCCGTGGTGCAATATTGACTGTGACCTATCTAAAACATCACAAAATGGAGAAAGCCTACCTGTATATTGATTCATATGAATGTGAGCACATTACATGAGAAATATTCTATCTCTCTAAAACAACAATTGACAATGGATTTGTTATTTCATCTAAACATCTATAAATGTCATTGTCTGTGGGCCTATTCATCAGTGTATTATTTAAGATACCAACCACATTGACCGGACTCATTTTGTTGGCTGGCTGGGTGTGTCCTACTCCCTTAGTCTGAAGCCATCCTGTCCACATGTGGCATTGAGGCACTTTTGTATGTTGAGCAGCCCAATGTTTGGGGACCTTTTTTCCTCCTATCACATTACAGTCTAGAATAAAGAGTCTCAGCACTTTTGTCACAAGAATGAAAGACTCTCATCTCTCTGTGGGTCAATATGGACCGAGGCCAGTGTACATCCTACCTATTTTTGTGACTCAGCAGCACACCTCTACAGTTCTCACCATCTGTCAAACAAACGTGGCTGCAGATTGAACCTGGCTTTGAAGCTTTCCTGCTATGCTGCTTTGGACTACACTGATAACTATGCATGGTAATTAATATTGATAACTTAAATTAATCATGCCATGATGTGGTTGACTAGCGCAACAATATTAACACTTGCAAAATGTGAGATAGATAGGTGTCCACCATCTGTGGAAAGAGTTACTTGACAGGTGGATCAGTAAGACAATGATGACTCGATGTTTTCTATGTCCTTTATCCATATTTACTCTTTGAAATGATCTCGCTGAGGTGTTTCTTGTCCATGCAAAACGGCAGCGGGCATGGTACATAACTTTGGTATATGCTACAGCGTGGTTTTTGTTAGCCATATCAAGTTCCTGATGGAGATTATCAGTGAGCCTTTTGGCTTGTATAGTGCTAGGCTCTCTGATATCCAAGTGTGAAACACTGAGTATGTTTTCTTGTGGACAATGCAGGCACTTCTCAGTTGGAGCTGCCAAGTCCCAGAGTCTTTGATAACCATCAACCGCTAGCTGATGCTTTGAACCTCCATTGTTGGTTCCAATGGCCTCCTGATCCAATGCAGTGGTATAAACATGTACATTTTTTGTACATGAGTTTGTGTAGTAGGGGTTGTGAATCTGGTGATCAGCTTTAGTTGATCTATCAACTATCTTCTTTCTCAGTTTAGTGGACGCAGCTTTCATGAATGGTGGCGGTGTGTCATCTTTATCAGATCAGGATCGCTGTGCCACACAGTAGTGTCCTCACTGTGTTGGAGGCTCTCAATTTCCAGCTGTGTAGTAGCTAAATTATTTTCTTGTTAGACCACTGGGCTATCTTTCTTCTGCCAATTGACCAAAGTGGATATTGATCTTCTTCTCCATAGTTTTCTAGAGGTCTTGTTGCAAAGTCTTTCCATGGGCCAGCAGTATTCTCAGGTCTTGGCATTGCATGCCATGGTACAGTACAGTTCAGATCGGTCAGAAAATCAGAACCAACAGATGGAATCAAAATATCATAGAATTGGCAAGTGTATGGATCCTAGCGACTTCAAAAAGGGCCAAAGCGTGCTTGTTTGACCATTGGGGTCTCAGCATGTCCAATACTGCAGATCTTGGTTTCCGGTCTTCATTAGTCAGACATACCAAAGTAGTGTATGGAAGGAAAACTAGTAAACCAGAGATAGATTCATGTACGCCCAAGGCTCACTGATGAACATAGGGATTTCACGCGGTTGGTAGCAAAAGGAGGGCTTATACAATACAATGCAGGTGGTTTTAAAATTTCAGCTGGTCTTTTCGGCATTTACATGCATGTATATACTGTACATGGGTTTTAAAAACATACATTTTCACAGGTTTCTGGCCATAAATTATAGATTCACATTGTGATTATAGGACAAACACGCAACACAGACAAGCGATCACATATTTCGTCATGTACGAGGTAATTCTTAATTGTTTTTGTTGGGTCCCTGAATATTTGCGGCCGTCCATGCACGCTGATTTTGTGCTCCTCTCTCATTCCTCTGCCTGCTTTTAATCTGAGGCCCTTTTTATAGACAAAGCCCTTATCCCTGTATAATCCATGGAATAAAGTTGTTTAGCTTTCAGCCCTCATCCGTCCGTCTTTTTAATCAAGCTAATGGAGGCAACATATATTGTATTGATCCCTCTCACCACAATGAATCGACATTCATTCCAAACACAGCAGCCGTCCCACATTTCTGTTTTCTTCCTTCATCACTTTTCCTTTCCGTCCCCTTCCTCCACCTGTCCGCCTTGTGATGTTTGAATAAACGCAATGGGGGAAAAAGCAAACACCTATCATGCTTAAATTTTTGCTGCTCAAATTCACAAACCTCACAGCACAGTTGACTGATGTGTAACCTCTGAGTGGTTGAGCTCTTGACCTGTGAAGAGAAGGTTTATATCTTCCCCCTTCTAATATGAAGAGTCAGCTGCTAGCTGGAGCGAGGGCTGCAGGCCAATTCAAAACTCCTGTAACAAATCAGATGGCACTCAGCCAAGTGTCATAAGGAACAGACAGGTAATGACAATTCACTTACCCCATATGTAAGAATCAATTCTCCCACAATGCACCTGTCACAGAGCCCTCTGTAAGCTGAAGCTCTTTCTTCCCACTGTCTGACACAGTAATTGCATACACTTTTTTTCCAAGTGACATTTTGGGGAAATTGTGATGAATCATGCAGACCAACTTTTTTCTTTATTGAAATAAGATCCCAACAATGAAAAATTAAAGAAAACATCCACTTTAAAAGTCTTCATGGATGCATGCTGACAACAAAATCAGTCAATCAAGAAATGGCTCAGATGGGCACAGGATGTGTTTTTACTGTAGGAAATGTCTATCCTGATGCTTTTGATTTCATTGTATTTTACATTCTGCACCAAAGCTTTACATTACCAAACCAAAATGATATAGTGTATAGTAGGGTACCCTATATAGTCGTAACAGTGTCCAGCCTCAAAACTCTAAATTGTCAATTTCATTGGAAAAAATAGAGGTTGCTTGATTGTCAAAAAAAAGCTACATCGTAGCCCGCAAGACAATGCTCATTTGATGAACAACTGTTTCCAGGCCCTAACTTTCAATCAAACAATCAATCTTTATTTATATAGCGCCAATTCACAACAGTTGTCTCAAGGTGCTTTCTAGAAAGAGAAGGTCTAGACCAAACTCTTTATATAATTATCTACAGGACCAAACAAATTCCTCCTTGAGCAAGCACTTGGCGACAATGGCGAGAAAAAACTGCCCTTTAACGGGCAGAAACCTCGAGCAGATCCAAGACTCAGTGTGGACGGCCTACTGCCATGACCGGTCGGGTTTGAAAAAAAAGAGAGTGAGAGCGAGAAAGAGAGAGACACGGGTGAGGAGAGATACAGACGGGGGAAAAGCAGCCGAGATATCAGCTATAATCTACTTTCTCCAACCTCTCCATGTTCGGGCCGCGGCAGCAGCAGGGATCCCAGGTTTATAATAACATATATATTAATGTAACATATAGTGATAGCTTATGGGGAAATACTATACAATAATAATAATAATGATAACGACAATAATCATCATCATGAGCATCTTGTGATCAGTGGACATCCAGCAGCGCCACAGCAGCAATCACCAACCACCAACCTTACAGGGCTGGAAAGCACAAAGACTCCAGGGAAGAAGTCAAGTTAGTAATGATGGTTCCAGAGGAGAGGAGCCTGATAGCTGAAAGCTCTGGCTCCCATTCTACTTCCCGAGACTCTAGGGACTACAAGTATCCCTGCATGCTGAGAACACAGAGTTCTGATTGGACAATATGGAACTATGAGCTCTTTCAAATACGTTGGTGCCTGACCGTTAAGGGCTTTGTAAGTGAGCAGAAGGATTTTGAATTTGATTCTAGATTTACCGGGAGCCAATGAAGGGAAGCTAATACAGGAGAGATATTTTCCCTTAACCTGGTTCTGGTCAGCACCCGTGCAGCAGCGTTCTGGATCAGCTGGAGGGGCTTCAGAGACTTATTGGGACTACCTTCTAGTAGGGCATTACAGTAATCCCGCCTGGAAGTAACAAATGCATGAAATAACCTTTCTGCATCTTTTTGCGACAGAATGTGCCGTATTTTAGAAATATTACGCAAATGAAAAAAGAGAGCCCTAGAAATCTGTTTTATGTCGGAATCAAAGGTCATATCCTGATCAAAGATAACTCCCAGGTCTCTCCCAATGGTGCTGGAGGCCAAGGTCATACCATCCAGAGTAGATATATCATCAGGTAAATTGTTCCTAAGGTGCTTGGGTCCCACCACAATAACTTCAGTTTTATCTGAAATTAATAGTATAAAGTTGCAGGTCATCCAAGTCTTAATGTCTTTGAGACACGCCTCTAAGTTGGATAAGTGATTAGATTCACCTGGTTTCATTGATGAGTACAATTGTGTGTCATCAGCATAACAGTGAAGGTTTATGGAGTGTTTCCTGATAATGTTGCCTAAAGGAAGCATATATAATGTGAATAATATTGGCCCAAGAACAGTCCCTGGGGAACTCCGTGGGTAACTTTACTATGCATGGAAGATTCATTGTTAACAGATACATACTGAGATCTGCCACATAAAAAGTCCCTCATCAGATGCCATTAAAAGGTCATTCGTAACTTTGACCAGTGCTGT
The DNA here is from genome assembly GCA_037951165.1 of Lophius americanus. Lineage (NCBI taxonomy): Eukaryota > Metazoa > Chordata > Actinopteri > Lophiiformes > Lophiidae > Lophius > Lophius americanus. Next base: position 1,542,175 of record JBBDHG010000174.1, read on the forward strand.
TTCTGTACTATGGTGAACTCTAAAACCTGATTGGAAATCCTCAAATAAACTATTCTTAGGCAGAAAATCACACAATTGTTCGGCCATCACTTTCTCTAAGATTTTAGAGAGGAAGTGAAGGTCAGATATTGGCCTATAATTTGCTAAAGCCTCTGGATCAGGAGTCGGCTGTTTAAGCAGCGGATTGATTATAGCTATTTTAAAGGACTTTGGTACGTAGCCTGAATTTAAAGACAGATTGATGATTTCTAATAGACAGTTGCTGACTAAGGGTAAACTTTCTTTAAGTAGACTAGTTGGGATTGGGTTTAGGAGACAGTGAGCTGGCAGCCCTATCGACGAAAATAAGCAACTTGCCCAGGACTAACGTTAGAGTCAGATCCTTTTAAGTTGAGACATGCAACTGAACTCAGGTCTGAAGGAATAGATTCTTTAAATTTTATTACAGCTTCTCTGAAGAAAATGTGATTTCAAGCGTAGAGAAAATTTTCTATTGGCGATTAAATTTAGCCTTGCAAATTCAAAAGTTATCAAACATTGGTCCGATAGCAGAGGATTCTGTGGATGAACTAATAATTTTTCAATATCAATGCCGTATGTCAGGACTAAATCCAAGGTGTGATTAAAACAGTGAGTGGTCTCATTAACACACTGACTGAAACCAACACAGTCTAATATTAAGTTAAACGCGGCACCGGGACTATCTCTGTCTTTATCTATGTGAATGTTAAAGTCACCTAATATAATTATTTTATCATAACTTTCATTTTCCACATGGTGTGAAGGGAAACTCCCGTATCTGTTTGTTTCATCGTTTATATCAGTTTCTGTGTGTTCATCGTTGATGTCAGTTTGTTTATCCGTCTTGTTCATCGCTGCCAGCGTGACATATTCACTAAAAGCCGCTGTTGATCACTTTCTGTGTTTTTCTTTCTGGGCATCATTTCCATGACAATAACGTTTAATGACGTTCTCTTTGCATCTTGTCCATGGCTAACGGCTAATAACTGGCTAGTCTCCACGACTGGCATGATAAATTATTCCGCCACCCAACTGATGAACACTACGACTATCCGTTGTGCAAATCAATTATTTAACAACTTGAACTCCTCCGCCGGCCACAGCAGTTGCCGTTCTAAATTTGCCGTTCTAAACAATATTTTGTTCTCATATTTCTCTGTCCAATTTAGTCAGTGGGCAGCGTATTTCCTTGGACATAAGGTCTGAAATGATTTACGGTATCTAAGTTACTCTCCATGAGGTACTTTCCATAAAAACTATTAATGATTCTTGGCCTCAATTATCATTTAAGAGAGATCAAAGAGCAAAATTAGTCCCATTTTTCCCCTTAAAGTGACATAAGTGTTGACCCGGGAGAATCCCTGCCAGGACTGCCAGAAATCATCAGGGAAGTAATGTTCAATTATGCACACCATTTGTTGTATTCCACTGGGCCGAATTAGAGTGGTAGGTTAAGGCGAGACAGAGGGTATCCCCATCACTTTGGTATCACTGTCCTAAAAGGCATTGACCTCTGACTCAGATTAGTGCAAAGAAACATATTCAGCATCATAAATCATCTCTCAAGATGAAATATTTCACTCCGCGTTAATTCTTTTCACCATCTAATAGCTCCTTCAAAGATCACCACTTTACCATAACATGAATACACATATCTCTAAAAGAAAAGAAGAAGCCTTTCTAAATTAACATTATTGACTGAGGTGCAATTAAGTGTCTGTGTAATGGTTAATGGAAGGTTAATGTTAAAGTCTCAAGATAAGGTCTCGGGCTTAAAACACATTTATTGATTCAATAGCTCATCGGGTGATTTCATTCATGATTAGATAAATGCTTTTCTGCACTTATTCAACAATATACTTCCTTTTGCCTACTCATGGCATTATGTGTGCATCTGTAGTATATCAATCTTTACTTTCACATCAGTCTGCTGGCAGAATATATTTCATGTAATAACTCGTGTTGTTTATTGTTTTTAAAAAATGACACAACTTTAAAATAATATTACAAGCCAGTAAGTCATGAATGAACATAAAAGTGATGAAAGTAAATATTTCCAACCATCTTTCTGCCAATAAAAACCGGTAGCCAATGAAGGGCTTGTTTTTTTAGGACGGGGCACACAGCCTACAAATTGGGGCTATGCCATAAATACAGGCTGGAGAAAAAACAAAGGTGTATCAACTTACAAGGCTTCGCATTTAATGCTGATGCTGCATCCGCTGCTGGCGTACATCAATCGTGTTAACTCAAAAATAATTTCATGGATCATTTGTATGTTTTACGGGTTCAACCAGGGGGATTGTTTGTACAACACAGGGTATTGGGGACTTTTCAGGGATAGACACTTATTGTCCGTTAGGACAGCAAATGCCTAATTATCTCACTGACTTTATCTTAATATTCAGTTTCAATCACTAAATGTCGATGTCTGTTACGGTCTTTAAGGATTTTAGTTGGGTCTGGGGTCCACAACTAAACTGGTATACTGATATCGATGTAGAAATTATGACTTGTTGCTTTACATATCAAAAGCGGTGAAGATAGACCTTTACCTTAGTTTATTGAGTGTTTTCAGCACGTTTTTTTAATAAAAAAATCGAGTTCAGGTGTTTAAACATCATAGTTTGCAATTAATACATTATAAGCCCTGCTAAGCCCCCTGAAAACGTAAAAGCAAGGCACCATAGAGATGTCAAATAAGGTAGTGCTGATGGGATACATCTAATACAAATCAAACGCTCCATAGACACAGAGTCTGATGAACAGAGTTAAAGTTTAACAAGCAGAAAATCTTTGTACTAGATACATACTAAGAGATTGAATCTATGCACAGGACAGTAATAATACCTCGTTCGTAGAATGAGACGAATATAGTTGTTCTCCAATCTGCAAGTAAACGAATATCAGCATTTTCAAACAAACCTGTCTTTTGTGATATTGTTGAACTGATTCACAACTTACTGGCTACTAGGTATTAAGTTGTTAACAGGTGAATCATTATTTTAGTAGTAAATAACAAAGAGATTAGAAACTGTATTACAATGGCTCCCTGAACCTTCTTATTTCCTCTTGAATATAGAGGAAAATAGTGAATTTACTTTGATACTACATAAATTGTTCTAGGTTATTTGTCTTACTTTATATGATATTGTCATTTCTGGACACTCCCTATTCAACATGATATGCTTAGGGGTCAGGCTTCAATATCTTAAATTTACTCTAGTCTGTGTTACTTTTTTTTTTTTTACTTTTTCCAATTTTCTATATCAAGTTCCATCCACACTTCAGGTCTTTTCCTCGCAGAAGACATTGCCTGTTTTACAACACATATTAATCTCTTAGTCTCCTACCAGCATCTCTTCTCTCTTCAGAATCTGTGTTAATTATGTTCAGCGTAAATAATCTGTAATATCTAAATTCATTTATTTAAAAATACAATTAAAAAAACCCAAAAGTGGAATGCTATTTCACAAGTCGACACATTGATTCTGTTCATATGAGGAGGCTCTGCCATTGCTGGATGTTTTATACAGTCCAGTGGTCGTAAGAACCAAGTTCCTCCCCATTGCTTAGCACTTCCTATTAAGAAACTGCCTGATGTCCAATCCCATTTATCCTAATACCATGACCTCAGAAGACCAATTGCAAAGCACTTGTTTGTTTGTAAATTGCCTTATCAGCAATTTCTTTCTTGCTCTGAGGAGAGCACTAAGCCGAAACTTTAGCAGTTTGGTATAACAAGGCCAAAATAAATAAGTGAAACTGGGATCAGTCAACTTGCACTGGAATTTTTTTATCATATTTTATCTTCTATCCTCAACATCTCAGTCCTGCACCTCAGCGAGAGGGGAAGCTCCCATGGAGGGGCAGCTATGATAGTAATATTAAAAATGGCTTCATGGGTTTTTCAATAGGGGTCAACAATACAATAATTTCATGACATTTAAATCGCTATACAATATTATAACAATATTGAATATTTTGGTATGTATTGTTTTAAAATGTACTACAATTTTAGCCTTTTTGTATGCACAGGACTGCAATTGTATTACATAAAGATCTTTGACCACTTCCTTCAAATTTACAAGTTTATACCAGCTGATCAATCGACGAGCTAACCAATACATTGGAAAAGATTGTCACGAGATAGATCTAGATGTACATCTAGATCTATCTCATGAGGGACGGAACTATTTGTATTACGGTTTAATCCACTTTAACTAAAGGTAGTATGGACTAGTGCACTATTGCAGAAATTTCAAACGATGATAATGTGTATATATTCTATAAATAAGTAGAATATCACACGCTCTCTAGTTTGGAGAACGTGTGAGGGTGGTCACCAGTCCACCATGAGATACTGGATAAATCCAATGCTCCATACAATCTTAAGTTAATTCGTTCTACTTCCCCCAAACATTCTTTGACCTTATGCTTCACTTCTCTCAGCTATGTCTGTGGAAAAATACATCGGAACGGAGTCAGATTCCTTGATTCTAGTGTCTCCAGCAAATAAAAAGGTTCCGGTTGTATGTGGATGTACAGAGAGTGGATTATGAATGGATTTGTTTTCCTAGCTTGAGAGGTAGCTTTATCAAGCTAAATGCATCTAGTGCTGTTTGGCTTTTCAAACATTTTTCTAAATGAGTCTAAGCTTTACTGTCCTCAGCGAATGGTGTCGGAACCTTCACACTCACAGCATTTCCCAGGGAATTTCATATTACCGTCCTAAGTGTCCTTTCAGGCTCCTTTGTCTCTTCATCGTTGAAAAATCCAAGATAGGTCCTTGCGCTTGTTTCAACTGTGGTCTGTGCTTATCTGTCTGTCTTGTGCATCATCTCGTTCTTTGGAAAAAAAAATTATATTGTCATTGTAATGCAAAAAAGTTGGATTCATTTTTTCAGTTTTTATGATAAAATATCAAACTACTTGTATAGAATGGAACATGACAATTCCCCCATAATATATTACATCTCTACTAATATACCTATTGGTTACTATTTCCCATTCTCACTGTGTGAACCCTTTTATTTAAATATCATGTTGAGTTTGGCATGAATATGATTGAAGATGAGATGGTAATCCTTTTACCCAATGTGGCAGCATTCACAGTACCAAGAAAACCAGGGTTGCAATAACTGAAGTGAGCTGGCACCAACATCTCACTTCAGGGCAGTAACTCTCAAATGCGCTGCTTTCTTTCATCCCAGTCTAAGATAACTAATGCAAACGATACAGAAGGCAGTGGTGAAAAGGCATTCAAGAATTTTTTTTGAATTACCTTGGGTACCAAGAGAGCTTCATCATTAGTTTTTGAGAAGTGGAGTGAACATCAAAAATGTTTGAATGAGAGCATTATATTGAGTAGAAATATAATATAATTGGTGTCTGAATGCCGCTTTTGGTTAAGAATTGATTGAGAGTGAATGAGATAACATTTTCCCAATTCACCAAAGTGTCATTGAAGACAGAAACACTTCAAGAAATCATACATTGTTATTGTGGCACATAGAATACAAACTGCAATATTATATGTCTTGCACAGTATAATGTGTGTGCGTGTGTGTGTAGGGGGGGAGTGGTGGTGGGGTGGGGGTGGGGGTGGGTGAGGGTTACATTCATTGATGATATCAAAAGAGCACCCACTGTTAAGAGCAATCTGAACCCAGTGCTAAGGTGGACAAAAAGCAGTGGCATCAATTCAGCAAGATTAAAAGAAAACCTACTGTACTATTGAGTGCATCAATTCTGGAGTACAAAAGAGGGAGGTAAGTGTTGAGATGAGGAGAGGGCTGGCTCTAGTCTCTACATAACCTCTTGCCCCAACACAAAGCAGCAGTTTGAACCTCTCAGAGCAGCCGCATACATACATAGACTTGTCTGCATGCTAATTCTAGGCAGATACAATTGGAAGCACTAAAACCCTCAATGTCACATGCAAATCACGTCTCCATTTAATTCCACAGACACAAACTGTCAAATACTGCAGTGATAAGCCTAGGGAAAAAGTGAGACCACTACTGATTAAAAAGAGCATGCAGGGAAAGGATGGTGCAACAAAAAAATATATATATACACTCAGTCATAGTCCTTAACCCAGAATAACCCAGAATATATTCTTCAGTTCAGTATACAAGCAAAGTGTAATTGTGGTCTTGTGGTCACTTTAAGTGATACTGTATGTGTGAGACATGGTCTTAAAGTAGGTATTAGAAAAAAATCAATTGAGCTTTGCAACACTAACTATAAATTTTAGTGGTGTGTTTTCCCAACAGTTAAATCAAACTCATGTTTCCCAAGAAGGTAGACGAAATTGGTAAACTGCTTTGAAGGGGACGATGAGCATCTTCCATGTGGATATATCATTCAAGGCAGATTATTGTACAATAAAATCCAACAACTCTGAAACCTCCACTAAAGAATCACTTGTGCAATATTCATTTGGATTTCAAGTACATTTATTATATAGTGCGCCATAAGAAAAGTTGTTATAATCATCAATCCTGATTCCTCGCTGTCTGACATTCATTTGCTGATATCCATTTTCTTTTTATACTGGAAGGGGTCGATCTATCTATCTATCTATCTATTTATCTATTTATCTATCTATCTATCTATCTATCTATCTATCTATCTATCTATCTATCTATCTATCTATCTATCTATCTATCTATCTATCTGTCCATCCATCCATCCATCCATCCATCCATCCATCCATCTATCCATCTATCCATCTATCTATCTATCTATCTATCTATCTATCTATCTATCTATCTATCTATCTATTTATCTATCTATCTATCTATCTATCTAAACCAAAGTCAGCTGGTTGATTGTGCATTTACTCATAATCACCAAAAGATTGAGCTCACATCCTGATTTTAGTAAGGACATTTCCAGGTGTATTCTGGTTCCAAACTCTGTCCAACGTGGACATTTAACTTGTATAATACTTACATGTTGAATATTCTTGCGTTCTTTCAGGATCAATATGAATAATATCGCCACTGTTTCATGATATCTCACCTGATATGTATTTTTGCATTAAATTGTAAAAGTAATTTAATGCAGAGTGAGTTTTGACTCATAACCAATATTAATATAAACGTATGAATAATGATGCTAATGGAAAATTCACTTAACTTATTAAATATCAATAAGGATTACAATGATTAGTGCAATTTCTCTCTGCAGCAGGTTGGGAAGGTAAAATATGATTCAGGTATAGTGAAGGAGAAAGAACATTACAAATTTGAGAAAAAAAATTCAGCTTATTTCTTGCAGACAAGAGAAGGATCCATAAGTCACTACAATCACGATAAAGCCTCTGCTAACTACGAATCACAAGCCTTCATTCATCCTTCGCTTTGGTTAGTGTCCTCTGGACAATATGGTCAATCCTTCTCTTCTACTCGCTGTCCCAAGAATTTAGTCCCATTGTGGGGAGAGAAGCAGAACCAATCAAACCACAGTAACCAGCAATCAGTCCGGGACCTTTCATTCCCCTGACTGAAGGGTCCCGTACCACTGCCACCCCCCCCCCCCAAAAGAGCCTTGCATACATGGTTAAATCAGTATCCCAAAGACACTCGATAACAGCTGCTGGTCTCTGGAGTTGGTAGTGGTCTGGTCGTGGGAAGCAGCCATCACAGACACCTTCCAGTTGACAAATTTTACTGCTGTCACTTGCACCTCAATGCACAATCAATTCAAGACTTCCCCCTAATGCTGACGCCTCCGAGCCAGGAAATTCTTTTTGCACAAAACCAAAAAGCATGAAGCCTTTTTACATGCATAAAAGGGGAGCTATATTAATTGTAGCAGGCTTTCACTGTGATGTAAGTGTATGGAATGTAACAGCCTTTTTTTATCTGGCCTTTCACAACTATTTTGAAAGCTACTGATTTTAAGACTTCGAGTGAGGGGCTAGGTGGATGTTCCCTTTCAATGATTCTTTTGAATAAAAAATAATTGCCAAAAATATACGCTTATAAGAAGTCAACAAGACCGGGGCACATGCAGGGCCGATGATAATCTTAACCGTGAGTTGCTGAGACGTAACTGTGAAGATTTATTTTTCAAGATTTGAAAATGGGCACTTCACAGCAATTTATTAGTATAAATTGCTGTGAAGTGCCCAGTTTCAAATCTTGATCCACAGTATTACCACTCAACAGGCCCTTGTGATTTCTTTCTTTAACAAGTTCAGAAAAAAATATATAACCTGGTGTCATAGCTATGACCTATATTTCAAAATTCATGGATAATTTTCTAATGTTATCCCCCATTAAGCCTTACTGCAATTAATAAATAGATTCTTCTATGATTGGTTTTAAATTTAAAAAATATTTATATTTTTATAAGAAGTATTTCTACTTCTTGATACTGTAAAGTTTACAGTGTAAACAGTACATTAAACATGTCTATGTCTTAACCCCAAGATCTGCCTCTCTGTTTATACAACTGTTTATATATTAAAAAAAACTAGGCCTAAGCTGTCGCCCACAAACTTAATCAGAGGTCCAAATTTAAATGCTGCATTATTTAGAAGTACTCTGATCAGCCAAAATATAAAAAACATCTACCTAATATTTCAAGTGGTCCCCGTTTTGCGTCTAAAACAATTCTACAGCTAAGATTTTTGTCTTTTTTTTAAATTTTATTAACATATACTATCAAGAAATGGTTTCTACTAATTTTGGCACAAGCCATGAAATACTCGCAGACAAATGTAGAAAAAAAAATAAACAAACAAAATTATGCAATGCATGTTTTTTCCACTTCCTATCAGAGCCAGATATCTGTGCATAGCACAGTAGTTATTCTGTCGACTTGGAAGACACAAATGTTGCTTGCTGCCTAATATATCACACCCAGTGACAGATGGATTGGCGTAAAGCAAGTTTACAATCCAGTCTGGTAAGACATAGTACCACTACAGTACGAACTGTTTTGGCGCCGCGAGAGTGGCTGACAGTCAGTTAGCTCCAGCTGCGTTCTCTTGTGTGGTGTGCTGAGGAATTAGCATCAAAAAGAGGGATGCTTTATGGCTGAACAAGCTGGTGAGGAGAGTTTGGCTGTGGGGTTGCCATGATGCTGAACTCCCAAATGTCAGTATCAGAGAGGAAGATCATCAACAAACAATCATCCATCATGGCACTGCCCTACAGATTGACTGAGGAACTTGTTTTGTCCCACAGGCCATGAGACTGTTCAACTGTTCAAAGACCTGGAGAGGAGAGAAATGGTGTGAAGCTCAGCATTCTCTGCACTGTATTCTTCTAAATCGTTTTTTCACTCAACATTTATTGCACTGTTCACTCTTCCTATGTCCCTCACATATTGTTCACTGCATGGTTCACTTTACAGCCACCTCAAACTGCTGGAACAGTAGCTCCAAGCTACAATAAGCCTTCTGTACTATAGTTTACCTTGATTTTATTCAACTTACTATAACCTAGACCAACAGTTGCGTAAGGATTGCATTGTGCCTGATATATGTAATGTATCGTAATGTTGAATGAATCTGCAAAATCACTGCAACTTTGCACTATTATGTTTGTTGTAATTATTGGGTGAATCTGATACTGGACACCTGAATTTCCTTTCTGTCAGAATAAATGGTCACAATAAAGGGTGGAAAAGTTAATAGACAGATGCTCTTCAGATGCACTGGGTCTCATCCGGCAGTGTGATATATTGGCATTCTGTGAATTCATATTCTACAAGGGCAGCATGGTGGCGTAGTGTTTGGAGCCTCACAGAAAGAGGGTTCAGGGTTCAAATCCACCTATTTTGTCTTTTAAATGAATCACATTATATTTTTAATTGTAGGTGAGATAAAATCAATACAATATTTTATTATTTTAAAAAGTCAAGTGGGACCAGGACCATTAAAACTGGAACACCACACCAAGGGTTAAGGCCTTTTTCCAAGGGATTTACACAATAGATCTGAATTATTACTGTCAACACTGTGTCTCTGTTCCTTGGAGGACAAAATTCTGTATCCTTTTCACCTTAAATATGAGCAGCAGCCTGTTTTTCCCATGTGCTTCAGTGATTACAGCCCTACCTTGCAGACTACAATCTGAAGAGGAATAAGCCAAAATTAGCGTAAGTGCTTTTAATTTGGCAATTACCATACAATTACCATACTTGCAGTCTCCTCGTGACATTCATCACTTAGCAGTAAGATTGTAGATGTCATGTTTGTCACATAATTATCTATTCTAGCATTACTGTCAAGGATAATTAATAATTACCCCTCATGTCTTACTGTATACACTGGAATCTGGTCAGGAGATGTAAAGCGCCATGCACCTGCTCATTGCTGTTCCATTTTTAAAGGGAATTACTCACTCTTACATTTTTCTGCTTTTCACAGGGCTGCCTCTATGAAACTGTCAATTTTCTCCAAATTGCAGTAATGGCTGGTGCGATTTGGTCACATTGTGCTCAGGCACAGTCTTTTGGCTCCAAGTGACATGGGACAAATTCATCCACAGCGTGTTACCTCACCCTGTGGCTCAAAGAAAGTAAACCCTCAGCTTCAGAGGGAGCAGTTCCAAATTCTGACATTTTTATAGAGAAAAGTGCAATTTACCAGCAAGTCACATTACTATACATTGTATTAATCTTTATTTATAGTCAATGTTTATTTGTATAAATATCATGGAGCATGAAAATATTTTTCAAAAATCCTGCTTTAAGGTATTTTTTGATTCCTCTTGGCTGAATATACTGCATACACAAAAAGAAACATACACCAATTGATTAACAGAAGCATTTTGGCGTGCTGATTGACGGATATGAGTAACATTTAAAATAACAGCTGAACCAGAAGAAAGCTTTTCACATGGAAACATGAAGGATTAGAAATTATCTCATGTAATAATATTGACTGTCCCAACAAGATGGCGGAGGGAACTAACTTTGCCAGAAATTTGTTTATTCGGCAATAAAATATATTTATTTCATCACCATTTATTTGTTTTCCTGTCTGTCTATCTATCTGTTGTTTGTTAGTTATCATTGAAAAAGGTTCAATGAAATTTTGTAGAGGCCAGTGTTATGGGAAGATGCAGACCCATTAAATATTGCATAATATTATTATTATCATTCCATTGCAGATTTAGAATGCAATTGTTTGCATTGTTATTTTTTCTATAGGGTTATAGGGGTACACATAAATCAAATGTTTCTTCATGTATACAAGCAGATAATTATGTTTTATAACTTTTGAAATTTAGGCTGTTTTGTGTTTACTAGGCACGACACAGTCTTGGTGGAGTGTCCTCCAGTTTTAGGTGGGTGAATCCAGCACTGTAATGGATCTAATATGTACACATAACAATCATTTTAGCAGAAATATTGTAGCTACAGGGAAAAAACACAGTTGTCGAAGGGAGACCTTGCATGATAAAGTTTCAAAATAGTACTTTAAAGTTTAACCTGAATATGCTGGGTTCTTTATGTTTAAAGAGGGTGTCTGATTTTTGTATTTATTTATTTATTTTAATCAGGTGACACAAAGTCACTCACTATGGTTCTAAAATTATATTGAACTGCATTTGTATCAACCAGGTTCCAAAAGATGGAATTAATAGTTCCTTAAAAATTCTGGAAACTAAGGGACTATAAATTGGACGAAAAAGTATTGAATAAACTAATTAAAACAAACAAAAATATTAAGGACTACGGGACCAAAACCGAAATGCATTTGATTTAGTAAAAATATTACAAATGGAGATTTATGGCAGAAGTAATTACTCATTTCTAAATATCTGAGAGAAAATTATTTATATTTGCTACATAGCTTTCCCTTCTAAAACCAAATTGATATGATACGATAAAATTCAATGTTTTCTGTGATCCCACTGATGTGTTTGCAGAATTTGGTCTGATACAGATCATAATATTTGTTCATTGTCAGTATTAATTTTTCATCTTAAATTAAAGTACTCACCCGTGTAAATATGAAAAAATATGTTGACATTTTGAATCTAAACTGAGGCCTGCCTCAAACTCCCATGCCCAGGTTCTTTATTTTAGTATTCAGAGGGAGAAAATTACAAAATATGCTACCCCAGTGTCAGAAATTTACAACCAACTTTTCCCAAAATTACTTCAGTTCTTCCTCGCACTATGGTCCATGTTGGAATAAAGTTTGAAAATTATCCATTAAATTGTTTTTGAATTAGCTTCTGGTACACTGAAATTCGTGAACTTTACGAAGCCGCTCTAGAACTGAAAATAAAGCTGAAATTACATTTTCACCAGTGCCACAAATTAAAGCAATTGAAGCTAGAATAGGGAATAACAGAATACTATTAAACAATGAACAACAGTACGGCAACACAGCAGTGACTTAAATGTGACATTTCAGTTAAAGATGCTGTGCACTCTGCTGGGAATCATGTGGTATTTCTACGGTTTTAGTTCATACCCCTGTTTGCAGAGATTTCTCAGAATTCTCTGAATTTTTTCGATATTGTAAACTGTAGTTGTGAAATCCCCCAATTCTTCACCATTAAACACTGAGAAACGTGTCTCTTAAAAAATGTGGATAAATCGTCTTTGTACTGTTATATTTGAATCGAACTTCAAAAATGATTCCATCTTATTAATGTTAACAGAGCATCCTAAACTTTTTTTGGATTGGAGGTTTTATACTTGAAAACGTTCTTGTCATTCAAGTTGATAAAGGAGAAAGGAGCAAGCCAGAGGAAAGTTAGCCTGAGCGGTTGGAATTTAATTGTGATATGTTAGTCTTGACATATTTTGTTTAACATCCACCGTGAGAGGAAGTCATATTTTCACCTGTGTTTGTTAATCTGTCTGTCCCACTAGCTGTGAACAAGATTACAGACGAACTAATGGACCGATTTCAATAAAATTGTATCCAAAGGAGGCTTTTAGAATATTCTACAGATGATAACATCTGCAAATTATTTATTGATTAAGGATGAACGCGAATGACTTTTTTTTTCTGCGTCTCATGATTAAAGAAAAAGACATCCCAGCGGGTTAACTATTAAATTTTATGCATCATTAACTCTACCGATAAAATGCAGGGGCAGTGGGGTTTTTTTTAGATCAGTTGCATGGGAGAGACACTGAACATGGTCAGACAGGGAGAGTATACTCAGCACAGGTGTCTTCTGTTGAACTAATTTATCTCTGTCCCTTATTTTCAGTAGTATGCTAGATCTGAAAAGCAACAGACTTGGGAGACAGCAAAGTTGGAGAACTGAAAAGCTCAATGAGTTTATTATATTTCAGTGTTTGAAAAAAGAATAAAGACTGTGGTTGGTTGATTTTCCTTCAGGAAATGTGAGTTTTATTAAACATTTCATTAGCATTCCACTATGTAACCTTACTACACTAATCCGAAAAGCTGATAAAAAACTTGACTAAAGCAACAACAATTAAAAATGCAATGGACACCGTAGTGGTGCCGGCAAGCTATGTTATAATGGAGGAACAAAACAACGGACACAATGAAATAAAGCATAACCAAGGAACCTAAACAAGGATCCATTAATTATATAAATCTACAGTGGCTGGAGCCAATTTCACAGAAAAAGGCAAGACGAATTGTAATTTTTACACAGCATGTAGTGGACCTGTTGCTAGGCAACACAGTGGTTGTTGTTGTCTGATGTTGTAGCCCACTCACCTGTCTCTGATCTGTGTAGGCCTAGATAGTCTTCTTTCATCTCTATTGCTTGACTCACTTCTTATAATAAACAGTCCTCCAAGCTTTGTCCCAATATAACCAGTCCTCCCATCCTCTCCTGCTCTATTACAAGTCCTCCGCTGTTTTCCTGCTAGAACCAGGTCTTCTTGGTCACAACGTACCATCATTACCAGTCCCTCCAGCTTCTGTCCCAGTGCAACCTGTAGTTTCAGCCTGGGAGAAGGAGTTGTAATGCCGAGATGCACTGCCGCTGGGTCACAGGGCCACGCTTCCTCACTATAGCCAGTCCTCCCAGCTTCTGTCTCCCACTATAACGACTCATCTAAGCATCTCATTCCCAAAATAACCAGTTATCAGCTTCTGTATTCCACTATAATCAGTCACAAACCCGCTCTATCCCACCATACCAGTCCTCCTAATCTCCCTGTCAGACTAAAACCAGTCCTCAGCCTGTCTTTCCCACTATAATCTGTATTTTCAGCATTCCTGTCCTTCTATAATGTCCTGAGTCCCTCGTTATAATTATGAATAACTACGACCAATCTTCATTTACATTAAATAATACCCTTTTTTTTTAGTTTAGAAAAAGCAGAAATAATTTTGGCTATTGTTCAAATGCAGGGACATTATATTCTGATTGGGTCTCCCAATCAGAAGATCGGAGTTTATCCGGTTCGAGTCCCGGCAGGGTCTACTTTTCCTAAGGTCCTTGAGAAACCCTGAATCCCTAGCACCCGGATGCTTCAAAGGGGCACTGCTACCCCAGGGATGGGCAAAAGAACAAAGACAAAGAACAAAGACTCCAGGGAAGGAGTCCAGTTAGTAACATGCAATAATCCAGTAACATGTATTGAAGTGAGAGGGGTGTATAAAGAGGGAGAGAGAGAGGAAGGCAGGGACGCTCACTGCATCATGTGAGAACCCTTAGAAGTCTAAACCTATAGCAGCATAGTTAAGAGCTAGCTTATGCCACTCTTAATTATAAGCTTTATCATAAAGGAAGGTTTTAAGACCTATTCTTAAATGCAGAGAGGGTGTCTGCCCTCCAAACCGGGTTGGGATATGGTTCCACAGGAAAGGGGGCTTGATAGCTGAAGGCTCTGGCACCCATTCTAATTCTGGAGAGGCTAGGGATTACAAATTAAACTGCATCCTGGGAGCACAGTGTTCTGGTTGGACAGTATGGAACTATGAGCTCTTTCAGATATGCTGGTGCCTGATCGTTAGGGGCTTTGTACCTGAGCAGAAGGATTTTGAATTCGATTCTAGATTTTACCAGATGCAAATGCAGGGAAACTAATATAAAAAGCTGATTTATTAAAATAAATTTCAACCCATGGAGATAGGGTTTAGATGATGTTACCCCCAAACAATAATCTCTTTGCCAGCTTGCACGTGGACTGGCTAATATAAGATAGCTAACATTAGCCTTATGTGGCACAGCGCCTTTTCAATGCTGTTGCTTCAAATTAAGTTTTATGTTTTTTTGAGATGGGTTCTGAGTTGAAATCAACCAATATTTGAACCTATTTTTCAACATTAAGTCAATTAAATACTCTGAAGGGCCAAGGCCCCAGGATCCAAATATGGTTGATATTGATATTTCTAGACAACAATTACCAATTTTCTCAACAAATATCATAAAATGTTCCATCCGCTGTTTTGTGAGAATATGTGATGGTGAGATCCAAATGTCTGAAAGAACATTTAGACTGACATGATATGGTAAATAATAATGTTTTTCAAAGGAGAATAAAAAGCAGTTCAGAGAATTTCTCCAGCTCCCCTTTTCCCCTATTCTTTGAAGTATCTTCAGATGTTTTATTCCCTGATAAGTAAAAAAAAAAAAAGTATAACAGACATGACTCAATCATAGTTCACTTTTGCTTGAATTCAATCTCAATCACAATATTATTATTACAACAATTCCCTGATAAGTTAATATTGTAGCTTTAAATAGTGAGTATTTACACCACATTTGTTACCAAAGCAAAAAATGTAAAAAATCCTGCTTATAATGATTGGTCCTGGCAACGGTAAAAGCTTTTATGTAAATGCCAGTAACTAAATTGTGACCTGGAAACAACGGCAACTTAGTGGTGAGTTTGCAGCTAAATGCATTAGTGGATCAATTAAACACTAGCCTCCCTAAGCTTTGGTTGCTATAGTAACTGACCAGAATATGGAGTGAAAAAGATTGGAAATATAGGGGACTGCACATTGAAATCCTCATGTTACATGCTTTCAATTTGTCTTCATCATGAGAACAAATAGTCCTGCCTAAATCGTGTTTTCCACAATGGTGCATGTGAAATCTCTTAAAATGTAAAGTCACAAGTGTGCGGTATTATTGTAACATTTACAATAAAATCAGATATGTTTTCCTGCTTATGGCATCATGTTAGTTCACCTTAGTTGTTAGATGCTTTTAAATTTTTAATTGCATCTCACTGGCAGGTGTGTATAAACAAGATAAATACAAAATATGAGCCTCTTTATCTTCCTTTTTCGGCTGTTCCCATAAGGGATCGTCACAGTGGATCATCTGTTTCCATCTTGCCCTGACCTCTGTCACAACAGCCAACTGCATTACCTCTCTCACCAAATTCAGAAATCTCTTCTTTGGTCTTCCCTTTTTTCTCCTGTCTGGTAGCTCCATCTGCAGCATCCTACCAATCCCACTATCCTCCTTTTTGTCTCTTTTACTCTGTCTCAATGATGTCTAACCTGGACTGTCTCTCTGATGTTCTGTTTTCTAATCCTCAGAGACAAAATGCAATTATTTCCGGTATTCTCTTTACTTCTCCACCAAAAAAACATTCTACTCTTTCCCTGATCTTCATTGTGTGGCTCATCAGATTTAAACCTCTCTAGAGGCTACGGCTTCCTCTCACTGTCCAAGATAGTGTTGGACAATCTTATTAAATACTCCACTGAATTATCTGAGCTGCACTCACTTCATCCTTACTGGTCCTTTGGACCTCTTTATCAAATTTCGCACATCTTCCATCCTTCTCTTTCTCTCATTTTCTTCATTCAAAAATTCTCTTTGTATTCCTGGCTATTTTTCCTCATCCGTTGTGCCATCCCACATCTTCTTCGCCAATCTTCTCCCGCAGACTCTCTCTTCCTCATTCAACCAGCAAGTCTCCTCATCTTCTTTCCTGTGACCAGATGACACACCACGTACCTTCCTACCCTTCTCGCTCATCACATTAGCTGTAGTTGCCCATCCGATCATCCAATAGTTCTTCACGACCACCAGGAGCCCTTCTCTACTCCTCCCTAAAATTCACACAGCAGCCATGCCTGGACTCGAATCAGCGGCACTGGTCTTGATATTCTCAATGCAGCAGAACTGGTCCCACTACCCTTCTTTAAATGTCAAAGCTTTCAACATTTGAGGAATCTTCCACAGCTTCCACCATTTGATCTTCTGCATTACATTTCCCCTTTACCTCCTAAAAACTACCATTCCACCTTGCAGTCTCCAATCTCTTTCAGATTACATCTTCATAATAAGATGTAGTCCACCCGGTGCTCCCACTGCCACTCTTATATGTCTACCTCTGTTCCTCCCTCTTCTTGAAATACATGTGCACAACAGCCATTTCCATGCACTTCAGTTTCAGTTTGTCTATTCAAGGCAATTGTACAAATATGGCAGCACAACAGGGCAGACTCAATGAATGACAACCCACAACCTCTATATTAGTGTTCATTCTAAGTTATCATAAAGACAACAAGTCTTAGTTTCAGGTGATTATAGACTAATGACCTCATGTCTTCCACGAGCTACCCATAAATCCTCCTCACTGGACCTTTAAAAAAATCCATATCATTACCTTTACATCCTTCATTCACAAAATAGATTCCATGCCAGTAAGCATATATCATTTGTCTGGTATGGCATCATCAACTATGGCCTGAATGCAACATGAAGTGATGACAGCGTTGACACCATTTAAATTGCCATCATAAAAATGTATTTTTTTGTGTAAATTTTTGTGATTGTTGTCCGTTCCTTATGGCAGTCCATATCATGATCATATCTGGGCGCTCCGTTCACATTAACATCATCAAAGCTCTCCCCTATGGGAGGACAAAGTCACACAAGTGATGTTTTGCTGAATCAAAACAAATATTGGAATATATATTGGAATGTTAAAGATTTATCATGAAGTCAAGAGCTTTAATACAGTATATGAGTAAAGTAGATAGAAACTAATCAAAACTAATTTATTTATTTATAGCCACAGCGTGCATGCATGTCACTTTGTGTCTTTGCATTTAATTGTACCAATCAAATGTGACTGGGATGTTGTTACTTAACATCTTCAGAAAAGTTGTATGTCTATCATTTACTGGTCCATGATTTTGGTTATGCATCATTTTTGGTAGGTGTCCTGTTACTGTTCCCTGCTTTGTGAACATAAATACTTCTCTAATTTTGATTTTATATGTAGTGTGTAGTTCATGCCTCTATTGCTGTGCTGTATTTTAAAATGTGCATATTAATGAGCTGAATCTTAAATCACTCCATGATTTTTGCACGGAAGCAAGACAATAGATGTCATCTGGCAGCAAAGATAATTTGTATTGAATAGGGAGAAATGAAAGGCAATTAGATCAGAGGAGAATGCAACTGATGGTCACACGAGCCAGTGGTGCATAAGCCTTCAGCACGTTTGTAACTCTTTGGCTCTGAATAACTCATGTCAAGGTTGATTGCTGAGAGATGAATGATCGTAAATTTGACCTGCAAATGGAAGAAAGCATGGAGCTAAATTTAAGCACAGTAAGAAAATAATGCTAAACCATTATCCATATTCATCTGAAAGCTTTGGTGCAACATAGTGACTTCAACATTATTACCTCCACCAAGGAGGTCATGTTCCCGCTGCAGTTTGTTTGTCTGTTTGTCAGCAGAGAAAATCTGCTGGGCCAGTTTTTATGAAATTTGATGAAATAGAGCAGCACAGGCCAAGGACGAATTCCATTAAGTATCGGAACGGATTTGAATCCGAGTGTGGATACTTAAATTATTCTTCACTCGCCACTGTCTCTTCTTCCTTGCTGATTGGAAAGAGCAGCTTGGTAGAGTGAGCCAGACAGTCTATGAAAAAAGTATGTCTTATATTTTTGATATTCATGGTTAAAATACAAATAAACATCCCCACAATTCAACACAACCTCAAAGGTAGGCGGCATTACTGGATTTCATGTGAATCAGACGAGACACATGACGAGCATCCATATACGAACATGCGCTTTATATATGCAGGAAAAATAGTAACAGTAACAAGGAGAAAACAGGTACATACAAGGTCTCGGCAGATACAACCAAACACCTCTACTGGGTGATTACTGCGAGAAGATGATGGTGCTTCAGCTGTAAATAATCATATTTTAAAATAATTGCAATGCTTTTGAAAATATTCCCATAAATATGGTCTTTGCATTCATTGATTTACAGATCATTGAAGTATTGTCTTCAACTCCCTAATAAGGAGGGCACTGGTCAAAAGTCCATTTTGAAGTGAGAAAAAAGTATGTTTTTAGAACTCATACCTCCAACAAGGCTGAACGACCGTACACATGTGTACAATGTAGAAATCCAGAAAGTACAATAGTTGGCAAAACTACACCAAAAGAAATTTTAGATTAGTGAAAACACTAATGAATGGAATTGGAATTATATTTATTTTACACAGAAACTATTATATTATTTCAACATCACATGTTATCATTTTGACTTTGCATATATATTTATATACATTTTTAAAAATGACCATATAAATAGGCTACAGTGTGTAAGATTTGTCTCTATACTAAAAGTTTGAAATTTCTATTAGTTAGTTAGTTAGTTAGATTGTTTTAAATTAATTTGTGAATTTAAAGTCTGTGATTATGAATGGAAATGTAGCTTTTTTCACAGTACTGGAATGTATCGCAGTCTGCATAAGAAAACAGATAGGGTGAAATATAAGGGCAGTGGCGAGGCATGATGATGATGATTAACAATGTTATCTCACAGAATTAAGGTTAAGAGTTTGAATACACCTGGGCGGCAAAAGTAGGTTTATTACGAGTGTCTCTATGTTAGTCTGTATGTCCTGTGATCAGCTGGTGTAACCCCGCCTCTAAGTGCCTGCTGGGATAGGTTCCTGCTCCTTGCAGCTTTGCACAGGATAATCTGTAACAGAGAGTTGAGGAACTTTTAGTGCTATCGCTTTACTGAAGGTATTTGATTGGAATAATTGAAGAAGAATCAGGGTGTACCCCGAATCTCGCTCAATGTCAGCTCTGATAGGCGCAAGCCCCTTCAATCCTGAACAGGACAAGTGGTTATGGATGATGAACAAATGAATGAATGTAAAATAACAGTTTTCCGTGCAGAACAATGAAAAAAATATATGTGATTCTATTGTTTTATTAAAATTTCTATTGGGCAGCCACTGCTGCCAGTCCTTTGTCACCTATTTTTTATCAATAGTTTTACAGCGTAACTATCAATACGACCTGTCATTCATAAAAAACTTACTGTACAGCACAGCTGCCTCTTACCAAGACGATTCCAGGCTTAGATCCGCCTCAGCCCTTGGAGCCTCCGGAGTTTGGTTCTTTCTGTTTTTGTGTTTCTACTCTCCGAGTACTTTGGTTCCCTCTTACGTTTCAAGAACAAGATGTAGGTGAATTGGTGAGTCTTGATGGACCACGGGTCAGAATGTCATCGTGAATGGTTGTCTGTCTCTATGTGACGGCACTATGATGAACTGCTGTGGGTATATTTAAAGTACACTGTATCCCCTACAGTGTCAGTTGGGGTAAGCTTCAGACCCCCCACCTAAACCTAAACAGGGTTATAGAAAATGAATGAATGATTGAATGGATCATCTGTAGCTGCATCAAAATGGAATTATTTCTTTCCTGGTAAATGCCCCATCCCTTGGCTAATATTTGATGGCAAACATTTTCAGTAGTGCTCGTGTCAGAAGATGTCAGATCTTACAGTGTTTAAGAAGATGAGACAAAATTCCTGGATTTACTTTTCGCTTTGAATTTGCCACCCGAAAATATGTTTTTCTCATGGCACATGCCCATCCTTCTACTAACTTTCACTTAAATCATTCCGCTGTTATATGTATGATTTACATATTTTTATAAGTACATTGTACTCCATGTATTACTTTATCTTAAACGTTATTCTATATACTAGTAAAGCAGGCCTTATGGACAACAAGCTGAAGACTAAGAGTGATAAGTGATGAGGGGCGACTGTTGTTGGTAGGGCGGGTGTCCACTTCTCTGAAGGATCAGTGTTTCGATCCCCGGCCACTGCAGTCCACATGTCGAAGCAAAATACTGAACCCCAAGCTGCTTCCAATGGCTTTTCCATTGGTGTGTGAATGATGGCTTTAATGGTTTTATATCCTGATGAGCAAGTGGCGGCTTGCATGGCACCCTTTATCATCACTGTATTGCTGAGTGAATGAATGTTCACTGAATGTTTGTCTGAATGGGTGAATGCTGGCTTGCATTGTAAGGCACTTTGAGAGGTCCAGCAGACTGGGAAGTGCTATATAAGTACAGTCCATTTACCATCAGCCATAACATTAAAAACATATTCCTTATACTGTGTATTATGTAGATGGTTTTGATTAGGAATTGATGCTAAAACCGCTCTATAATGCAGTGTGCGTTCTGAAACCACACTGGTTATCCTTCGCTCCTTACGTGAAGCCGTGAGACTTGACCTGACATTGACATTGGCAGGTAGTGACTCATATCTTTATGCTTACCCATTTTTCTTTTTGTAACTTCAAATAAAATGTTCACATACTTTTTAATATGTTCCTTTAAACTGACAAGAGCTATTGTAAGGAGATAATCAATGTTATTCTGACGTCACCTATCAGTGGTTATGATATCATGTCTTACATTGTATAAGTTTTATTGAATCTCCGTGAGTTTCAATTTCTGTGTTGGGCATGAACAGAGAAAATTAGTGTCTCTGACAATTATAATTTGAAAAGCCGTCCTGCTGTCAAAGTAGGTAGGAGTATATTTATGCATTGGGAAAACATAGTCATTGTCAAAATTAAGACGGTTTTAAAAAAAAAGTTAAAAATTTGCTTTATTTGATTTTTGATTTTCTGCTAGTCGTAACGTGAAAAACATCATGCAGAAGATCTCTGCACCACTTAGTGCTGTGTTAATGTGACACATTGTATCTCTTTATCTTTCTAGATATTGATCCGGTCGTAATAATGAATAATTATTATGGGTTCCAGACTTAGTGATTAGTGTTGCTCTAAGTGAACCATTTTTCTCCTAGTGACAAAAGGGGGTTACCGTCATCACTGCTGTATATCCACTGTGTTTCCCCTGGATATATTAAGATTAATTCTAATAAAGAGAGTGGGGACCTCACAGTATCATTATCGTGGCAATATTATTCAGTACTTTTGCTATGCACTGTAACATTGAAACCAATGTTTAAGCAAAAGTACAATGGCTAATGCATCTTGCGTGTTGACAGGATGAATCCTAAAACTGTAGTGCATAGTATTTGGTTGTCCTACCTAAATTACACCAAAGGACCAAAGTATGCTAATTGCAGTGAGAAGTCCCCAGCAATTTAGTCTCTAAGGATGAGATAATTTTCTCAAACATGGCACCCTTCAGATAATTCTGTGGCTGGAGTGTCTCATCTCAGCTGAAGTACAGGGGTCATTAAGTGTTGTTGTGGGGAGCTAACTCTGGGGATGGACCCCATCCTCCACCAACCCTCCCCTAAACTCTACCGACCATATCTTCTTCAACCAAAGTAAAGCCTATTTTTTTAAAACAAAAACAAAAAAAACACACATGTATCCAGTTGTCTTCATCTTTTTCACTGTGCCAAATTAAAAAGAACACTAGTTAATCGCTCTGTTATCTTGTCTGCTGTATATACAGTGTATTCTATATATAAATATATTTGCACATACAATTTATTTTAATTTTCTGTTGTTGCATTCTAACAAGATACAGTAATTTAAAGCCTCATATCACAATGGGGGCAAATAGTCTTAACATTTTCACTGGGCCGAGATTTTTCTAGACACTACAATCGCCGAACCACTTCATTGTGTAACCATTAATATGGCCCTTGTAACAAAGACAAACAACAAAGACATGTTGGTACTATGAGTGCCATCAATTCATAAAGAAGATCTATTTTTCTTTGGTAGAGGGAGTATTTATTGCACCTCCAGCCTAGGAAGCGGAGAGCAGAGCACTCTGCTAGAGGCCCAAATGGATTTTCAACTATGGACCCTAAACCTTTCAAACCATAACGCTGCTGAATAGCAGTTAGAGGTTGCCATGCCAACACCATCTAGAGGGACATTTCAGCTGCATCAGAGAGAAAGCTTGGCCAGATGTCTTCAACAATTTGCTCTGAAAAGATTCACCATCCGCCATGCTCATTAGAGAGCAGCAATCAGAGGAACAGGGAGACGTGTGGCTTTCCTGTCTGGATGGCACGTTTCTCCATCCCTCAAATCTTTAAAAAAAAAAAGAGAAGATGGCCCTCTAAAACATGGTACTTTTCTGAGATGCGCAGCCTCTTCCATTGGTTGTTTTGCTGTATATTTTTCTAAAATATTTATGTCTTATTTTTGCATCTGTGACATGCCCAGTTCATTCTGCAGCTGACATGTTCTGGCAGTGCAAAGAGGCATCTGGCTAACACAGAAGAGAGCAAGCAACTGTTTGAATTATTAATGGTATAAATCAACACCTGTGGTGTGGCTGACAGTTTGCAGGGGCATGGAAGCTATGGCTCTAGTCTTTGGGAAAGCTCTCTGACCCGTCATGCCAGTAGCTCAACTAACCACTCCTGCCAACCATTATGGGAATTGTCATATGGACTGAGACCAAATATACTGTAATTTAATTTAATTTCTGGAATCAAATTTTCTCACACAAACGGCACTCTTTTCAAAAGAATTTTGCATTATTTAGCTTACAACTGTTTAAAAGAATGTATCTAATTTCTGCACTGTAATCATCCTACAATAAATATTTAAATTGTATAAGAAAAATTACATTCCAACTCACATTCTATTTACTTTAGACTACAAACTGTGGTATAATGTATACTGATCAACTAAAACATGATATTCTTTCCCATGGATGCTCTTTGTTATGTAAATGAAATATTTATTCCTTCCCAAGTGTTTGGTATATTAAAGCCAATTTTTCATGTAACAAAGTCTCAAAATCTTGAATTTTTTTGAAGATGAACAGAGAAGGTATAACCTATAGCCATATTTTCATGTTTTACAATAATTTTCTTTACAAACTAGGATAGATTATAAGCCTAAAACAACTAGAGTGCAATTGAAGGCCCCACAGCCCAATACAATATGCATATAAATATCAAATGAGTTTTGAGACATGCACCATAATATAACCAAATATGACAAGGCTCCTAAAGTGTTTCCTGTACAATCCTGAGGCCATGTCATGTCAAAAGGCCCTGGACCAAAATTTAGTATCTATTGCTTTAGCTTATTTAACCTGCTAAAACATTAAGATGATATGCTCCTTGTCTTAACAATATTAGTTCCATATTTCTCATTAGTTTGTTTTGTTCTCAAGTTTAACTGCTGTATGAAGACTGATTCTCATCTTAAATTCAGACTAACTTTAACAGCATGAGGATGTTACTCAAAGAATAATTGAGTGATTGAGTTGTCTTTATAATATACACTAACATTAAAAAGGGACAAAGATTAAAAAGCAAGATCAACCTTAGCTGATCCAGCCATCCCTGGGAATGTGCATATGGGTTGCTACCAACAACGGGCAGGTTAAATCTGCCACAATGCAGAACTAACAGATACAAAAAGGAATGTATTTCACTCTATAGTTGTAATCTGTGTTGGGTTTTTGTTGAGTTATTTATATATTTTGTCTGATGTTTATTACTGCTGGCTGTGGACCAAATTGTCCCTCAAATTTGCTTAATTTTTGGATAATGAAAACACCTTGAACCTTGAAAAGTAAAAAGAGTTGAAAATGCAAAACGGAAGACTCCCCCTGTACCTTTCTGTATTCATTGAATAAGAAATTATAGACACTAAAAGTAGTGTTTGGTGCTCATTGACCATATCTGGAATTTATTTGAGCCCCATCACTAATCTGATGATTAGCAAAATCAAACATCCACAAGAAATAAATAGCAGGACTGCCCTGAAAACTGGTCAGTTGTAAATGTAGAGATATGCAGGTGATATATTCAAGGACACACAGAAAAAGGCTTGGACTAAACAGATAGATAGACAACTGCTTTACCTTCTGAGCTAAAGTGCTCTAAAGTGTTTACAGCAATATTTAAATACAGCCAAATAAATCAATACTTGTCCTTTAGTTTGTACAAATAAATGATTTACTAAACAAAGATATCAAAATTTATGAAGATTGTTTTCATATCTGAACAATGACTGACGCTTTCAACTCATAGTGTCCAGTGTGTTCAGAAAAAGCCCACTGGGTCCTACACAACATAGCAAAGAGTGAAATGTTCAATAAAACACAAGTGTGGCAGATGGTGGCACTGAACTTGATAAGGAAGCTCTCAAATGGCTCGCACATCTCCACTCAGAGTGAAGGATAGCCTTGAAGCTAAGCTCTGTCAGTGAGGCTGACTCCATTTCCTTCAGCCCTGCTCCTTCAAGACTACAGGCACACTCAATGTATGTGGATCAGTCAGAAGTCATTTGATTGAATTTCTATAAATTTCCGTTGCTAAGTGTTGAGTCTTCTTTCTGATTGACACTTTATTCGAGGTCTGACAAAATATTCTTAGATTTTTGCAATGATGGTTTTCTTCAGTGATGGGTTCCCATTTACCAGTCTAAGACCGGGGTGGACGACGCCATCATCTTCCTTCTTCACCGAGCTCTCTCTCACCTGGAGAAGCCTGGAAGCACCGTGAGGATCACATGCTTTGATTTCTCCCGTGCTTTCAACACCATCCAGCCCACGCTTCTGAGGGACAAACTGGAACTGACCAGAGTGGATGAGCGCCTTGCATCCTGGATCCTGGACTAACTAACCAACCGTCCCCAGTATGTGAGGACCCGGGATTGTGTTTCGGACGTGGTTGTCTGGAGTACGGGGGCCCCACAGGGAACGGTCCTGGCCCCGTTCCTCTTCACGCTCTATACTGCCGACTTCTACTACAACACACCCACGTGTCACCTGCAGAAGTTCTCTGATGACTCTGCAATTGTCGGTGTCATTACAGACGGGGATGACAAGGAGTACAGAGGACTGACGCAGGACTTCATGCACTGGTGCCAGTAGAACCATCTCCAGATCAACGAGGGTAAGACCAACCAAGGAACTGGTGGTGGAGTTCCGCAGCCCCACACACACACACACACACACACCGGTGAACATCCAGGGAATGGACATTGAGATGGTCACGTCCTACAAGTACCTTGGTGAACAATAAACTGGACTGGACTCACAACTCCACGGCACTCTATAAAAAGGGTCAGAGCCAACTGTATCTACTGTGGAGACTGAGGTCTTTTGGAGTGCAGGTGGCGCTCCTGAAGGCCTTCTTTGATTCTAACCCTAACCCATCGGCCATCTTTTATGGAGTGGTCTGCTGGGGCAGCAGCATTTCAGCTGCTGACAGGCGGAAACTGGACAAACTGATCAGGAAGGCCAGTTCGGTCCTGGGATTTCCTCTGGACTCAGTGCAGGAGGTGGGAGAAAGGAGACTGATGGCCAAGCTGTCATCTCTCCGGGACAACGTCTCCCACCCCATGCAGGACACCATCTCTGCACTGGAGAGCTCCTTCAGCGATAGGCTCCTTCACCCCAAGTGTGTGAAGGAGCGATACCGCCGATCTTTCTGAGCTGCATGTAGAAATATAAGATATAGGTTTTTTCTTTGGGGAAAAAAAGGTGATTAAGGTAAACACACTGTGTTATGTACAGTTAATGTAAAAAGTCCACTTCCCATCAACTGAACATCTTGATGGAAGATGTTGTGGAGAATAATAATAATAATAATACATTTAATTTATAATGCACTTTACATTTGGATCAAATCTCAAAGTGCTACAAAGCAAAAGCAGATAAAAGCATCAATAAAAAATAAAATAATAACTATATAAAAACATGACCAAAAGCATTAATGTTAATTACAGTTATAGGTTTTGCTAAAAAGGAAAGTTTTAAGTCCTTTTTTAAATGTGTCAGTCATCTGTGGAGCCCTGAGATGGTCAGGGAGTGCATTCCACAGACGAGGGGAAGACAAGTCTCTGTTATGATATGGACACAACAATGTCTGATTTTTCACTTGCTTAGTCTGATGTTTTACTTTAATATCCCACAACTGGACATTAGCCAGGACCAGCCCTAAGTCCAACCAGTCTGCAATTTCATTTTTCAGTCTAAACTCATAGCCGAGGCCACCCTCATGATTTACTCTTGGCTTGAAAAGAAGCTCAGTCTGTTATACTCATTCATTATCTACCGCTTATCCTGTTCAGGGTCACGGGGGGCTGGAGCCCTAACCCAGCTAACATCGGGCGAGAGGCAGGATACACCCTGAACAAGTCGCCAGTTCATTGCAGGGAAGACACATAGAGACATACAAATACACACTTACAGCTACTCATACTCCTACGGGCAATTTTGTGTCACCAATTCACCTGTATTACATGTTTTTGGACTGCGGGAGGAAGCAGGAGTGCCCGGAGAGAACCCACACAGACACAGGGACAACATGGGGGAGCTGGTGGCACCTTTGTGTCCTCACACATCACACATCATTCAAACATCATTCCAGTAGACATCCAGGGTTTGGACATCACACAGGTGAACTCTTAACAAAACCTGGTTGTTCAGCTCAACAATAAACTGGACGGGTCGGATAACACAGAATTCCTTAATAAGAAGGGGTGAGGTCCTAGCTGAAGACTGAATAGCTGAAGACGTTTATATAGGCTTTGACAACTCAATCATATAATGAATTACCTAGTTATCTACTTTTTGGCGATGTCTGGGGTTATTTCACTGTCTTGATAGCTTCAGGTTGTAAATTTTTACTAGTATTAGCCCAACAGTGAGTTTCACTGACATTCCTCACTGTACAACTGATTAAGAGAAACTGTGTGTTTGATACATTGTTTACTATATCTAACACCTGAATATGAAAACATATAGCCTACGTGAATTGCACAGTTAAATGAATAAAATATGTGTTGAAGTAAACTGAGTAGAATGTCTGATGTCAATCCTGTTATGTAGTTGTGTTGTATGTAGACTGTTGGCAATAACCCAAAGCCACAATGTACAGAAGAGAAAGCAAAACGCAAAGTAAGAGCAAGTTCGAACTGATAAAAGCATTTAGGAATACCTGTCATTCATTGATATTGATGTTACAGGTTAAACATTTATCATTGCATGCCAAAGAATGTTAAGAACTTTTGAGTCTCTGCACAGAACAAAGACTGAGTATCAGAGTCTGAAATTGCGTTAAGATGAGGTACAAGGCCAGAAAAAAAAATACATTGCTGTAAGTGTGTAAAAACAGAAGATAAAAGAAAAAAAATGAAAAACATGTTTTTTCTGTACACCTGAGACACACTTTTCAAAGTTGGCACTGTTTCTAGGCCTGCTAATGGACCGATGAATGCAGCTACATCAAACCACAGTCGACACAGCCGACTTCCTTTCATATGGGGGATGCTTTACTACTATAAAGATTTGCTCAAGTTCAGCTGAAATGCATTAGGCGACCAGAAAATCTTAAAACAAAGGTGTCTGAGTAATTAAAAATAAACCTTGAATAAGTAACTGAATATATTGGACTAAAACCAAATGTATTCCATGAATGAATCAGAGCACACATACAAGCATATTAGCCATCCTGTCCCTAATGTCCATGATGGGAGGTAGGAAGACACACTTCCTCCGTCCACACTGTTGATTTTCCTCTAAAGAACAGTTTCTAATCGAGCCTTTGTCTCAACTCTGCTGAGATAAGAGTGGGAATAAATTCTCTGCTTATGCTGTTTATCAGGGCCAGTGTTTTGCTCCATGTGTTTGTCACCACTTCATTAGTGGACAGCGGATTTCTAATTAGTTGTTTATACTGCAAGCTGATTACAAGTTGGATTTGTATTGTGTTGCTCCATGGGATCCATGGAGAGATGCAGAACTCTGAGCCATAGCTTGGAAACCCATTTCCTCCTCTCATTCTTCAGCAGAAACAAAGCTAAGGAAAGTTATGAGCCAGTGACAGATCACCAAGAGCAGCAGCAACATTTAACCATTTAACGAGGGTCAACAGCAACAACTGGATTCTAAAAGCATTAATCTGTGACTTGGCTTTTTAAACTCTTTTGCTGTTGAGTCTCTCTGTTTTTCTGTCTCTATGTACAATTTCACCAAATGGTTCTTATGGAATCATCATACTTAGATCTGAAACTTTAAACTTAAACTATGAGCAACAGGATGAAATGTATATATAGTGTAAATATTATCCAAAATAACATTAACAAAAATAAGTATTGATTTTTTTTATCACATTTTCTATCAAGTCCACTTTATTTCAAACTTCAATATGAATAGATATTTCTCACTAAGTGAATAAGCCAAAAAAGGTTACTTTCATGCATGTTTGCTTTCAAGATTTGTTATTTTGTGTCTCTGCCTTGACTGCCAAGTCCCACTTGGTCATCGATGCAATATGTAAAATTCGGCTCTATGTTTTGGGAGCATTTTATAAACATAAACATTTGGTTATTTTGTGTTACTAATACAATTAATAGATTGATTCCAAGTCTGTTCTATTAACTTGTAAAATGTCTTTCTTTTAAGTGTCAATTATGGGATACACTTCTTATGGCTGCAGAAAAATGTAATGTAATTAAAATGCCTTATAAAAGTCTTTTTAAAATATTTTTAAAAGTAACTCTGGTATATTTGTGCATAAAGGAGAAAGTATGAATCATTTCTGGTAAAAAAAAAATCTACTCCTTTGTCACTTGGGTCTTTGTGCTTTTATTTTAATGATTATTTATTGCTTTTCCATCAGAGTTCTACAGCCTGCAATACTATAAACCGACAAGTATACCTGTCATTGTTGCTCACCAGCAAACCTTTTGGATATATATCCGTATTTGTATATGTTATTCTGTATTTGTATTTGTATTTGTAAGAATTCTACCAAGTCTGGTGACGGTCCGCCTACCTGTTGCTGCAAGTGTAGCATCACCCGGAGACTTCTGTATCTGTTTGTTTCATCGTTTAGGCGATCATTTTTTTCATCGTTTATGTCCATTTCTGTTTGTTCATCGTCCTGTTCATGTCTGCCCCTGTGACACTTTCACCAATAGCCGTTGTATATCACTTTCTGTGTTTGGTAGCTTTTTTTTTTTTTTCTCGGCATCATTTACATGAAAATAACGGCTACTAACGTCCTCTGTGCGTCTCGTCCATGGCTAACGGCTACTAACGGGCTAGTCTCCACGACTGGGATGATGATGAATTATTCCGTCACCCAACTGATGAAATTCAACAACTCCGTTGTGCATATCGGTTATTAAACAACTTGGACTCCTTCGTCGGCCCCGTTACATTCACAGAAGTTGCCGTTCGAAGTTTGTTTACTCCCGCTCCCGCTCAGATAACTCCATTCCGTCCTCTGACGTGCGCACTGTTGCGTATCGGACGCGTCATCAGAATGCTGTCGCTTTTCCCATTAGTGTCACTGGACTTTTCTTGATAAAGTTATCCACTGTGCGGGTTAGAAAACGTGGAGTGGATTTCAGTCTTCTTCGGCCAATACAGTGACTCACTTCTCCATCTAGTATTAAAATCGAACTCTTTAATTCACAATCTCTCACAAACAAATAATGCCTCATACATGACCACATCCTGGAGAAATGTCTGGACGTTATGTGCCTTACAGAAACCTGGCAACAACCAGATGATTTTTCTGTGCTGAATGAGACTTGTCCCGCCGGTTACTCTTACCTCCAGAAAGCTTGCAGCACTGGTCGTGGTGGTGGTCTGTCTGTCATCTACCGCAGTGATTTGGACTTGTCTCCACTGCCGTTGCCAGAGATCTCTTCTTTTGAATGCATGGGATTTAATCTTAAACCCCCTTTCTCCATGACCATACTTCTAATCTACCGGCCACCCAAACCAAACCCAGCCTTCATCTCTGAGATGTACAACCTTTTCTTGGCACTTTGCACAACCTCTGCCAATATTTTAGTACTTGGAGACATGAACATTCATGTCAAATCCCCTGCATGTCGTTTTGCTTCTGAATTTCTCCAACTACTGGATTGTTTTAATCTCAGGCAACTTGTCGATGTCCCCACCCACACCATGTGACACACTCTGGTTCTAGTCACCACTGACTCTGCTCCTCTCAGCAATCTTCTTGTGTACGATCTGGGTGTGTCCGACCACAAGGCCGTCTCCATGGTATTGTCGCTTGTGCCCCCCCACACTAAGCCCAAACGTCAAATCTACTTCAGCAATTTGAAAAACATCAACCCAGAAACCATGAGAGTCGACCTCCAGCATCTTCTTTCTGGAAACTTTGTATCAGCCAATGACTCATTAGATTTCTACAATAACTTCTTGAGTAGCATCCTGGATCGTCACGCCCCTGTAAAAACTAGAACAGTCACCTTCTCCCGCTCAGCCCCCTGGTTCACCAGTAATCTACGGGAAATGAAGGCAACTGGGCGTGTCCTTGAGCGGCATTACAAGGCTTCAGGTCTCACTGTCCACAAGCTAGCCTTTCGGGAACACCAAAAGGCCTACTCACAGTCCCTTAGAGAGGCTCGGTCATTGTTCCACTCGAACATTATCAAAACCAGTCCTGGAAATTCTAAGCAGCTCTTTTCCACTATCAATCATCTTCTTAAACCACAAACTCTCCCACTTACAGAAAATTACAGAAGAGCACTGTAATAATTTCATGACTTTCTTCAAATCAAAAATTGACTCAATCCGTTCTGTCCTTTCTGGTTCCTACTCTCTACCTATCCAGTCTGCTTACTCACAGTTTGAGTTCTCCCAGGCTCTAAAGTGTTTCCCAAATATCTCACAGCAGGAGGTTGAGGTTATCATCTGGACGATGAAGCCCTCCACCTGTGCCCTCAACCCCTTTCATACAGCCCTAGTGAAAACTAACATCTCTTCCATCAGTCCCCTGATCACCGCTGTAATAAATCAATCCCTCCAGGCTGGCTTTGTTCCATCTGCCCTAAAAGCCGCCATAATCAGACCACCCTCAAAAAATCTACTCTGCTGCTTTCGACACAGTTGACCATGGAATACTCCTACATCGCCTACATCACACCATTGGACTCACTGCCACCGCCCTAAATTGGTTTCAATCCTACCTCACTGACAAAACAGAATACGTTTCCCTTGGAAGTTCAAGGTACCGGACACACACCGTCCCCATTCTCTTCATACTATACATGCTCGCCCTTGGCCATGTCATCGGTCGATATGTACTCTCATTCCATTGTTACGCTGATGACACGCAAATCTACATAAAAACTGACACATGTTCCTCCGCAGCCTCTCCATCCTCATTGTCATCATCATCTCCCCTGTCAACTCTCCGCGCTTGTCTTGAGGAGATAAAGGTGTGGATGAAAAACAACTTTCTCCAGTTGAACAGCTCCAAAACCAAAGCAATTTTAATTGGCACCCCACATCAGACCCAGTCTTCCTCCATAACCAGTATTACCTTCTCTGGTCACGACATTCCCCTCTCTTCATCAGTCACCAACCTCGGTGTATGATTTGACCCACAATTCACTTTTGAATCCCACATCAAACAGATCTGCAAGATCTCATTTCACCATCTCAGAAATATTTCCAAACTCCGTTCTTCACTAACCTTGAGTGATGCTGAAAAGCTGGTCCACGCGTTCGTCTCCTCCCGACTGGATTACTGTAACTCACTTCTCATCGGGATCCCTGATAAAAGTCTTCAAAG
Source organism: Lophius americanus (assembly GCA_037951165.1). Lineage (NCBI taxonomy): Eukaryota > Metazoa > Chordata > Actinopteri > Lophiiformes > Lophiidae > Lophius > Lophius americanus. The sequence goes on from JBBDHG010000174.1 coordinate 1,574,952, forward strand.
ACTACAGTATGTTCAAAACAGTGCTGCAAGAATCCTGATGAGAGTTCGTAAACACGAACACATCACCCCTGTTCTTCATTCCCTTCATTGGCTTCCCATCTCCACCAGGATTGATTATAAGATCTCTCTCCTCACTCACCAGTGCATCCATGGTAACGCTCCCCCCTACCTAAAAGAACTACTCACCCCACTGACCTCAACACGATCCCTCCGTTCTACCCACTCATACCGCCTCCTCCTTCCCCGGACTAAGCTCAGCACCATGGGTGATCGGGCCTTCTGTTCTGCTGCCCCTCGTCAGTGGAATGCACTCCCTGACCATCTGAGGGCTCCACAGACGACTGACACATTTAAAAAAGGACTTAAAACTTTCCTTTTTAGCAGAACCTATAACTTTAATTAACATTGCTGCTTTTTGGTCAGGCTTTTATATAGTTATTCTTTTATTCTTTTATTAATGCTTTTATCTGCTTTTACTTTGTAGCACTTTGAGATTTGATCCAAATGTAAAGTGCATTATAAATTAAATGTATTATTATTATTATTATTATTATGACACGACAATGATGGGAGTGATTTCTGTATTTATGTGTATAATAATGCATTTTTAAAAGTTATGAATTTAATTATTACTATGACTATGAAAGTCCATCGTATATGTTTTAATTGCTATTTTTATGGAGTGAAATGAGGGTTAAGCATCTTAGAAATGATTTGCCCTTATAATGAATCGCAACACTCCGCTCTAGTTAACATTTCTTTCTTGTCACCTCTGAGGAGGACCCATTGGTGATCGAAACCATTTGCTGTTCTTGCCCTTTTTGTAATATTTTGTGAGATTGTTTAAAAGATACATGCCCCGATCGATAAAGGCCTTTTAATTATATCCTTTTCTCAATGTTGGTGGGTCTACTATGTATGGGTTCAAATCCACTAGACCAAAGGTAATAAAAATTGTGGGTAATAATGCAAATCTCTTTATTATTTATTTAATCCATCTAAGCCCAATATATATATATACCAATTGACAGTGAATTTGTTTAAGATAAACAAATGAAAGCACATTTTGTCACAAATAAATAATAATTCATAAAAATTTAAATTGTGATAGGGATCTGGCAGAGATCTGGCAAATATCTCTTTACGTATGCGTATCGAGAGTAACATATGTAACCACTGTTCTATGAATCCTTGATGACCGCCAAAGGCGGTGCTTTCAGCACCTGATGCTTCCATCACACACATGCACAGGTCAAGTTATTATATCAACAAAGTCACCCGTGATCCCTTGATGACCAAAGAGTGTCTATATCGTCCGTCGTCACCAGGTGATCTGTTCCTGCAGAATGTTCTTGCGAGGGCACAAGGATTCTGAGTGACTGCATGCTCTGGCGGCCATCCAGTATTCATAGAACCGTAGTTACATATACACCTCTCATTCTATTTCATCCTTACTGAACTCCAAAGGCAGTGCTTTAAGCACTGCATGTCTTATACAAGAAAGGTCAACAGGAATCCTTACCAAATTTAAGGGCGTGATGCCGTTGATAAGAGGACGGTCACCAAGGGATGAGGAGCAGCAACATTTACCCTCTAGAGCAGGGGTGGGCAAACTTTTTGACTCGCGGGCCACAATGGGTTTTAAAATTTGACAGAGGGGCCGGGCCAGGTGCATTTGGAGGGAGTGTTTGGGCCGGATATACTAAAGCATTAAATGTAGTGTGTGCAAACCTCATAGCACAGTAAGAACACTACAACCCAATTTATTAACCGTCTTTCAAATGTGAAAAATAGCCCTTATCAGTTAATAAATTTGTCTCAAGGAATATGCAAGATATGGCATTTACATACTATTTCGCAGATACTGTGAGGAGGAAATGTAAATAGATTAAAATAACATACGCACTGTGATTTATTAAGATTGCGTCTGTTTTTAATAAGTTTCAATCGAAGGTGCAAAGTTAAAGAAATCAACATTTATTGAAAAATGGAATCACTTTCAACATTCAAAACATATTATTACACAACGAAATACTCAAGCTCAATAATATCTACTTGTGTTAAACTCCGCAAAATCATGGATGGATTGTCCTGACCGCGCGCTCTACAAACTCGCCACGAACGCCCTCGCCTTCACGCGCAAACACGTGTATCGTTGCCAAGCACACAGACATAGGCTGTATTAAATATCCTACCTGCAGCTGAAAATTTAAATTTAAATTAAGAGCGATGTGCGGCGTGTTAATTAAGCTACTGTACCGCTGCTGTGCGTAAATGCGCATTGCTCTTAATTAAAAGACGCACTTCCAAACTTTCCATATGCATTTTTTCATAACACAGCAGAAAAACTCACCATTTCAGTGGGAACAGTGTTGTTGGTCTCCCTTTTTTGCCAGTGCATCAAAGTCTGGAGTTAGTTTTGTTGTGGCAATTCTCAGGACAGATCTGAGGTGTTGGTCAGTTAACTTGGATCTGTGATGGGCTTTGTTGATTTTCATGATGCTAAACGTCTGCTCACACACGTAGGTCGAGCCAAACAACACCAGCATCTTCTGCGCCGTCCTCCGGAGGTTTGGAAACGCGGTCTCGTTAAGTGAAGCGTAAAAGTCATTCAGTTTAAGAGACTTGAACTTCTCCTTTGAGACGGAGTCAGACTGAAGATCGATCAGTTCCAATTGCAGCTCCTGCGGTGCTGATTCGGGGTCTTGTGACAGGGGACAGGACACCAGTTGAAGTGACTTGTCAATTTTTTCAAAATCACAGAACCGACGGCAAAATTCTCTGTGCAGATCGTCCAGTGATTTGCAGTATTTCTTCGCATTTCGGGCGGCCTCTTTCTGCACGGCTAGTGTGGGGAAATGTGCGAAAGATTTGTTTGACATTTGCCTGGAGAATAAAACCAGCTTGGATTTGAAGGCTCTCACATTTTTGTACATGTCGTGCGCAAACTGATCTTTCCCCTGTAGCTTCACGTTCAGCTCATTCATGTGTGAAAATATGTCCACAGCAAACGCAAAGTCACAAAGCCAGTTTGTGTCGCTCAGCTCGGGGAATTCTTCGGATTTCCCTATTAAATTAAAAAATGAGCGAATCTCGTCTTTGAGCTCCCAGACTCGTTGAAACACTTTCCCCAAACTTAACCAGCGGACGCGAGAGTGGTAAAGTAGGTCCTGGTGATCCGCATTAGTTTCTTCCAGGAACGTAATGAACTGACGATGATTAAGTCCCCTTGCTCGTATGAAGTTAACAAGTTTTACAACTGGATCCACGACGTGATTAAGCTGCAATACAGACTTACATAGAGACTCCTGATGAATGATGCAGTGAAGCAAAATAACATCCTGGTCAGGGTTTTCTTCTTTCACTTTATCCTGGATTCTTTTCAGCAGCCCGATGTTTTTTCCAGTTAAATTTGGCGATCCATCCGTGGTGACATTGGCAAGTTTACTCCAAGGTAGCTTCATTCTCTCGATGACAGCAGACACCTGTTCATATAAGTCCTCTCCTCGCGTTTTCCCTTTCAGTGATTCCATGCTCAAAAGCTCCTCCGTTATCTCAAAACTGTCGTTAATCCCTCGGATAAAAATTAGGAGCTGAGCAGTGTCTTTTATGTTGTTACTTTCATCCAGTGCTAGTGAATATAACTTAAAGGACTCCGCCTTTTTGTTTAACTCGCTGACTATATCTTCGTCAATCAGTTCCACGTGGCGAGTCACTGTCCTGCGTGCTAAACTGATTTTTTCAAACTTGGCTTTGCTCTCCGGACACAAGAGACCTGCTGTCTCTACCATGCACTCTTTCAAAAACTCGCCTTCGGAGAAAGGCTTGCTAGCCTTTGCTAATTTGAATGCCAGCAAATAACTTGCCTTGGTACTTGACTCTTGAATTGCAGTTTGTCGGTGAAATTCGCATTCGCTGTCCACTTTCCTTCTCTTTGGTCCGCTCATTTTTACAGAAGGGCTTAATGGTGACGTGAAACGAAGTGAAAATTAAAGTGAAATAAAGAGAAATACGCGCCACTCCAACAACGGTCAATGTGTTTTGAGTGCGCCATCTATTGGGGAAACGTGGGCATTGCAGGGAAAGGGGAAAAAAAGGAGGTTTTTACTATAATTTGGACAAGTTCGGCGGGCCGGATTAAAAAGCCTAACGGGCCGTATGTGGCCCGCGGGCCGGAATTTGCCCATGTCTGCTCTAGAGCCAGGCAGCAGTACACGATGAGAACCAGGTAACAACAGCACAAATGTCTTGTAAAGGAATCCCCCTAAAGGCAGCCAATGGTGACGCCATACTCCTGGTAGAGTGGCACTTAATATCCTGAGGCACAGGAATACCTTGTGCTTTATAAGTACGTACAACTACATCCACAACCTATTGAGAGAGTCTCTGTTTTGACACCGCAGACCCCTCTGCAGACTCGCGCAAGTTGGCTGTTGCTTCCACATTTGCCCTAAGTGCCAGTAACGGGCACAACAGGACTGGTAATCTGTCTGGTGAGCCTGTGGGATAGTAAGTAGCCAACTCAATGGATGGGTTCACATAACGTGGATACAATTGCTTGGGTAGGAAAGAAAGATTTGGCCAGAGACGGACTCCTGACCCGTCTGCATGTCAGCGCATACATGCCTGGCTCACTGACAAAGCTTGGAGCTCCCCCGGACGTTTTGCCATTGTAACAGCAATAAGGAATAAAGTCTTCATAGACAGCCACTTCAATTTTGTCTACATCAGTGGCTCAAATGGGGCTAGACACAGAGACTTCAGCACCATTTGTATGTCGCATTATGGTATTTTTCGAACCCGTGGTGCTTGAAGCCTCAGGGCTCCCCTCAGAAATTGCTTCACCAGATAGTGAGAACCTACAGTCTGGTTATCCAACCTCCCAAGTCCAGCCGAGAGAGCGGCAAAATAAAAGTGGAAAATAGACCCACCAGAAGTTAACTTTGACTGCAATACTGGATTCTGTCCAGTTGTTGGCTTGTAAAGGTGACAGGGCTGCAGCCAGGCATCTTGTAAATATCCGTTGGGCTAGGGACAGCCCAAATAAGAGAACCCTGATACACCGTGCCGGAGTTAAACTGGTGTAACCTGTTTAAACAGTGGGGATATTAAAATATTTGTCTTTCAGGTCTATTGATACAAACCAGTCTATATATTCTAAGACCTGGAGGACATCTGCAACAGGTAGCGTGTGGAAGGGAAGAACCTTGAGGAATCCGTTATCCCATCTTAAGTCCGGGATAGAGTGAAATCCATCATCCTTCTTTGGTTCAAGAAAATACGTCAAGTACAACCCATGGAGCTGTGCCAGATATAGATATAGACACCTTCCAGGTGAATTTGTTGATATAATTACTCGACCTGCGAATGCGCAGTCCAGTCCTTAAAGCACCGCTTCTGACGGTCAGTTAAGACGAAATAGAACATGATTGTAACCAGGATTAACTCAACATGTGTCTAATGTGTCATGTTATCTAAAATGTGATGTATTTATTGCTAACTGCAGATTTTTTTATAATTTTTTCGAAAAAGACAAAACACCCACACATAAACTGAGCAATGTAGGTTATGTGGTTGAATGCAGTGATTGTTTGTCCAAATCTGTCAATAGGTGAGACTAAACAATCACTCCACAAAAGCCCAACACAGGAGAGCCAGTACTCAACTGTCCATCTGCATCTCAAGGACGAAGGATACTAATTTGAATATGAGTGAAGGAAGGCATCCACATTAAACTGGAATTTCCGTCTCTAAACAGGAGTGCAGTCTTAATATCTCTCCCCAGACAGTTTCTGCGTCATTCACAGCTGGAACAACGTTATGTCAACAATTCACATGATTCCCCAGTAGATTATTAAACCAACAGTGTCCGTGACGACTCCTACCCACCCACATTGGTGAAGACAGGTCAACTGTATACTTTTAAAATAACCTCTGTATGTATCAAACACCTACTGGAGGTTAAATACCTGACACCCCACCCGTCAGTTAGAAGTGAGGAAGCCTTTTGGATGAGAGGGGAAACGATCTGTAAATGTCTAAACAGAAGTCCAGTTGCTTCAGATCCAACTATCAACGATTACCATGACCCTGGATGAGTGAGAACCTACAAAAACAATGCATTGGTATCATAAAACAATGCATTCCTCACATTAAGATAGTACAGTTGTGGGACAATCAGAACAATTTGCATTCAGAGTAAAAATAACAAAAACAAAGTGAGCTGTGATATAATATCCAAACCTAATTTTATAAAAAAAAAGCTGCTCTATCTGATGACACAGAAGTATAGGGATTTCCCCGTAAGTCTATGAAGAAAAATCCTTTCCAGCAAAATTGTAAACATTTCCCCTTCTGACACTATAAAAAGATATCATATTATAGATGTTAAACCAACCTTATAGTATTTTTATCTGGCTTTATGTTGGCTTCTTATATTGATTTCCTTTCCTCCTAAGGTAATCCGGTCTGCCCTTTATGGGCCAAGGAGGCAAACAGACACTTAGAACGCCATGGAGGAAGAAATTTAGAGCAAGTAGTCCAACAGCGTAAGCAAGAGATAACATTATATTACACCTCCCAAACTTTAAATAAGGCCGCCATAAACCATGGAAGCAAGAGTGCAGTTAGTTACTCTTACTGTGTAGGACAGGTGCTCTCTTAATCTCCCTCTAAATGAGACAGACAGCTGTGTAACACACAAGGTTTACTATTTCAGTTCCAGGGTCTGAGAAATATCCAGCACATTTATTTCACTGAAAGTACAAATACAATTATGTATTGTTTCACTCAGAAAAGTGCATATTTCTACCAAGGTAAAATAGTCTTTCTTCCTTTTCTTCCTTTTAATTGGATATGTTTCATTCAAAGATTTATCAAAACCTCCGTTGCCGAAGGATCCCGATTATTTCAGCTGCACATTGTTGGTAAATTCAGTTTCTGATGTTACTGTTGAGCAAATTACTTCACTCTATGAAAACATTTGTAAATACAATAGATCTAATCTTATTTGGATCCACAGCTAGTTGTACATTCTACCATTCTCCCACATATCCCTGATTGTTTTTGTCATGCAGTCTTGCCATAGATATCAACAAAAATATGTAATTGTTTAATAATCCTTTCTCTCGATATGAAATCCGTAGAAAGACCTTTATATTAAATGGCACATCTGCTTGTCACTGTAGATTTATGTTTAAAGTTTGGAGGACGTATAATTTATATTTTGACAGCCCAATTCCTGAGGTCTGCATTTCTGAAAGTATCATTAAATGAGACTTTGTCTGTGACAGTAAGCTTCTGGCTGACGGAGGAAGGGGAAGAGAACAGGAGTTGGTGGAAACAGATGACCCTCTATGGAGACCCCTAAAGGGAACTGCTGAAAGAAGACACGCTTTTGAAGAGCATCTTTGAGGAATATGGAGTGGGGGTTTTTGTTTGATAGTGTGTTTGATAGTTTGATAGTGCAATCAGAGATGCTCCGTATTACACAGCAAGCCAGTCTCAAGCTATCAGCTGTCAAATTACTTGTAAATGCAAACATCGGTGCATTATCAATTTATTCGATTAATTAAAGCATGATCGGCTGCAGTGGTGTTAATGGTATGTGGCTAGTTGTAGGCTGAAGCTAACATGCTAGCGTTACCATCTTTCATTGTTTTTAACACATTCAGTGTTAGCAAAGCATCAGACCACGGTTGGTACCTGCCTTTCTTCTCTGATGTAATCGTTGTCCATAGTGGTCAAGATGAGTGGATGAATCCAATTCAAGTCAATTAGATGCCAATGTAGTCAATTAAGTAGAACAGCACTATCTGCAAGGAGACATTAGCCACCAGTCTCAGCGCGAGTGTTGTCGGGAAAACGGAGATGTATCCAAAAATGTAGTGACGCAAAGATGTGGCCCTCTAGCAAGTGGTAACCCAAACCAGTTTTCATGTTGAACCAACTGAGATCCAAGGCTTGACTCAAAGTGAAGATGAATACAATTGATTATCTTTTTCTGGGCTCATTAATAAAACAAAACAGATTTTCGTGTGTTAATTCATTTGAGTTAAATTTAGACACAATTGGACAAATGAGAAACTGTGTTTTCCACAAAAGCTCTTCTATTGAGTGAACTACTATAGTGAAATACAGTAATATACAAGACAGATCTGATTGAGTCGATTTATATGAACCAAATTTGGACTTAATTGGACCAATGGTTGGGCTGAAAGATTTTGGGGACAAAGCTCTCCCTAGTGGCAGAAAGGGACCTTTCCCAAAATCAATCCAATCCATCCTCCCTTGCACTGAGATCTATGTGGCTAAAGAATTTGAAAGTGATCCATGAATTTTTCTTTTGAGTTATCACATTAACATGAAGGATCTGTGGTGGACATGGATGCAGTGGCAACGGCAGTGGCAATTCCATAATATACCTGACCTCTTGGTGATATAAAAAAGCAGGCGGCAGGTAACCTGATAACTTAATGTTAGTATGGCAGAAAACTTAATGTATTTTAATATATGATTTTAATGTTGTGGGCCATACGTCACTCCAAGAGTTGTTTACAAGGCGTTTTGGTCATATTTATGTCCCTAAATCACATCTGATATTTATCAGTGTGGGCTGTGGGACAGCAGAGGACTGCTTTCGGCTGAACTCGTCTCGACTGACCGGGACAAGATCTAGCGCTGGCAGTTTTTACAGCGTGATTGATGCCTTTCTTTTCACTGGTGGCTGCAACCTGCCAACTCATTGGTTTCATTTCCATAAAACAAACACTGCTTTGGGAAGAATTATAAACTAGAGAATAACAATGAAGAGCGAGGAGTGACTGATCCTTAAATGACTTCTCCCCAGGCCTCATCACTGGTTAATCATTAATATCATTGATGGTAGAGCAGTGACAGTCTACCTTAGATGAGCTGTGATAACAGATAACACTCTGGCTGCAACAAAATGGCGTAAACATTCACCTCCTAGCAACGTTAAACACACTGGCAAAAAAAAATCACAGCAATGAGCATTAAGCGCTGTTGTGACTAAAGGGTTTTTTTTCTCCTCCCCTCTTAACTGCATCTGTGATTTTTAGGACATGTTAAACACAAACAGTCACAACCTACATTTAGTGTAGTCCAGATATAGATAGGCTTGGTCAGACAATCGTCAAGGTCACTAAGATTCTTCTTTGGAAGAATGCAAAAGTGCGTATGAATATTTATGTCAATCCCACATTTGAGAGATATTTCAATCTGTAGCAAAGTGGTGGACTAGCCGAGCGTTCCGCTGACACTGACACAAACACACACACAAAAAACACGCACAAAGCTCCCCAAAAAACTCTTTTAAAAGTTGAAAAAAGGGAAGAACCTCGGGAACAGTCACAGAGGAGGGAACCGTCTTCTGGGCCAGACAGACATGCAATAGATGTTGGTGTACAGAGCAAATCAACAATAATAAACACACTGTATACCGTTTTAGCAATGGTGATGTTTTTTGTTGATGTATTACAGTACATAATGTAGCAGTAGTACTACAATATACATATACAATAGTAGGAGTGGTACTAAGTATTGGATATATGATTATTAGTGATAGCACTAAAAGATGGCGTATAGCAGGGCCTCAGCGTTTGACGCGGCCATGATCCGGAGCTCGGTACAGACAGGAACCAGAACCCATGAATTTGCATGAATTTAGCAATAAATTATATAGAAATAGAGATAGTTTAAGCCTGTGACAGAATAACTAAGAGCTGGTCCAGGACCAGTCTGAGCAAGCCGCAACTATAGGCTTTGTATTTGTGTATGTATTGTATGTATTTATAAGCTTTTCTCTACATCACATTGCTAGCATAGCTACTGAAAACGATGCTTATAGAAACCCCATAGCTCTTTAAAGGTGCAATGATGCGATGCAATGATGCGATGCAAAGTCTCACAGACAAGTATTTTGAGGAACTATTAAAACTGAACTTGCCCCAGCCTGCCACACATAAAAAAGTTGTATCTATTCAGTTCAGGGAAGACAGTTTTCCACGTCTGACTTTCTGCTTTCCGAAAGTTTCCGAAACATTTTAGGCCAGCAGTAGATGGAATAAGACCCATGTTATTTCCAGTGTCAAGCCAACTTAACTTCTTATGTCCTTACAAACACACTTACGGACACTTCCAAGTAATTACAACTTTTGACATTTTAGGTGGATCCCGACTAAGGTCCATATCTGGGAATTATATTTAATTTTATTTAACATTGTGGAAAAGGATCATTTCATTTTTTTTAAATCAATTACACATAAGTAATTTGACAGATGTTCATGAAACCTATTAGGTTAGGTTAATAGTTGGAAATTTGGATATATGTGTACAGCAAACACTGCTCAAAGGTACACAAATATCCATCATATTCAATTTCTGTTTGGGGTCTAGTGATGTCTGATGAAGTTACAATGGTAACAACAGACTAGACATACATGAGTGTTTCAATAAAATCTTATAACAGAAATATTATTTAAATTTCATGCTTATGATCAGAATGGTGGACCAAGAGTTAGGATTTGGTGCATGTTTGTATTGGTACAGGCAAACTACGAAGCAGGTTGTATTGTGTTCAAATACATTTCGTAGGTTACTCTGAAGCTGCACTACAACCGGTATCTCAGACTTTGTTGTTTTTTTCCCTGCCTTTTATTAACGGTCAGTGAGTGGCTGATCAAAGTCTGTTGGTATGTTTTCTTGTGTTTTGACGGTGTGTGGGGAACATTATTTGTTTCAGTTTTCACAGATTCTTCAGTAGTCTGCATTTTATCTCTCTGCCAGAACTCGGCAATTTAGTTACAAACTAAAAGGCAATGGATGTGTATATTGTATATGCACAATCCCGAATGTCTAAATGCTACATAGAAAAAAATAGGCCTATGCTGTCATTCCAGAAAACAAGGGACTATCCAAGAAAAGTACCCAAACCCCTGCATTGTACAAGCCATCCCCCTGATTGATCTCCTTAAAATAAATGTTAATTTATTCCCACAGCATTTTGTTTTGTAAAATAAGGATCTACTAGGGAGTATAATACAAACCTCCAAAATAATGTATAATATATTCAAGATAGACGTCCTCATGTTGATTCATATGCAGCAAAGTTAGGCAAAATTTCGATCAGCGGTTAGGAAGTTATGTCGAAAACACAGTGATTTTCATAGAAGGCTCTCCCTAGTTAGTCAAATATGAACTGTCAAAGCAAAATATAATGAATAGAAGATACACTGCCTATGTCAATTCATATGCACCATACATCGAGCCAATATTTTAACAATGTCTGGAAAAGTGTTTTTTTAGTAAAAAAAAAAAAAGAAGAAAAAACTCAACTTAGTGTGAAGTGAACTATTATAGTAAAAAACACTTTAAAAAATATTGATGTCCTGATGTCGATTCATATCCAACAAACTTCTACCGAATTGGACCAATGGTTGAGAATTATACGTCCACAAAACCTTCGGAATTGAAGCGACCCCTAGTTTCAGAAATAAACAACTGTCCTTTCCCAAAATCAATCCAGTTCTTTCTCTAAAATTCCAAAATGATTCAGAAATCGAAAAAAGCTCCTCCTAGTAAGTAAAATATGAACTATGGGAGTAAAATATTTGTATTTACATGGTAGACCCCCTACTTAATGAAGATGACGATTCCATAATATCCCGACTTTTTGGGTAAAAACTACATTGATAAAGCCAAGATGCCTCTACTTGTTCTGAATGACCGCAGTGGAATTGAGGATGGCTAGTCCCCGCAAGTTGATTTCATTCTTCTTGTAGAAACACAAAACTGCATAAAATTTTATATCCACATCAACTTTAATGCAAGGAAGAACTGTATTGATTTTTGCAAAGGTTGGAATGTTTCTGATACTAGTGGAAACTTTCACTCTAAATGATTTTAGGGCCATAATTTGTCAACCCTTTGTCCAATTTAGTCCAAATTTGGTGAATATGAGTCGACTCAAAAAGATGTTTTTGTATATATTGTATTATATTTTCAAGACATAATTTCCTAATCGTTGGACCGATTTAGTATGAATTGGGTGCATATTAATTGGCTCAAGGATACCTATATTTTATTAAATCATTCTCACTAGGGGGGACCTTTTTCTTAAAAAAAAAAACACTGTTTTTCAAATATATTCACATTATAATATGAGGAGTTCAATATTTGGGATTGCTTGTATAATTTAGGGGACTAGGGGCTATTCGTGGAGTTCCTCGGGGACACCAGCACAGGCTTAGTTAATTGAAATGGATACTAACTGAAATAACTGCAGCGGAGCACTAATTCAACAATAAAACATCTTGCTCCGTACTCCAATGAACCATACAAGTCCAAGACAATACATGGTGAACAATAGGTGAACATGTCTTTTGCTGCTCCGTATTTGCCTTTCCACCTCTGAGGACACGGGGAAGCAGAGGACTTCAGTTGTTCCAGTTTATTGTTCAATCTGATACAGAAAGCCCATGGTCCGATCACTGAATAGCACAAGCATGCTCTCAGATGACTGCTTGCTCATATTAGTGATAAACCAATAGTTTAATCTAACATTCTTAAAATCTCATATGGTAGTTGCTTTTGAGTGATCAATATTTGTGCAGTATTGTAATTCCAGTGTACTGTATTAGTCTTTGCAACTGTGCTGAGCCCACAGGAGAGCTATCCAATGAAACTCCTCATGATTAGGATGTACCCATCCCAATTATAAAAAATGAATATAAGATCTGGGATGTATAGGTCATATTAGGAACAATTTGCACCTGCTATACAGGTGATTTGGCGTGTGATACATAAATCATTATGTGACAAGGGAAAAAATTAACCTCCAATTTCTATGCACAACATGCAGTCTGCATTAAAATATAGTTTAAGGTCCACTTTCCACGATTCATGATCAAATATTCATCTGATATTATTTTGTTATCTTAGAATTAACTCTAGATCTATGTCTACATGTAGCACCCTCTTGTTTTGGTAGTTGTTCTCAACAAATACAACAAAAACGGACACTCGAGAAGATTTTATGTCTCTTTAATTTTATAATTTCTTTTTCCTGCATGTCCTTGTCTATGACTGGCTGTCCAACATGCTTGAAATGGGTCTTTTAGAAAAATGGTAGGGGACTTTTAAGTGAATATTAACTCTTTAAGATTGGACTTTTCTCCAAACCAAATTTTAGAAAGTTTAATATTTCTAGATGGGAAGATTGCATGCATCACTAAGGCTGATGTCATTTTTTAACCAGGTATGCTGATTTAATTTTTCACAAGTAAAATTATATTGCCGTGTTCTTAGGTGTCTAGATGTCCTAAGAGACATTATGCTGTGCCTGGTTCTAATTTGTAAAGATTGGGATTACTTGTCTTCCTTAATTTTTCTGATAATTAAAGCATTTTGGAATACAAAACAAGTTGTTTTTACGTTGTCAAGTTTACAGTATTAAATTAATTATATTATATTCTTAATGATGTAACCAAAACCTTTTGGTTACATAGTAGTAATTACAATCCTGAATTTTAGTTCAAAGTGAATAGACACGGGCAAACTAAGTTAATCTATTTTTTTTTTTCTCTTGGGTATTAAATCTTTACTCGTCACTAATTTCATCTTCCAATTTTTTTTTTTTTTTTTTTTAAATCTAAAACAATACCTGGAAGTTTCAAAAAAAAAAATCTAAAACTTCCAGGTATTGCTTCTAATGATAGCTGTCAATTAAATGTAGTAAATGAAAAAGTAGGGCCTATTACATGTTCCTTTGAAACATAGTGCTATAAAAGTAGTATTAATAATAAAACGTTAAGTAACATTAAATATCCATATAACATTAAATATATAAAGTTTATTCTTGATTTGATGTTATTGGTGAAATATGGGAACTAATGAATACGCTGTAAAGAATAGTTTAAGATAAGAGAACTTTCCCGGACTCTGTTTTAACACCTCCACTGACAGCTCACTCAAGAATCACTTTGACTGTGTGGCATCCCTGGCGCCCAACAAGGGGCCTGTTTTGGGCAACTCCGTTATAGGCTTGCAAATACCCGGCACACACACAGAGGATAATATGCTGCACAATAAAGAGGGGAGAAACTCAAGCTCTGGGGTATGTGAAACTATTGTCAGGCACAGACAATGGAAAACCAACATTGGCTGGAACGGGAAATTTGAGTCTCCAATCTGTTGGACTTTATGTGCTGATAAGAGACGGAGCTCTGCTGGCGCTTTAGCCACCACAGAATATAGTAAACACAAACTGTGAGCCAGAGCAGGCCATTGAGAGTCTTCCCTACCTTGGGCTAACATGACACTTAAGTACTACTACAAGGGGGGAAAGAAAAGGCAAGGCTGCACACATAATAAACTGCCTCTATTCCCCACTCCTAGGCTGAAATGTCAGTGCCATTCTTTCAGTACAGAAGGAAGGGGTGGGCTGGAGGTGGGCCAGACAAAAGAGTAGGGATTCAATAGTGATTTGTTGCATTTTCATTATAACTACTTTATTGTGCAGGGAGGTAACCATGGATCTAATCAGGGCTGGAAAGTAACTGTTTTCCAAGAGTGTAACTTGAAACTCTGGCTCCTTTCCCCTTTCCTGATAAATGAAGAATTTTGAGAATGATAATCCTACCTGCTAACAAGTCAAAGACAAATTTAAGCATACACTCAAATCCCTTCAAGGAGTGAATCCAAACAAGGGAGGAAACAAGGACAACAGAGGGAGTCAAACGGACTTGATAGCTCCGTAGGGAAATGGTGAAAAGATCCTCTCTTTTCTAGGTCCTTCCATTTAGTTGACATTCATCAAATAAGATGAACATGATCACATCAGATATGTCAAACTGAACATGAACAATATCATGACAATAGCCCCCTAAGAGAAGATAAGAAAAAAAATCGATTGGCTCCTTTACATTATTTAATTTCCCGGCTCTACTGCATCGACAGTAAAAAGGTTTCTTACAGCTACATGTTAAGTATATCACCATAGGACCTTTTGATTACAATGGTTATTCAAGTATTTTAAGTGCGTGGTAACTTATGAGTTTTCCCAGCGTGAGGTGGAATATAAGGCAAAAGTGGTTCCCAGCTCTACATCTTGCTTCTGTACTAGTAATTAAGTGTTCTGCTAGTAATTTCTTCCCTAGAACTAACAATACTGATTTATCAAGTGAGCTTCTTTTTTTTTCACTACCTTACCCACTTCTTAAGATTGGACTTTTCTCTATACCCAGTTTTAGTCAGTTTCATATTTTTATGTGGGAGCATTGCATGCATCTCTATGGCTGATGTCATTATCTTTAGGATGCTGATTAAATTTTTCAGAAGCAATATCATATCAGCATGTTCCTATACGTCGGATGATTTATCATTATAGGAAAATAATACTTAGAGACCTTCTATTGTGCCTCCTCCTTATATGTAACCAGGGTCACATCAGATATGGAATACGGAACATAAAAAATGTCATGATAATAGCCCCCTAGAAAAAATAAGAAAAGAAATTCAAACAGCTCCTTTAAATTAATTCATTTCCCCGCTGTACTGCATCGACAGTAATAAGGCTTCCCACAGCTCCATGTTAAGTATATCATCATAGGAGATTTTGATTACAATTGTTATTTAAGCATTTGAAGTGTGTGGTAACCTATGAGTTTTCACAGTGTGAGGTGGAATCCAGGTCTACATCTCGTTTCCCTTACTATTAATTGAGTGCTCTGCTCGTAATTTCTTCACTAGAACTCACAATACTGATTAATTAAGGGAGGGTTTTTTTTTTACACTTCCCTACCCACTCTTTAAGACTGTTGAATCGAAAATTGGAAGAATCAACTCTTTCCACACACAAGATTATAACCCAACTTTGATAACAATAAAAAGCAGACTTGAGCACTAACTTACCAACATGGAAGGAGAAAAAGGACATAAAACAAAAAAAAGTTGTTCATTTAGAAACAAATGACAATTATGGTATCAAGCATTTATTAGAAATGTGACAATCATATAATGTCGTCAGCCAATGATTCCTCTCCTCAGTCACTGAGAAGGAAAAATGTCTTCCTCCCTATGTTTTATGGTTGCACGTCATCCATTGGATACATTCACAAAAAACAGAATGTGCACGAAGAAGAACCCAGCAGAGAAAGGGGATATTTGAAACGAGACGGACCTTGTCATGCAATTGGACCAGGTCCATTTCAGACAGATAACAATGCCAGGTTGGGGGACATTTTGCCTGTCAGGCCACTTAGACAGAGCAGACAAAGAGGTGAAACAAATCCTGGAGAGGGTACAGCGCTCCAATCCCTCCCAGAACAGACAGCCTGAGTCTCCTCCCTCTGCTCTCTGTTGGCAGCCACCACTCGATTAAATAGCTGCTGTTAATTATACCTGGATTGTGAGGCATTCAGGCCCCATGGTTAGCAGCCATCCATCAGTCTTCCACCACACCAACCCCCTTTCGTGTGGCTGGGTTGAGCCTGCATGCGTGTTCATTTAAGAAAATAAAAGAGTAAAAAACAGAAAAACTACTAATAACTAAATATTTGGTTTAAGCCATTTCCTCCCAAAAATTTTTTAAACATTACAAACAAGCGTAGCCATACGTACATGGTTGCTATTGTGGGGGCTAAAAATATATTATTTGTCTAAGTTTTTCTTTTATTATTATTTCAGAATGTATATTTAACGTGATATTCTCAATTAATTCTATTTGAAATCCCTCCACATAAATGATTGGTGTGGAAGCTAGAATTACCTGTTCATCTCCCTTATCCTATAAAAATCACTATCACCTTAAATATTTGTAGTTGGAAACATGTAATGTTACACTATAATGATATCAGAATGCAGCTGTGAAGCTTGAATGTGAAGCATGAGGTTCACAAATAAGATCATTATATGATCACATTCACAACTCAAACACGGTGCTCATTATGAGAAGAACAGAAATGAAAAATATAATACCTTTTATTTCCCAGTATTCTACGTTGGCTGGCACTCTCGTGATTGAGACTGGGCTTTGTTTAATTAATTTCAGGCTTGATGGAATGACTGGGGCTTATGTTCCTGCCAGCGGGCTGACATTGCGGCCCTTTAAGCCTCAAACTCATCGCCATAATGTGCTCAGAGGAATACCCTGTCGAGAGAGGAGGAACCAGCAGGCCTTAGATCTTATCACTCACAGTCACTCCTTCCGGATTTAAACCCCAGTAAGGCAACACCAGCACTGTGGAGATGAGGCTTTGGCTGTCTATGTTTTATCATTGATTAATATGCAAAGTGTCAATTGATCTGTGCAAGCACAAAAAACAAAAACATGGAGACATACACACCCATGCTCTGACTGTTCCTCAGTGGTAATTATCATTTCAAGTAATCAAGTGCAAGGAAGCTATAGCAGGCTTTTTTTCAGTTGATATGGGAAGACAGATGTGATAGACAGATGTGGAACGCTGCTGACATTTTCCAGACGCTTATAAAAAAATTGGAACTTCCTTTTTCTTACCTACAGCCAGAAATAACTTTTTTCTCACCTTGATCAGGTTATATACCCAATTCTCATATACCATTCATACTGATATTTAGTGTCAAAAACCTGTGGACTTGCCAAATTATTATTTTACAGAAGAAATTTAAAACCATCCTCATCATAATTATGTCGCAACTGCAGTCTATGTGTTGGAGCGTCCTTGAGCAAGACACCTATTTGCTGCTGATGGCTATTCCACTGGTGTGTGGGTGATTCTGTGGGGGGGGGGTATTGCTACTGATGAGCAGCTGGCACCTTGCATTGTAGCCTTTTCCACCTTCTAGATGTGTGTGAGTTGGGTGGGTGTGTGTGCGCGTGTGTGTGCGTTTGTGTGCGTGTGTGTGTGTGTGTGTGTGTGTGTGTGTGTGTGTGTGTGTGAGTGTGTGTGTGTGTGTGTGTGTGTGTGTGTGTGTGTGTGTGTGTGTGTGTGTGTGTGTGTGTGTGTGCGTGTGTGTGTGTGTGTGTGTATGTGTGAGTGTTTGTGTGCGTTGGTGTGGGTGTGTATGTGTATGTGTGTGAGTGTGTTGAATTCTGGCTTGGTTTAGTGTGTGGGTGTGTGGGGTGTCAAACTCAAAAGGTGTTATGTCAGTACTGTCCATATATCACAAGCCACTAATTATTCTTTCCCAGTACACCCCAAAATATTCTGAAGAAAAGAAACAAAAACAAACATATAGGCCGCAAAAAATATCGGTCATCTTCATCATCATAAGAATGTCTATTCATATATGTGCTCATGTGAATATATATTTATGCATGTATATATAATATTATATTAGTGTGTATATTTTGTGCATCTTGCATTTTTTGGATTTTGTATTTCATCCTATTTTTCTAACTACTGCCGTCACTTTATAAATGTTCGAGCTGCTTTAATGCAAAATTTCCCTGTGGGGAAAGTTTCTCTATTCTATTCCATTCTAATAATAATTAAAATAATAATAGTAATAAAAACTTAAATGAAGTTTCACCTTTCAACAGATCCTAGAACAATAATGAAGACAAGGGCTGAAAATAATAATTGCAGTTGATGGGAGTGTTGCCAGAGTTAGCTGAGATCATAAACCTCGGTGAACAGGTGGGGGAGAGAGTTCCAGAGGATGGAGGCTGCAACACCGAAGCTTCTATCTTCAAAAGTTCCCAATTTGGTGTGTGGAGTGGAGAGCAGACCCATGTATGTGGGGCAAGGGCACTGAGGGATTTTTGGGCGAGGAGAGGATTCTGTATCCAATGCAAGACTTGATTGGGAGTGTGGGAGCCAGTGAAGGTGGAAGAGGGTTGGGGTGATATGCTGCCATGTCTTGGTAATAGCACAGGCACACACGTGTGTGTGTGTATGTGTGTGTGTGTGTGTGTGTATGTGTACAACTGTGTAAAATGAATTTCAAAAGTATCAGAGGACAGCAGGGCTCATAAAGATTTTTCCTTGGATGGTGCATTTGTTAGTTTCACACATATACTCATTTTCTGATCTTGTTTTCCTACATGAAGTGTAAGCAGTGCCTCTTGTCTGATTGTCAGGATACACATCATGTTTGGCTTCTATAAACTAGAATGAAACAGCAGCCCACATACAGACACTAGCCTTTCTGAGCGTAGCTGTAATGAACAGAGTACTAATGTGAAGCAGACGCTGTTTTTTTAAGAGCGATAGAAAAAGATGGACGGATGAGGATGACAGAAATGGGGGAAAAATACTATAAATATGCATTCCATTACATTTGGAAGAATTTAATTCAGGGCAAATAATTTGAGAGATGAGCCATAGCTGAAACGATGGTCTTAATGGACAGGTGTCCACTTAAAATCTCTGGCAAAGCTAAGACTAATGGATTGCTTTATATGCAGCACATTCAGAGAATGGAAAAGGGATTGAGAGAGCTTAAGCGCTTGAAGCACCCTGTGTGGACAGATTCCTGCATAAATACACTGCTTAAATTTCAACAACTTTTGCATTTGTCAAATGTAACCTTTCTCCAACTCTTTTATTTCAGTACAATTAAAATTAACCTATCTGTCAAACAGGTCAGACTCATGCACAGGACTGAAACACGATGTAAATGTGACCAGTACGTGTTTTCTGTTTGAATGGTTTCCTGTTCAATCACACTTGTTAATTGCAATGGAACATATTATTTTAGTCATTTGATTGAATGTGTTTGTTTTTCAGTCTTATTTTCCCATTCAGTGTTGCTAGGTTAAATTTGTAAAGTTGTAATTACTTTTTTCATTTCACACTAGCCAAAAAAAAAGTAATGGACAGAACAAACATTTTAGCACTTTTACAATAAATAATTCATGTCAAATGTGGACAAATTTAAGCAGCTGATAATACTTGAAGCAGAACCCGATGTTCAATAAACCCAACCTATTTGTCAAGAAAAGAATGACAAATAGGGAAATATTCAAGAAAATATTCAAGAAATATTCAAGAAATGTGTAGGACAAAATGGCATGTTTTTAAAAAAGGATCAAAACAAACAACAATAGCACAAAAATAGATATGTGTTCTTTTTATTATTGAATTTTACTGTCAGATGCACACAATAGTCACACAGATATAATAGTTCCCAACCAACAGACTGAAGCTCTGGTTCCTGTGGGAGGAGTGGGAGGAGTGGGAGGAGTGGGAGGAGTAAATGCCTACATGTACATGCATCACTGGTTGACTGGAGTCTGTAAAATATGTAACTGCATGATTATTGCCTCTTTTACTTTCTCCTGATATGGCACCCATCACTCTGTAAATGAATCAGAAAGAAATAAACATTTAATTAAATATGGTGGAGACTATCTCATGGTGTCATCTAGTGGTCGTGTTGTCTAATTGCAAAATAAGAAAAGTTTACCGCAGGTATTAAATTTATACATTTTAATAGCCTTCAAGAATTGTTAGCATACTGTCATGGTTTGTGATGACAGAGCCTCTGCATGCTACAGTGTGCATTTTTGGGAGGATTGCTGGTATGACACTGCATTCTATCACATATTCCTCAGTTGTGCGGACTTACACTTACAGTATTTGTGGAACATCTTTACATGATTTCACTCTAAACACCAGATCATTTCAATGCTGTAGACGATTCGAGGGTCCCCTGGGGCCTCACAGTATGGAGTTTGCATGCTCTCCCCATGTTTGTATGGATTCCAGCTGGGTAGTCCAAAATCATGCAATAGGTCGACTGGTGACTGGTGAATTTTTCCTGCAGGAGTGAATGAGACTGTGAATCTCTTGGCAGAAATCGGGGAACACACCCCGGCTCTAGCAGATCAGCCGTCTGCCTTTAATGTTGGGTATGGAAAAACAAAAAGGGACAAAAGACACCGTACCTGGTACTCCAAGGCTATCTCTCATAAAAATATAATAATGTCCGTCCTTTGGTTCCATTGCCAGGCCAGATTGGGTGTATTCATGGTGCTGTGGGCGTTAGTGATGGACTGGGACACATTCTATTAAATTGTGGTTCAATGGGGAAACCATTCATTAAGATAATATTTTTTCCAGGAAATTAAATTCAGATATTTTTAATATCTAATGGAGGGTCTACACTTCTCTCCACAAAGGGAGGACTTTTTGAAATCCAGAAGCTGTGGTTCAGTTAGTGATTGTGTTTAAGGGATTTTATTTAATAGTGCTACTGAAATCAAATCCATAATTTGGTTTATTTAAACACAAATTTCTATCAAGAGGGATACTCTAATTTGTGATGACATCCCATTGCACCAGCTATATGTGTGGTCAGTCACTAGTGATGATGTTTAGTGACTACTTTAGCGCAGTGGCAATAAACATGTGACTTCTGAAGCAGAACAATTGAGAGCATGCTCGATAAGTCTGGACTAAACTAAGGCAACATCACTTCGAGGCGTTATGGCAGCAAACAGCACAGCCCATGTGGACTCCTGTCTGACCTCATCAGTCAGCCTGTCCATCCCCATTGCAAACGAAGGGGCTCAGAGCCTATCCTTGGTGCAGTCCCACCTTCATCTTGAACTCCACCGTCACTCCTACCGCACACTTCATACTGCTCTCATACATATCCTGTAGAACTCCAAAATACTTCCCTGTTATTGCAGAGTTCCTCATACAATGTTACAATTCTTCCCACAGCACTATGTCATATGATTTCTCTAAATCCACAAATACACTATGCAATCTTCTGGCCCTCTCCATACTTCTCAATCAGCACTCTGAGCGCAAACATCACATCTCTGTATCCTGTGTAGTGTTCTTTCTTGGCTTGGCAACAAGTACTCTGATGATGCTTCTATTGAACAGTGTCTCTCAGTGTGTTTTTAGGACATGTTTTTATTTTTCAGAGGCAGAAATGCATATGAAGGGTGAAAGAATTAGAAATGATCATGGAAGTCTGCCATAAGATTTTACAAAAATATTTATACATCTATAAGACAGATTTTTTTCTTTATGTGAACTAAACTGTAGCAGCTAGGAGACTTTTCTTATCTTATATTATAAGTCTAGACTGCGTTTACTCCTTAGTGTAGGTCATTGTGTCAATTATGCTTCTCATCAACATACTTTTCTATCACATCAGCAGAGCGTTTAGAAATCATGCTCTCCACTGATGTTTTTTCTCAAAATCCTGCAGCCTACTACCAGAACGATGCTACTTTTGTCAAGCAGAGAATCCTATTGAAAAAGATTAAGCCATACAGACAAACATCAATAGATGGTCACTAAACACCGACAGCAGTATCAGGAAAACAGCAGGGAAGCCATTTTTCTTGACTGCAAATAAGTGAATATAATAGCACTCCTGCAGTCACAAGGATAATGTTATTTCATGTGAATCAATACCATGTGCTACAACAACGGTAGAGATGCATATGGAAGCATTATCATAAAGAAAGTCCCTTGACAAATCTGATTAGCAACCATTTGAGAGGGCTGTTCCCAGAAGGACCTGCTGTCACAGTGACCCTGCTTAACCTCTTGATTTTCTGGGTTCAAGTCCAATTAACCTTTGGGTTGAAGCAAGAGTGTCACCAGCAGTGCAGTCGATAGGAGCCCAATAGTAATCATTTCATTTTCTGGTTCATCAAACAGGCTCAGGCCCCACCTCACTAATCTCAATCAAAGACACAGCTATTTATCATTGTAGATACAGAAGACAACAGTTTGCCCATACTATGGCTGCTTATAGTCTCAGACATCTATTTTTGTAGCACTGACTCCTCTAAGGCATTGACTCCTTACTGTGTGTATTTTGGGAAATGCCGGTGTTGCTGACACTCACACGAAAAGCAGGCTTTGGTGCAGTAATTTAATATTCCAAAGATAAATAGGAAGGGGTACAAAAGTTATGGGGTGGCTTCATATATGTGTAAATGCCAGAGATTAGTTCTGCACCACCTTTTGTGTTTTTATTTTTTTTTTGACAAGAAAAGAAAGAACAAATAGATCCTTTTTATTATCAAAAACAGGGCTAAATAGATTGAAATTGTTGGAATTGTCTTGATTGTCCTAACAATGAGGTCATGTTTTGTCTGGTTGTCCATCTGTTTGTTTTCAACATTTTTCCTTTTCTAGATTGGGATTTTTGGATAATTTTTGTAAATTTTTGCCAGAACACACAATCAAACTTGGTCAAAAGGTAGAGCGTGTGCCTCGGATGGCATTATCAACTTTGTGGAACCAGGTAAAGGGGCAGTCAAACTAATATGGAACCCAATGTGATTCCAAATGCTTTGGGTATGTTTTCATTGTCACTCGTCATAATGATTTTCAATCTTTCAAAAGTCTATTGACTTTAAGTGTGATGACATAATAAACTCTGTTGTTGGAGGTTTATGAGAAAAATAAATGTAAGTAATTCTGCATTAAATCTCCATGCATACCAATCAATCCAAATACCACCGTATATATAAGGCATATAAAGCATATAGACAAGGTTCTTCCGCGTGATTGGTTCTGAGAAGGTACACTCACCCGAGAGGTCGCAAGTTCTAAAATTAAATTAGAGGCTCCCTTGGGAGCTACATGTGTGGCAGATTAAATCAGAGGATGCAGGCTAAACTAGCAGTGGAATCAGAGACTGCTACACAGAATGTTCATATGTTTTATTCCTTTTTGTTTCTAACATTGCTCTACACATAAGTCATCACATTAATTCTACCAGCCTAATATTGTATAAGTCAAATTCTTATTTATTTATTTATTGTTTGGTCTGATAATTTTCTATCAGAACAAGCATTGACTTTTTTTGGCAATTTGTGCGACATTAGGTCTTATTTGGAATCGGAAAACAGCCTTAAGTCCCCATGGCCATCAATTAGCCTAAGGATCCATGAGCCTGTCGTCAGATCACAAGTTTTCCTTCCTTACACCGCTTTTGCAGGTCCTAACCACTGCAGACTAGGAACACGCAATAAGAACTACAGGTCTGGAGATGATATGACCCAGTTTGGATAGCACAGTTTTGATCAAAGTGTTTCAGATATTTTTGCTTATATTTCCTGTTTACATCATATCAACTTCAGGACTGAATTCAGCTGCTAATGTCACAAGATAATCAATGTTATATTAACTTAACCTGTCTGTGTTTATAATGTTATGGCTGAGTGTAACAAGAAACTTTTTTATTTACGAGATGAAAACTTATATCAATGTTTTATTGTAGATTCCTTTACAGAGAATGTATGACATCATTTTGTGAATGCCATTTTACAGAGTCATGAAAGATAATTAGCAATTCAGATTACAAACATTATAAGAAACCAACACGTATATATATGCAGATATATATACGTATATATATGTATATATTTGAACATGAAAGCCAAACAGGGATGGATCTTGTTCTAATAGCAGCAGCAATCAACATAAGCACACAATGAATCTGATATTGGGCACAGGGCCGATGGAATGGGAGTCGTGTTTTTGTCTGTTTATCCGTACCATGGGAGATTATTGGAACTTGAAAAGTTGTCTGGCCATACTGTCACTATCAAATTCAAGAAACAAGACAAGTATCGCCCTATTTGCCTGGAGCTGGACCACAGCTTCTCATATTTGTAGGATGCCAATATGTGGCACTATTGCTGACAGACTCAAAGGCTTGCTGAGTGCAAACAATGTGCTGCTGTGACAGAGAGGAGGTCGGCAGCAGGATGAACAGGCTTTGTTGTGCCACATGGCTTCCAGGCTGAATATGGGCCATTAGGGAGTTGTTCACCCAATTGTTCTCCTCTGGGTGACATGCATCCGCCTCCGTGGCAGCTCTGTTTAAATAGCTGCACCCCCACTGGCAGATGTATCTTTATTCAAGGCTTTATTCTGTTTTTTCTTACTTTGAACAGGATTAGGATTATTTAGAAGGGATTAGTGTTATATTCTATGGATGATATCAGATTTTGTGTCAAAGGGGATGAATTTGAGGGGCCTTTAGCTGCTTATTTGATGGCTGTATGAGCTGTTTGTTTGAAAGGGCATGGAATGAAAAACTGCTGTCTTTTCTGTGATGCATCATCGGTCATCAGGAATCATCAGTTGATATGTACAAATCAAAAAACAAATCAGTTTTCCTGTAATTATATCATTCTTCTGTGTACTTAAACATATGTTAAACCGTAATAATAGTTGCTCCACAAATGTTTCTAAAAATCTATATTCATATGAAGATGCTATTTTTTTTTATATGTTTGGGATAATTTAATGATAAAATTTGTCTGAGAGTGAACGGATCCTATTCGGGTTCCATGAACAGCTGGGTATTCGGCACTGAGGTTGTTGATAAACACAACAAGTTGAAGAACGACTTGCTTTGTCGTCATTTGCATAATAATTACTCTGACCTCTTCTTCATACAAATGAGTCTGTCCGGTTCCATGCAGCATGAACGTGAAAATTAGATTGCACTATCGAAAGAGGTGGTGCTAATAAGTGACTGAATTGGACAGAAAAAAAAAATGGCAGTAGGTTAAGTCAGTTGCATGACGGGACCACTACATGGAAATAATTAATTTATTGTGTATATAAATCTAATTAAATCCATGATTTGTTATTGATTAATTTAAATGAATCACATTTAACAGTATATGCTGTGATAAACATATAAAAGTGTTTTGATTCAAATGGTTTTTGGTTTAGGGGTGACTCCTGTATACATAGATACATCTTCTTTTTTTTGCTCACTTGATACGTGGCACGCAGTTGTATCGTTCCTTTTATAAGTGTTTAGAAGTTTTGTCACGAAACGCAATCTGTAAAAAAATATCTGTTAACACCAGACTACCACCAATGAACCTATAACCCATCACAATCTACTGAGCTGGTGAACTTATCAAAGGCAGACTTGGGAGTTTTCTGGTTGTTAACGGGAATGTTAGTACTGGTGCTACACTAGATCTTACTGAAACTGCACAGAGTCTTTTTATCTTTTATCGTACCATCTGGGCAATGGTTACATTAAAAATTTGCACTAACTTTGGCAAAGTAACACTTTGTCTTCTTTTTGTCTGTTATATGGCAGATGGCAACCAGCATTAAGATTCATTACTGTCACCTACTGTTGGAGTCTGGACCAAAATAATCTAAGCTAGCGTTGACATAATATGTCAAGTGACGTATAGAGTCAAGGTCATCACAGACGGCCATCAATCAGTGCTCTTTTTCCATCTGTCTGAAAAGGAACCTTTTGGGCCAATATTTGATAAAAACATTTTCTTAAAACAAGTGCAGTTTTATTCTTGCAAAAAATATATATTATTTATTTGCGTGTGCGTATGTGTATGCAACCTACACCAGCCCTCGTTGAAAGACTAGCCTATTAGTAATTATTTGTAACTAATACGTCATTATGAGGGCGTGATAGATTGTGTTTGAAACATGAAGACAAAACAAGACAAACAAAGAAGAAAAAAACATGCAATAACATTTAAGACTGAACAGTGCTAATTATTTTGTCATAACATTTTTCACACAATTACTTAATTTAGATAAAATATAATTCTGATGACCTGTTTTATTTAAAAATATATTAAATATATATTCATACTCATATGCGTCTCTCAAATGTTTATCCCACTTCAGATGTATCCCTGCATGCATGGCATTACAAAGATTAATAACAGCACAGTTACAGTTAGTTTTTTATCCGGGCCTCCCCGGATATTTTCACAGTGTACTCCTAACACGTCTTTGAATAATATTCAGTCTTCTTATCTATCACTCAGAGCCAGTTGTACGGTTTGTAGAAGTAATCAGTGTGGCCACTATTCAGATCAATTGAGACCATAGTGCACCTACTTCGCAGTGGGCAGCTGATGGGGAAGGCGGGTGTTGATGCTACAGCTAGGACAATCTCTGAGTCAGTTAAACTACATCTTGCATCAAATGGCAAATTTATTCCAATATTCAAATAAGGGAATGTTCAAAAAGAAAATGTATATAATCTCACAGAATAATATCAAATAATTAGGGGAAGTTATTTGAAACTTGAATCTGGTATTACACTGGGAAGATTGGATAAAATGAGAAAGGGAATACAAATTGCCCTTTAAAGTTGTTTCGTTGTTTGTTGAATGGAAGGTTGAGGATGAAACGATAAGGATACAATATTAATGTAATGCATCATATCTTGGCATGCATGTTTTTTAAGAGGATTATACTAATTAGCTGGAAAATTACACAAACATCAATTCCCGATCTTCTGGGTAAACTTGTTGATTTTGTTTTTGTGTTCTACAACGTCCGTAATCCCAACATTTCCTCTCAGGGTAATGCTAATCCTGACAAACTCAATGGTTGTCTCTCAAAGTCTGGCCTCAGGATATCGATGTTTGTTGTCTTGGTCGGTATTATAATGTATAAGTATTGTATCACATCTGTATATTTCTAGAGCTTACATTTTTAAAGTCCTTCTCAATCAGCTTTACAAAGGCTGAACAGATGGCCAGCATAACGGTTGTTACAGTTAAATGACATTGATGTTATTAACTGAAGGAAAGAGTAGAAAATGGTTATGAAATAGATTGTAGTATAGCAGCCTCCTTCCAATAAATCCCTAAGCACCTGTGCAGGTGCAGTGGATTGTCCAAGAGGGTCAAGTCTCTGTATCAGACAAAATCAGCCGAGTGGGTGGCAGATAAATGAAAATGTAAATGCCAATTAATATGATGTCACGGTTGGTCCTTGTTGGGCCAGACATCATTTCATTAAAAGACCAGCGCTAAGTGACAAGATGTCAGATTATCGATTATCATGTCTGTGAAAGTGGTAACTGCATCGGTTGGACAAGTACAACAATACCCGAAGTAAAAACAAATTTCCAATGAGAGAATGAATTTCGCTCATATCGCAATTTATAGTGTTTGGAGAGCAATTACACTATACTGAAAAAAACATTTTTTGCAGTGTAACAACTTATAAAAGTCATAAATCATTTTACAAACTGCACATGAAAATGATACTTCAATCTGGATGTGAACATGTTAACAACATATAAATGGATAAGGAGAGATAATCATTTGGTTTCTGCACGCAGTAGGTGAGCAAAATTGATATTTTCATTCCTGTCACCTGAAATAATGATTAATCTTAACATTATCTGGATATATCAGATAAGCAGCACCATTGAGAAGATAGGCAGTCCAAAAAATAAACAGATGTTCTCATCATACCACACAAAAAAAAAATCATAATATGATATACAAGTTAAGTACTTAAAGCCTTTTTAACTAATAGGTTAACAATACAATGATAGCCAATCTACCTCCACGTAGCGCCACTGCGCCAGTGATGGTTTAGGCCACATAGTGAGATTTACGATTACAGCATGACAGGGAACTTTCACAATTCATTGTTTTTATCAAAAGCAGAATTTTGATTCAAAGCTAATGCTCTGTGTCACATGGCCTTTTCACCCAGAATTCACCAGACAACAGGACAATGAAAACAATAAAACACCGTCAACACTTGACATGCAAATCTTGGAACAGCA
This sequence comes from Lophius americanus, assembly GCA_037951165.1. NCBI lineage: Eukaryota > Metazoa > Chordata > Actinopteri > Lophiiformes > Lophiidae > Lophius > Lophius americanus. The sequence continues at coordinate 1,603,473 of JBBDHG010000174.1, forward strand.
AATGAAAAGCAATCCCAATTGAAGAGTGGCCACCCGTCCAGTTGCCTTGGTGTCTCCATGTGTGTCCTACTTGTTTATGTCCCAGCAAACTTATACATCATCCACATATGTATGGGTTTGAGATCATCATACATCTGTTCGTTTAGCTTCTAGAGTCAGTAACCTTTGCATCACAAAAGCTTAACTATGTTAAATGTCACAGCTGATGTCGTAGAGGACAGTTGGGCCACAAAAGTCCAAATACTAGAACATACATTTCATTTACGTCTTAATGGTGGCCTCAAGTCGTTTGTTATGCAAAGTAAAAGACAGTGTAGAAAAATGAACACATAGCAATAGGTGGGTTTTGATGGACACTTTTCTGCTTTCATAATGAAATTCTTCCGAAACAATTTGAACAGTTTGTTTGTTTACATGAGCAGTGATCTGATCAGATATAGTGTTTACATGTGCCGACACATCGAATGGAGGATCTGTCAGGTGCTGAGTGATGAACGCAAAAGCAAGTTGGTGGTTTTAATTCACTTTGTTGTCGTTGGATGTATCTTACAATCAGTGTGTTCAAAGTTTCCCAGCACTTTTAAGTGGTTCACGGGGCCTAATGGTTTTTCTTTGACAAGTTTGTGAACCCATCTGTAAAAAGAAACTAAATCTCAATCGGGATGGGCCATCTCTTTCAGAAAGGGGTGTTCACATGGAGCATTTTCTTTCTGAGTAGCATTTTTCTGATTTTATTCGGAATAAAAGGGTCCATGTAAACCTGCCTACTTATGGAATCAGAACTTCAGCAATATGAACTAAAATGGCTATTTTGTACATGGGATTTCAATTTTTAGTGGTTTTTGCAATTATCTTGTTAATATTATTTGGTACTGACTGTTTCCCAAATTTTAATTACATCAACAACAATGATATTGACACAAACTGACACGTGTAAAATCATCTCTCAGGGCTCCACAGATGACTGACACATTTAAAAAAGGACTTAAAACTTTCCTTTTTAGCAGAACCTATATCTATAATTAACATTAATGCTTTTGGTCACGTTTTTGTATAGTTATTATTTTATTTTTATTTTTTTATTGATGCTTTTATCTGCTTTTGCCTTGTAGCACTTTGAGATTTGATCCAAATGTAAAGTGCGTTATAAATTAAATGTATTATTATTATTATTATTATATGCTTACACCTAAGCCCTTTATAAGTACACCATGTGTCCCAAGTGCCTGACTCACATCCGATCTTTCGCACTAGCTATGAGTCAGTATTTTTATAGCCATTCAATCTATTTTTTCGCATTTATTGCTAGTGCTTAGTGGCAGTTATCTTCAACTGATACTATTTTTGTTAATAAGAGACTTACTTAACATTTGACTAGGTTTTGCATGAGATTTACCCAATCAAGGTGTGACGTTGGCAACTAAAAATTTCTAACTTCAAACACTGCAGGCTGTTGGTCGGAAGAATATTGTATTTTGCTTGGCTCGTAATCTTCACTCAACGGAAATTCCCACTCTGACAATAAGAGTGTATCTCTGAGATCAGAGATCTGAGATTTTGTAGATCCCGCTCCTTGGAGGGAGCTGACTTTAATATTTGCACGTTGGATAGTTCAAAATTGAAAGTGTCCACCTGGGGTACTTAATTATATGAAATGTCTAGAATATTACGCGATTGCTGTAGTTGCTGCCGCCGCATACGGTGCCGCAGGTCCTTCCTATTAACACAATAACTCAAAAACCATTCCATGGACCATTTTCATTTTTATACCCAGGTAGACTTAAGTGTGAGGGAGAACAGGATGATTCAGGAAAAGATGGTTGTATTTTTCTAGCACTAAAGGGAGATTTCATCGCCCTAAGTTTTTGGAGCATAAATTCTCATGGTTTCATGGGTTCTTTTTTAGAAGCGATCATTTTTTGAGCTGAAGCTGGAGAACGTTTAGTATAATATAATATCCTACCTGTACATGACTATGGTGATACTATTTATATACACGCTACTACCACCTTGAAAAAGCTCGATACTGCTTACAATTCAGCACTTCATTTCAGAACACATGACTGTAATCTCCATCAAGGAGAAGTATGTATATATGTAGAGAGAGCTCTTTTATAAAAAGCTACCCAATTATCTGACGTCCGTTATATGTCGCTCTAATCTTAACCAGACTTGATCTGAATATTGGTTACTCCTTTAGGTACCACAAGTTAGAACATAACTGGGGTACCATGTCTTCAGCTATTATGTGCCAAGATCCTGGATTAAGTTCCAAGAGTCAAAGTTAAATTAGTCCCTTTGGGACCGTTGTAACAGAAAAAAATCTGTTAAGAGTTCGATGTTGAGGGATGCATATGTTATAGATAGTTTTATTTGGATGGCTACAATGTCTTCTAATTGGAATAATTAATAGATTTCTAGTAATTATGGATTTATTTTTTATTTATAGCTTTTTTTTGTTTTTCTTTGTTCCAATATTTTGTATCGTTTTACTTTATTGCTTGCTTCTCTTCAGTTAACCGTAAGGGGCAAGAATAGCCTACAATTGCATTTCCCATTAAATGTAAGCAAATTTTTTAATTTTAACATTTTAACCCTGTTAAAAACATTCTACAACACTGTGTTAGCGTCGGAGATCTTCTACACTGTGGTCTGCTGGGAAGGAGGAAGCACAGAGAGGGACAGGAAAAGAATCAAAAGGTTTGACAGGAGGGACAGCTCTGTCTCTGAGGGGGAGGTGGGTGAGAGGAGGATGTTAACCAAGCTGACATCGTTCCTGGACAACATCTCTCACCCCCCACAATCTCATGCAGCTACCCCAGCAGCAGAAACGTTTTAACCACAGTGTAAAATATATTATCTGTATTTCAGTTTTTTGCTCTTTGCTAGGTCTGTATATGCATATTGTACATACTTTTATCCATATCTTTTTTACTGTCTCTTGATGTAACTGCGGAAGTTTCATCAATCTAACAGCACTTAAACAAATAGTACAAAAGGAGTACATGAACGCAGTCGCTAGTTAGTTAAAACTAAGTGTATTAAAACATAACTGTTATTCACTTATACAATTATGCTATTTTCCAATATAATGTTTAAAGAAATGCTCAAACTCAGTCAGTCCATAAAAATCATGGATGAGTTACAGAGAAATAAGCGTAGGAGTAAGTTCCACATTTTCTTACTAACTAGGTCGTAACATAGACTTTAAATATCAAATGTGTCTCCATCAAATCAGCAAACTTATAATAATGGCTCTATTAGAATTGACTTCACATTTCACTTTCATTCACTTCTGAAAAGTTGACAACCAATCTTGTTCCTGAGCCCTAGATATCCCTTCAAAAATGACAAGCTACGTTTACTTTCAATTAAATTTTACACACAACATTCCAACTTCTTTGGAATGGCTATGTCAACGACTCTTTTCCTCCTGATGAATTCAACCGTGATTATTTAATTTGCAAATACTCAACAACAGTGAGTCCGGGGTTAGATTGTCAGGACAGCTTTGCAATATATACCTAAATAAAGCAGAATTACCACATCAAAAGAGGTTTGCCAGTCATAGGGGGGTCCACTAGGGGGTATTTTTGCAGAAAACACTGTTTTTTTTTAACTACAACCTCCTAAAAATTGCTCAGATTTAGTACAACTTTGGTGCTTATGAATTGACTTGATATATATCTAAATATATATAATAATATATATTTATAACAAATACATTTAAAAAAAAAGGATTTGGTCTTTTATAAAAGACAAGAATTTTTCAGTGGTCACATTCTGAACATCAAAGATATTTGCTTTTATTAGTCTCCTCATTCAGGTTAAATTGTCAGAACTTTCCAAACTCTGGATTGTGTCAGGTTTCCTCTGACAATAGAGAAGACATGTCATGTGACATTTGATGAATTTCATTTCAGCTGGTTAAGGCACAATTGTTTTCCTCCAACTTCCCACTGGCCAGACTCCATCCTCCTCCATCATCACTGCTGCAGGCCTGTCCCATCCTGTCTGAGGATGTATAAACAGCATCTTCATCTTTCCCAATTGTTGTCTTTATCAGGTGCTCAGCCCGTGATTGAAAAGTGAACTACTACCCGCTGATGGATGTTTCCTTTTTGTGTACAAGAATAATGAGGTCATTGTTATGTCACCCGGAACCACATAGTTGCCACATTCCACTACATTGTGACATTTTATTTAAGAAAATTAAGGAAGTATATTATTCACTTGTGACGTAGGCCAGTAGGGCAGATTGTCACTTGGATTGATAGAGCCAATTTGGGTGGAAAAAATGTAAACGTATCAAATAGCATTATGATTTCCATCAATCGTAGCATTTCCAGTTTGTTATTTTTATTTATCTATTTTTATCTAACTTTCTTCCATTTTTTTGATTACAGCATAATATCCATGTATATTTTTATTAGCTCACAGAGACAAAAGATCCTCTCCAGTGCTTTATTTACTTAAAAACTCCATACTCTCTTGATCTATTACATTGATTACTATTCAATGCCTGAAAGTTTTTACCATGAAATCAATAGTTTCATGGAAGCTGTGATATATATACGAGCTCGTAGATGTTACCTCTTTGTGGCCCCTTCATGTGAACAAAAGGCAGGATAAAACATATCCTATTGATTTCCTGTATTATGGCCTTTATCACTGATATGGCAGACAACATGCATAAACCAATCAATCTGTAGCAAGATGGATTGTTTTTTTAGTGCTTAATAAATGGGATGTATCGGTAAGGCCCAGGCAGTGTCTCAAGGTCCATCCCACCAAAGAAAAGGAGACACCTTAGCTCACTAGGTTGAGCGGTCATCTCACAATCTTAAGATGGGGGATACTGTGGTGCAAGACCCTAAAACCCTATTTCACATGGACACCCCACTGGTCCTCAGGGATGGATCACATGCACAGATTAAATTTCATATTTTTTTTCACTGTGTATAACTGTGTGATGAATAAAGTATACATGGTCATTATATACTCGAAGAGTCGGGGCATCGTCGATCCATACAAGCTGGATACTGTCCCAGAATATCAGCAAGCTATGAAGGATAAAGAACCCCATGACTTTATGTTTCTATTTGGTTAGTTATGTCATTTTACATCTGTATTTTCTTTTTTAATTGATAATCATTTTTTGTTTGAGAATTGGTTCAGAAGAAAATGATGTAAGAATAGTCAATGGAAACCAAAATCATTTACCCATAGAGGGCTGGATTCTAAATCACAACCATAATTTATAATTTTCCAATTTTGTTCTCTCATGGACTTTATTGCGATGAAGAGCTGGATTGATTTTGGGTAAGGTCAATGGTAAATTCCCAAATGTAGGGTGAAACTTATCTCAAAAGGTTTTCGGGTCAAACCTTGGCCGGATTTAGTCAAAATTTGTTGAATATAAATCAACTAAAGGGGATCTATCTTGTAAATATCATATTTATCTCTGTTAGTTTCTTAGTTTACTAACTAGGGGGAGCTTCTTTTTTTTTAATGCAATTATTGTTACATAACTCAAAAACCATGTCATGGATCAATTTCAAACGTTGTACCCCCGTAGACCTTGGTGTGGAGAAGAACACTGGATTCATTCTAGGGAAAGGTTGGTTATATGTTTTATTATATTAGAGGGAGCGCTGTCTCCAAAAGTTTTTGGACCATAATTTCTCAATCTGTTGGTGCAATTTAGACCAAATTTTGTGCATTTGAATTCTGTCCAGGAGATAACTTCATGTATCGATTAGTTTTACTCTAATGGCTCATATTTTACTCACTGGTAGGGTCTTTATACTATGCAATAAACTTGATGAGACAAATATTGTATATATCTAAACGCAGGGGAGAGGTGGAAGACAGAGAGAGAGAGAGAGAGAGAGAAAGAGAAAGAGAGATGACATCTAGGATTAGCGTAGAATTTTGAAGAACAATAGACGTGGCACAATGTGGAAAATCTACCACAATTCCCCCCATTTTACTCTATTAATACTGTAATTAGAAATTGAAAAAAGATACTGTGACAAGCAATGTCAGTAATATGTAAATCATTTACAGGTAGTATTTACAGTGTCAAATGACCACATAAACACACGGCAGTAATCATTTTAAATACTTACATTTCCTTCTTCTGACACCCTGGAGTGTTAATATGGATCTCTGCTTAAGCTGGAGTTTACAGCCAATACCGATGTCGTTCTTACCAATTTATATTGAAGGAATCGGATGAAAAGTGGTATGCACAAACATATAGGAGTATTAGGAGTTATATATAGGAGTTGAGGGTGAAGCGTTTGATGGATTGAACTAATTACTCAGTCATGGATGGAAGAATAATTAAAATATTTAGAATGAGAATAAGAAAACGTCATGATGATGTGTGTGTCCCCTATTGTCTTGCCCATGTACTGAAGCCAAAAGACTGGAGTTTATTTTGCCATTCCTAAATATGCCATCTTAGAGAACACATCATACAGAATGGTAAATGGACTGTACTTATATAGAGCTTTTATAATCATCTCGACAACTCAAAGCGCTTCATTTCTGAGCCAGCATTCACCCATTCACACAAACATTCTTACATTGCTGATAGAGCCTGCCATGAAAACTACCACTTGCTCATCAGAATTGGAACCCATTCACGCCATCATTCACACATCAATGGAACAGACATAGGGAGCAGCTTGGGGTTCAGCGTCTTGCTCAAGGACAATTTGACATATGGGCCGCAGTGGCCATGGAATGACCCACCGACCTTCATATATGAGGGTCAGCAAATGGACAACTGCTCTACCAACCGAGCCTACAGGTGCACACTTTGAAAATTTTGACATTTGTCAAAAGAATGATACTGTTAAGCAGTGTTGTTACTGTAAAGGGTTTCTTTTGTAAGAAAGGTACACAAAAAGTGGTGTTCAACATCTTCATTTTTATTTTCCATTTATTTAATTACTTTACTTCATTTGAGATTTAATGAACTGGGGAGCCTTGACAATGGCTGAGTTGAAGGAAATTTCAATAAATTCACTTGTTTACAGTTCAGCACTTCCCAGAACATAGAGTTGGAGGATGTGTACCGACTACAACATGTATGCTTTTAGAGTTAAGCAATTCTATACATATTCTACTAGAATTCTAAAGCAGACTGGACCTCTGTGCCATGAGAGTACCAAATGGTTTAAACGGGATTTGGTGGTGGAGAATGAAATTTCAAAAAGGACGGTTTCAATAGAGAGTGGTTCTGTTACACAACAGACGTTTTTTGGCTGAAAAATCTTAGTAGATTTTAAGGCAACGAAATCATTGAAGATTAAATATAGTTTAGAGATAAAATGTAGATTAAGACCGGACACGTACAATCTGTACAGATAATCTACAGACTAATTCCAGTTAAATATGGAATGTTCTGGGGGGTTTTTAAGTTATAAAATAATAAAGGCAGTATAAGAAACAGGGGTCTTATTGATATGCTGTATATGACCAATTTTGTTTAGTTTGTCAGATTATACCCTGCTTCAAAATGAGTCAGGCATACAACCTTGAAGTTTACTAGAGTCTAATTTAATCACAGTCTTTAGAACTATGGAAACATGTACTAGCTATGAGGAATAGAAAAACCTGGTTTCCAAGTTACTCTGTAAAAAAGGATTGCTGCGCTGGATGGTTCAGAAGTTATGGCACTTCTGGTTACAAAAATCTTCCTCACTTCATTGGTAACATCCATCCTGGTAGGTGCCAATCAATAACAGTGTTTTCAGCAATCGGATCGCAACCCAGAATTGTACTGTGAATAAGAAAAAGCAGAATGGGTTTTTGATTATTTCAATTATTCTGCCTACCATGTTCCATTTCACATATGGTTTTCTTCCTTAATATTTATAGTTTTTGTTATAGTGATTTTGTCTTAGACTAAGCCCTAAACAATAGAAACTTAGATTTGTAACCAGTTGCCTTTAAAAAAAATCCAGGAGATACTGAATAATGTGTGTATTTTAAAATAAGGACCATTATTCACTCTCTGTTCACACTCAACAGTAAGAAACTAAGTTATAATGAGATAATGTATAAATCATGATTAAAAACCCAACTTCACCTATAAAAAGTGGATTATCCTATTTGAAAATAAACAATGTTTTATCTATTCATACCTCTATCACCAATGTGCGCTGAATGTTAGTTTTTCCGGCCCCACCTCTAGAAGACAGCAAGGATGTTACTTTTAAGTAACTGTACTGTACATAAAAAAAAGCAAACCGCACTGCAATCAATGTTCCTTTTTAATTATACATATATGATATAATTTAGACCTATCATCTGATAGGAGATCCTCATAAAATTAATATAATTGTCTTAATGTGTTGTTGACTAAGTTATCTTTCTTAACTTAGAAAGATGCGTGAACAAAAATGTGAAGACTTATTTTACTGATTGCCAGGCAAACAAAAATGTGCCAATGTGGTAACTCAACTCATTAAAATGACTGTCTTATTAATGTTACCTTTATCCATTCTGTGTTTTTTCTACAAAATGGTGTTCCCATCCTCGCCAACGTTTTCAAATTGCACTTGGACACAGTTCTTCTGCTGCCGCTCAATTAAGCAACTTTAACCTCACATAAAGAAAAACTCATGGGCTTAAACATCAAAATACATAGTGTCTACTAAACTACATTTGTTACATGTTTAGTCATAAATGTAACTGGTCAAACATGCATCTGCACTGCACCAATTTTGCATTAGGAAGATGCAAAACCTGTACTATCTTATCTTTGCAGAGTTACAACTACTGATATGGAAATTCAGTTTCAATTAAGAAACTGAATTTGCCTTCCACTGTTAAAAGAAAATGTGAAAAAGACTAAGTTTAGTTCCAAACTTAAGATATCAGTTAGCTTAAACTCTACTAGCTTAAACATTAATTCTGCTGAACTAGCTAATGAAAAGCTTTTAGTGATGTGTAAAAATGATTTATTGTTCTGTGTGTTGGTAGTTCTTAGCTGTTGCGATTATTTTCATTTAGACCAACTCCTTAAAATAAGTTATCAACTGACTATAATGTGTACATGTAGCAAACTTAATTTTTTATGCAGAAAATACTCTTGATTTTAAGTTATACGTACTAACCCCGGTGTGCAGATGCATTAATGAATAAGAGCAGGGAGAATTTAGTCTAGTTTCAAACCAATGGCAGTTCTTAATTCTGTTTACAATGAACAAACCCATTATGTAACTTAGGCGCAGGCAGATGGACACATGGGAAGTTGTTGCAGTTTAAATAGATTGACCAACCAGGAACATGTGTTCTCGATGGCTAATTGGAAGATGATGCATGTAATTTTGTATGTGTGTCTTCAGCATCTCACTTGAGTTCTCGCTTGGAAGCCTAGTCCCATTATTCAAATGAGGCGGAGACACTGCAACCCATACCGCTTGAAATGTTTTTTGTAAATTTCGTCCGTTACATTTTGTGAGCACCATACTGCATCTTTAGTATGTTTGTCCTTGTACAGTTTTTATGTTTTTCTTATTATTATCTTTGTGTGTGTGTGTGTCCGGTGTGTGTGTGTGTGTGTGTGTGTGTGTGTGTGTGTGTGTGTGTGAGTGTTCGTGTATCCTTAAGGTCTGTAGACACAATCTGTCACTGTTTTACTAAACTAATGTGAAACTAAAGATGTCTTTTTAATGTGGTCATATTACACCAAACTTATAGCACTTTTGTTTCAGCAGAAAAGCTACTCTTTTTGGTGAACGGAAAAATATGAAAAACACATACCAACTCATTGGACAGCGGCGCATGATGACTTGGGGGTGACTGAACTTTAATTTGCTGGTATGGTTTCATGTGAGAGTGTTAGCGAGAGAGAGGTGTGTCTTGGGGCTAGTGATATCCGGCTCTTAGCTCCTGTTTCGGTTGAACATACAGAGTAGTCCTGGTAGCATGCAGAAACAGATTGGATGTGTCAGCCTGCCTGAAACAATGATTAGGGTGAGCCACCTCTGACTGCCTTTTTTGTCAGGGGACTTGTTCAATCTGCATTAAATCAATGAGAGTAATCTCTTGTTTATTTTAGGGTATAGAACTGTGACAGGCAAAAGAGAATATAAGAGCAATGCCCACTCTCCACAACCTCAACCTTGCTTCGTCTGCAACCCTTAAAATGGAGGCCACGTCATTTCTGCCGGGTCAGACTAATGGAAAAGATCCTCCCCCTCTACCTGAACATTATTAATGCTTTGTTGCTGTTTCATAGACATCCATGTTTATATTGGAAAAACACAGAAACATTTTATTTCTGTGACATTGGCTGGGCCAGTAAAGGGCATTACAGGTGCAGTTGTTTCCAATTATTTTTCTAAAACTCTTTTTACTTGTGTTTACCCTAAAAGCAGAGGTCAAAAGAATCTATTCATCTGTGGAAAAATCAATCAATCACTCAGATGTATGTGTGTGTGTATAGAGGGCAGTTATCAGTAATATTGAAATTGAACAGCAGTGACTTATGGAAGTTCAAGGACTTCATTATCGATCTGTGAGATGGCCTTAATCATAATCAGACTTCCCCTAGCACTCCCGGTGATTAAATAAGTTGTTCAAAACCGACATAAGTACTATCCATTTGTTTTTACCATCCCTTTTCAATTAGACTCACACATCTTGCTTGTAGATGAGGTAATTTCATCTTTTTTGCTTTAATCTTCATGTTCATCTGTTTAATTTTTTTGTCCCTGAATCGCATTACTGTTCTCTGAACAACTTAAGACCGTCTTAAAGATCTTCAGCTGAGTCCTGTTAACCCTGATTCCTATTGTATTTAATCTGTCTTCAACTCTGTGCCACGTTTTTATGTTCATAAGTGTTGACAATTTCTTATTCCATTTCCTTATTATATCTCCGGTAAATCGGGATAATCATCTCCGCTGACGCGTTCGACGCCGAGTCCGCCGCTGATCCTTCATGGTAACCTGATAACACAAAAACTATATAATGGATCATGTTCAAATTTAGAACCGACCTAGACCATAGTGCGAAGAACTAGGAAAGGCTGGTTGTATAATTCTGACTGTAGGGGGAGCTTTATATTCAGAATTGTCAGGCCATAACTTCTCAACCGTTGGTCCAATTTAGATCAAACTTGGTGCATATGACTCAACTCGAGGAGATCTATCATGTATACATCTTATTTACTCATACTTTAATCCAGTAGTAAATGATTTTCTCTACTAAGGGTGCTTTTATTTCTTTCATGAAAAATAATGTGGAAATAAATAATTTGAGGAGTTAAATCAGGGGGATTTCTTCAACGTTTAAGGGGATTGGTGATTATTCGGGGATATACATTTGGTGTTGGGGACGTCAGCGTGGGTCAAGTTTGTAAGTTTATTTACTGGTGATTGACCCTGCTGGCCGTCAGCTCTTCATACACCCAGAGACGGTTCTCTGAGTCGCCTTTCTTTTCAATGAACAAAACAACAGAGCAACATTTACTTGATCGTGTGTCCATTTAATATTAATTATAATAATGTAACTTTTATTAATCACATTTAGTCCTTCAGTAGTTGACTTCAACATGGTGAAAGTGCTAGGTGCTTATAGACACAACCGAAAGATCTAAAACATATCGTGACTGCTTCAGTCCTACTGATCTTTAACAATGAACTTTAATTAACTCTAACTGTTATTTCATCAATGCCAACAACCTGTCTCCCAGACACTGTCCCAACCTGGCTGCTTAAAGAAAGTTAAGCCGCAGTTTACTATTGCAATCATCAATCTCTCTTTAATAACAATAACAATAATAGGCTATGAACTTCATCATTATATAATCATTAGAATATGAATCGACTCAAGGAGATCTATCTTGTTTATATTATATTCTACTCATATTTTAATACAATAGTACATATTCTACTAAATTTAGGGTGCTTTAATCATTCTACAAAATGAGGCATTGCGGATGAGCGGGACTACCTGTGCAACCTGAATGCGCTGCAGGTGCTAAATCATACTACCCGTTGTGGCTTAAGGAAATTGCGAAAATACAAAACATTTGTCAAGAAGTGCAGCGAGAAAAAATGGTCTGTTACCACCAACTGTAAATCCTTTACCTTTTTGGAGGTTGTCTTGCTGTTGCCTTTCCTGTTTTCCACCTGTTGCCATATTCATTTGCAATAAAAATAGTTGTTCACTGTACACAAATTAACAATAACTTACACTTCCTTACTGGACAGATTGACATCTAATAAGTTAATAGACTTAGTTTAATACTGTTATGATTAAGTATTCCCATCATTTTTTGAGAGCATTCAGTGTGTGCACAAACACACACTGTTTACAGTCCCTGTCTCTTCTTCGTTTTGTTCTGGCTGTGAATTCAACCACCCTCAATCAGCAGGAGTGCTGGTGTTTCCTACTCTCCTCTGTACACAGATGTTAGGCAAGAAATAAATGTTATGATAGCATTCAAGTGTAACTGATCTGTTTTTTCTTTTCATCCGGTTATGGGGGCTGATTAAGGAAGGGGTTATCACATGATTCAGGTGCAGATAAAGCAGGTCTGAGGTGTGGGCCACAATATGGTGAGATCTGATTTGAAGGCCAATAGATAAAACATTGAGAGGGCTTCCACAATGCCAGGATCATATCTGCTTTGAAAGATGTGATCTCTGAAGACTGGGAGCTACATGACAATGTTTCAGATCTCAATCTGTGACAGTGTTGTCCTGTCAGATTTCCATTGTAGACTCAACATTAGTGAAAACTTTATTTTCCCCGATAAAAGATCAAGCAAACTCAGATACTGGCACATGGGAAATTTAAAAAGAAATGTTGCAAAGACATCGTGTCTTAAGATAAAATGGATTGACTATATGCTGGTTTGGAGGAGAATGGATAATAATCTAATTTTTCTGTTTTGTTTTTGTAACCCAATCATGTGTGGAGAGGCTAGCTCCTTGCAGCTCTAATATGAACAAATACAGTGAGACTGTAGTGGAACCGCTTTAACTTAGATAATCACTTTTCAATACAACAATGGTGGAGCTAAACCGTAAGCTGCCATAAAATTATCTCAGTAGGAAAACACATGCTCAAGTTACATTGCTGTGTACTCAGGGACCAGGTCAAAGACGCCTGTGGGAAAACAAACAATATTAACAAAGAGAAAAGATTGAATGCTGACATTCTCAGATGATATTAGACGTCAGAGGTGAGAAAAAAAAGTTTTGTACAATGCTTTGAACAGTCAGTCTTTATACCTCATATGTATTTGTTTGTGCGGTTGATGGTATGTAAAAGTTATCTTTTGGATGCACTGCATGCTGCTTAACAAACACTGTAATCACTACAGCCTTTAAAGACATTCTCATGATAAGAATTTCCATTTGTAATAGGAAGATTAGCACAAACTTTCCATTGTGATGCTGATAAGCCTACAGCGAAACTTTCTTGGTGAGAAAGAAAAATCTGACAACCTTGGAAGTGCTTTAGCCCTTCTGTTTCGCTCCCAAATGTAATGAAATGAATGTTCGTCTTAAATGTATGATCTTTGAATATTTGCTTCTAAATGGGTGGAAGGCATGACAAACAGCTGGGATTTAATGAGGTAATACAACGAGAAGATGCACCACAAAATTAGATAAAGTGTGTTTGAGAGATGGAGCAGATCATCGCAGAGCACTTAACAGTGATATATGAACTATTAGGGGTCTACCACCTAAACAACATATTACTGGATTCTGTTTCATCTTCTGCTCTATTATTGGATTACAGATCCAGAGCGAGAATCCACTTTACAACTTCAGCCCAACACTGTGATATCTATCTGACGTAAGAGAAGCATAGGTGGATGGTAAAATAGATTACGTACTTTCATTATTGATTCACCACAATATTCTTATGTTACTTTTAGAGCTCTTGAGCACTGAGTCTGAAAGGCTAAATGATCACGCAATGTCATTATACTCTGATTACACGGGCCTTTTTACCCACTTTTGTACTATTTCTGAGAATACGCTGGAAAATAGATGAAATAACACATTTATGGCTGCAAAGTGGAATTACAGGCATATACCTTTGTCAGCATCAATGGCATCTTAACAGTTTGGGGTTCACATTACAGTGCATACATCAGAACAGTGGAGCTCTGAGCTATGAAGAATATTTAACAGCTTTAATGTACTAATATTTCTAAAATAGCTAATGGGGCAGCAGTGGCTAGAGCAGGCGTCCACTCTTCTGAAGGTCGGTGGTTTGGCCTCGGCCTCTGCAGTCCGCTTTGCGAAGTAAATGGTAAATTGACTGTGCTTATATACACACAAATGGAATAGCATGTCGGAGCTACTTGGAGTTCAGTATTTTGCTCAGGGACACTGAAACATGTGCGCTGTAGGGGTTAGTGATCGAACAACCAACCACAAGTTGCTCCTGATTACTTTTCCAATGGTGTGCGAGTGATGGCGTGAATGTTTATTGCTCCTGATGAGAGCGAGGCAGCGTGGCAGCCTCAGTCAAAACTGCATGATCGTTTTCTTGAATGGGGAATTCTGGCTCGCATTGTAAGGGGCTTTGAGGCCAATCAATTTACCATTTACTATAAAACTATAAGGTAAATTGTAAAATCTAACGCAAGAAGAAGAAGAAAAGTATTAGTCATATTGCAAATATAATGTGTCGTTGTTGGCTAAGTGTAGCAACAAAGTGCAATGCCCTGTAGAGTAAGAGCAGTACAACTAAATTACTTTCCTGTTCATGTTATAGAATTTATGATTCTGTATCAAAGTAACAATCAAAACTACAGTATTTTTGTAGCTTATTGCTCTTAGCCTTCCCACAGTATTGTTCCACAAGTCATTAAACATTGAGTTGGGGATGTTTGTAGAAGCCACTGGAAAATATTTTTTGGAAGGGCTTGTAATTTACACAAAAAACATAATATTTCAAGTTGCTAAAGCTAACTGACCAGTCCATATCACCTCCAAATGACATTCACAAATATGTCAGCACACACACTGTAGACACATGTGTAAATGGGCCTACCAGAGCTTTCTGGAGGGGATTCATTCAGGTTCACCTGCTTTGACTTACTCTTCATCAGATATCTTCTGCAGCTCCAAGTAGGCCATCACATCAGTTTGGTCTGGATGACAACTGCCTAACGATATGGCTTCCACCGCTAGCTAACTAATTAATTAGCAGGTATTCAAGCCTACTAAAATATTAACTGTGAATATGAATATCAACATTAATTAGTAAATCAGCAAAACCAAACAGGTTCATTCTTACTTAATTTCAAACAATACTCCATCTTATTTTTCCACCATTACTTATCATTACTCATTAAGTTACTTGTAGTTTATTGTCTGCTCCTATGATCGACATTGATCCAGATTGATCTACATTAGCTTGAGCAGATTGGCTTGCTAGTGGTTAACAGAGGTGTGACTTGACATGCACCAGGTGGCACACTGTTACGTTTCCATAATTGTATTGAAAGTGAATCTAGTGTGTCTGTAGGAATATCCTCAAAAAGCCATCGTCATATTGCATTCTCAAAGTGGATGGGGAATGCCCTGTAATTAAAGGAGCCTTCCAATTATCATCTTCTTTTCTTTCAGCAGCATTAAGGGTGACCAAGGTGGATGATCTGTTTCCATCTTTCTCTATCCTCTGCATCTTCCTCTGTCATACAAACCGACTGCATGTCCTCTCTCATCACACCGATAAAGCTCCTCTTAGGTCTTCCTTCGTTTTTTCTTGCCTGGCAGCTCCATCTCTAATATCCCTCTACCAATAAATCTACTATCCCTCCTTTCCAAGGGTCCAAACCATCTAAATCTGGCTTGTCTTAATTATTTTGATCATTTTCTAATCCTGTCTATCCTCGTCACGCCCAAAGAAAATTTTGACATCTTGAACTCTGCCAGCTGTAACTTTACCTCCTGTCTTCTCATCTGTGCCACTATCTCAAAACCGTACAGCAGAATTTGTCTCACTCCCCTCTTGTAAACTTTTCCCCTAACTATAGCTGCTATTCTTGTGTCACAGATAACTTCTCCACCCACCCCACCCTGCCTGAACTTGCTCCTTCACCTTCTTTGAACACTCCCCATTGTTCTGAACAGTTGACCAAAAGTCGTAAAACTCTTCACCTCTATTTCTTGCAAAAGGTACTATTATTACACTAGCAAACTCTTCGTTCCACATCGCTCCTTTTCATTAACTCAAAAGTCTTATTGCGACTGACCTTCATTCCTCTCCCCTCCAGTGCATCCTCCACCTCTCCAGGTTTTCTTCCACTTGTTCCCTTCTCTCACAACACATCACAATGTCATCCGCGAACATCGTAGACCTGGGAGATTCCTGCCTGACTGCATCTGTCAGCCCGTCCATCAACATAGCAAACAAGAAGGGACCCGGAGCCTATCCTTGTGCAGTCCCGCCTCCAGCCTGAACCCATCCGTCACTCCAACTGCACATCTCTCCACTGTCATTCTGCTAGTATACATATCCTGTGCCACTCTAAAATACTTCTTTTACACTCCATAGTTTCTTATGCTAAACCACAATTCCTTTCTCTAAATCCAAAAAAGACACTATAAAACTCCTTCTTGCCTGCCATTTACTTCTCCGTCAAGGAACCTTCCATTAAAGAAAAATAACTCTTTCTGGCCCTACCTCTTACCCAGTGGCAGGTGTGCCAGTCGAGCCTGGTCATAAAAATTACAAGAAGGATGTTTAGCAAACCGCTGACGTATTGGGCAGGACAGGTTTGACTAATCTGCAGCAGGCCGCTGAATGCAATCAAAACAGGATCTTAAGTCTTAACCTCTGTCAGTGTGTGAAAGGAAATTAATCTACTACAGGATGGAAAGAAACAGGATCAGAAGCTTTAATTCAAACCGTAATTGTCTTTTCAATGTCCAATACACATGTTTGTGAAAGACATTGAAAATCTACTGTTGGCTTTGTTTATGACCTCATTGGAATTAATGGAATTTGTAGGTTTTTTTTGTTAAATGGTGTTTCATGGTCAAAGAACAGAAAAAGAAACAGTAAGTAATTGGATCATAAGTTTACATGACAATATTTAACGAGTATTTATATTTTATATATTATATATTATATATTATATGTATATTTATTTTGATTCTCCTGCTCTGAGTGTCATGTTTGTTATGTATATTATGCTGTTTTTTAACAACAATACGTGCATAGTATGTAACAGAGCCCGAAAATTCAAATCCAAACACTACCCTATCTCAATCATTTAAAAGCCTTCCGTCCAAATGAATAGATCTGTGGATCTATCTCCATTGTTTAACAGGAACAGGGGTGTTCCAAAACCCGATTCTGCTCCCCGGGTGCTGCAGATAGCTGCCCACTGCTCCTCAGGGATAGATTCAATTTTAACCAATTAAAACCAATTTCGCTACATGACAATATAATGCTTCTTCTTTTTCTCCTCTTCTTCTCTTTTTCTCTCTCCAAGCTAGAGTTGTATCTCTTCTCACACTCGTAAAAACTGTGTAAATAAATTTCTCCACAACAAAAATACAGAAAAGCTATCCAAATTAGTCATTTTCATGATATAAAACACACAAGATTATAAATCAAATTAATGTCAAACTTACAGAGGCTAAGCCAGTGTGGTGGGGGTTTAAAGCTGCTTTAACGTCGCAATACAGTTGAATTGCCAGCAGACCTTATTGATACATATATATTATATTATACAAAGGCTATGGACTTGGCATTCTGTTCATAAGCTACATTTGTAGGCCATGCAGGCCCAGTTTCTGTTAGATGGCTTGTATTGTCCGAGCCATCCACTCGCACTGTTCTGAAGATAAATCTATTCTTCCTTTAATGGATTCTTCTTGGTTTTGTGTTGCTATTCAACCTAAGTGAAAAGCTGGGACCTGCTGGAGAACAATTCAGGGACGAATGTGACATATCCAAATACCAGTTTCTTTTTGAGTGGCAAACATGATGTGCTTTGCACACTCCATATTGAGCAACCCTCATATATAGAGCTCTCAACAACAGTAACCTAGATTCAGCCATATAAGAAGAAGAAGAAATGAGAAAAAAAACCTAAATTTTGGTTAGATATAATTATACAGGTAGTAGACATACAAAATGGGGAAATTTGTTCTTTGCATTGAACCCCTCCCCGAAGAGCAGTGGGCAGCCATCTGAGGTGCATAAAAAGCAAACTGGGGTTCCAGGTATTGCTCTGGGCTGCAAAAGACAACTACTCTACCCAGTGAGCTACAGCCCCCCCAACATACATACTTGCTGTGTCTTTCCTTGCAAATATATGAAACTTTCTGCATAGCTGGAATATTTGTGAGAAAGATTATGCGTGAAATATTAATCTGCAATAAACTTGCATGCCATTACTTTGTATGTGTAATATCTGATAGGAACACATCAAAGTAGAAGAAACTCTTATCTAATGAAATCAAGAGTGCTATCCATATTTCAATACTCTTGGTGGAGTGGATCTGTCTGTTTCTGCTTGATCCACTGCACGTACTGTCATTGGCAGATCTAGGTACCAGCATCAAAATATCCAGAAAAACTGAGGCACAATGGTTACAATGCAGCTTGAATACGTTTGTGTGTGTATGCGTGCGATTCTGTGTGTGTGTGTATGTGTTTGGGGGCGGTGTACTTCAGTATCAATTCAAGCCCATCTCTGACATATTCCATGGCCTTGAAGTCTCTGTAGAGCGTGGCGGTGCTCTCTGGGCTTTGTTTACGAATCAGGGCTTGTTTACTATGAAGCCCAGCGCCAACCCTGAAGAGATGCGGGCCCAAGATGTTTTATCTCTTGTCAGGGCTTGCTTCAATTAAATTAATGGAATCCATTCAGCTCTTCTCTTTCTCTTTTCCTTTCAGGCCCCGGCCAAAGAGGAGAATACATTAAAAAGATCTTAGAGCCTTAAGATGGTACATCATAGTATTAGCCTGAGTCAGTCATTTCCCCCCATAAATTCAGTGCTTTTTATTTACCTTCACCAAATGAAAAATCAATGGCATAGCCAGCTCAACATGTATAACCAATTAGTGTTTTGTAATTTGGATGTAAACATTTTAAGACAACATAAATTATGTCTCAAAATCTACTACTTCATCATGAGCGTGTTTATAAATTAAATGTAATGGTCAACTAATGGCTTCATGAAATGCATTGAATTTGTTTTTGTAAGAAATAATACATTGGGATAGCAGCAGAGTCAGCGAAAAGGTTCTGTTGGTATGTCACAGAGTAAGATTTCATTATCTAATGAAACTGCAAGTTCATTCACCTAGGCCACCATACTTATCAGTCTCTTTACATTTCTATATGCCTTGGAGATCAGTTGTCAGCTTTTGTTACCCATCCTTTTATTGTACTATCAGTGATCGGAAACATTTTTTAAAATGCAATCTTCTTGTCTCTGGGGAGCTCTACAAAACAATACATCAGATGAGGCTACTATATTTTCCACTTGCATTGAAAAGAATCATACCATGGTGCAATTGGGGTTTGAGGTTGTCAAAGGACACCTCTTGTTCATCTCCCCCGCTCCATCTGCTTTTTTTGTATTCAGTTGCATTTCAGTTGCTCTGTCTGAAAATTAATGAGGGACTATTTTCGATAATGATAAATGCTGCATTCCGTTTCCAATGAATTTGGAATTTCAGAGTACCCAGCTTTTCAGAATTCCAACTTTGGGGAACGTACCCCAAAGTTGGAATTCTGACTCATAAAGTCGGAGGAGCCTGACCAACCGTAATCTCATTGTCTAATATGACTGCCCTTGTGTAAACTGTAAGTGGAAGCTCCAAATATTTACCGTTTATTAGATATTCTGTTCAGTTTGTGTATCTTTAATCTGTCATTGACAAGTATTGTCCATTTTATACCTGTGGCGTAAGCATCAATGACATCGCTAATAATGGCTGTCAATAGCTGATTAAGAGCAGTACAACAAAATTACTTTCCTGTTCATGTTATAGAATTTATGATTCTGTATCAAAGTAACAATCAAAATTACAGTATTTCTGTAGCTTATTGCTCGTGGCCTTCCCACAGTAGTGTTCCACAAGTCATTAAACATTGAGTTGGGGATGTTTGTAGAAGCCACTGGAAAATATTTTTTGGAAGGGCTTGTAATTTACACAAAAAACATAATATTTCAAGTTGCAGAAGCTAACTGACCAGTCCATATCACCTCCAAATGACATTCACAAATATGTCAGCACACACACTGTCCACACTTGTGCAAATAGCCTGGGCTTACCAGATTAAAAGTCAAAAGATACAATATTTTAAATATAAGTTAATAGTCCCTAATATTTAAAATTAAAAATGATTTATATGACGTTCGTACTGTGAGAGCTCAGTTAACCGGAATGCATATACATGGCCAATAAATCTGATTCTGATTCTGATTCTAAAGGATTTTGTTTAAGATAACCACACATATCGGTCTTAAATGAATACATGCTTAAATTCCTTTTTAAGGGAACTCGAAACAGTTGTAATGGGATGCCAAACCAGTTGTGGTTTTACCATTATTCTGAGGTAATGATTAATTGAAAAAGATCAACAACAAAAAAAGCTCCCCATAGAGACTAAAATATAAACTATTAGAGTTAAATGCAATGTTTACAAGATAGATCTCCTCAAGGTGATGTATATGCACTGAATTTGGACTAACTTGGACCAACGATTAGGTAGATAACTGCGAAACTATTTTACTTTGTAAAATACTCCCCTAGTGAATGAAATGGGGACTATTACACTAAAAAACAACTTATAAAAGATAGATCTCATACAGTCGATTCATATGCACCAAATTTGGAATAAATCGGACCAACGGTTGAGAAATAATGTCCGGAAAACATTTGGAGATATAGCTCCCCCTTGTGTCAGAAATCTACAATCGACCATTTCCAAAATCCCTCAAGTTCTTTCTGACACTAAGGACTAGGTGGGAAGAAAATTTGAAAAGGATCCATTAAACCGTTTTTGAGTTATCACATTAACACAAAGGATCTGACAGGATGCAGACAAGATGACGGCGTTGGCGGCAGTGGCGGTGGCGGCAGTGTTTGTGGCGGCAGTGAAGCGGCGATGATTCCATAATGTCACCCCGACTTTTTGAGGATATAATAAAGGTTACTTATGACCTGTCACTTATTTTAAAGTAACAAGTATGTGGTAAAAGTGGAAATGAATCCAAAGAAATGACCAGGTTCACAAAGAACAAATGAAATTTTGTTTTCACTGGGTCCTTTGTCTCAAGCGTGTTTGTTAAGAAATATATTTTTTACAGTGCAAATACCAGGTTGTCTGATTGCAAATACTCTTATCTCAGTACACTCTATCATGCAAATGTTTGCTGGATTGTTATCATTAAGAAGTACCAAGGCCACATAAAAGCCTCTCACGTTATTGGAGTACCGCCATGCACCATGTATTCTGAAACTCACTCCATGTACAGTCAAATCACAAACACAGTTATGTTTTATTTACAAATATATATAATTTTTTGGAAACTAAAGTATCCCTCTATTACCACCCACGAATGGTAAATGAAAATGGGATCAGTGACAATCAGGATAAAGTGTGTTTGAGTAACTCAACTGTTGGTTAATCATTAAATAATTTTTCCATGTTCCTCCTTCCTTGTAGGCAGACGTTTTTCTCTATTAGAAATTTTAAAATTACATACAATAAAATTTGTGAGGCGATGACTCTAAGTGGAAACATTACATAAATCTGTATAGAAGTAGCTTCTCTGAAGCATGGATGAAGGAAGCGTTACCATTTGCTAAATAGACACATTTCATTTTTGATAGCAGTTTAACTGACAAACATTATATCTTTTAGTCACTTTGACCTGATTGTTTAGATTAATCTCCATTATAAATTATTTCACTGTCATTGTTATATTAAGGTTTTTTTTAGGTATAGCAACATTTCAGAGCAGACTAACCCCATTCTTTAATTAACCCTTTAATTAATGCATCGATTTACCTTTTTTGGCCTGTTTAGCTCGTGCATCTCTATTAACAGAAAAGAATGGGTAGGAGGAGCGTCGACAATTTAATCAGAATTAAGCCTATGCAAAAACTACTAAGATTTAATGAACTCTACAAACCTGGACATACATATTGAACGAATTCAAGAGGGCAGGGAAACTTTGTTTACAGTGATTACATTATTTGCTATTCATGTTCATGCTTTAATCCCATAAAAACAAAGTGGATCAAATCCGCCGACTTTAGATTTTTTGTGGAACATGAGGAGTTTCTGCTTTAAGGAGGTTCTGCTTTAACGTTATTTTGGCTGATGTTGATATGAATGTAACATTGCTGGTGAGTTGACCACAAAACAAAGCTTCACTAATAATTTAATGTTTGCTAACGTCAGAATGATGTAACCTAACGCTTAGTTCACACATCAGGCAAAAGCGGCCCAAATCTGACTTTTTTTTGCCCATATTTGACCCATATCTGACCATATAACAAAAACTTCAAAATTGATACACACACGTTGACATTTGTAGCATCCATAATTTAAAAAAGTGTTGATGTAAGACCAATTTAGATCGCTCATCTGGCCTTTGAACTTCCAGGATCCCCAGGATGAGCTGGACAATACTATTGGGGATATATCATGTTAAACCATGTATTGTATATAAAATGTATGTAATGCAATAACAGAGACAACAAATGTATTGTATTCTTGTTCAACTCTTCACATATCAGATCTAACAAAAAAAAAGGAAATGAAAATGTGGGAGAGGGGAAATAATAGTTAGAAAGCACCTCAGTGGGTTGTAGTCTTGAAATCGGATTTATTTTACAACATAATTAAAGAGCTGTATTCCTTTATGCTGGCACTACCAAATGATCAGTGGTCGATAAACATCAAATCTGTTTGAGGATAGAGGACAGGAGAGCAGGTATTATTATAATCCTTATCATATGCTGTCCTAATTGTAGCTCTGGTTCAACTCTGAATGGACATGAAAATTACTTATCAGTTGTCAGGGGGGAATTACTGGTGAAGAATATATTACAACTCTTGTATTCCTCTATTTGGTATAACATCCTTATGCTGTGTAAATGCCCACAAAAACCCAAGATATAGGACCCATTCAAATTAGAGATTACTATGATGGAAGAAAAGCCAGGCAAGATAAATAGATGATTTTCTGTTGAAACATGACAGCATAAATACTTTGATAGTTCTGACTGTGCCTGGTGTCAGCGCAAACATGACAGGGAATTTACTTGAATGCCAGATAAGACCGCCAGACTTGTAATACCTTGTCATCATTATTAGACCCTCAGCTAAGTACCAATTTTACTAGCGGCTTGTTCGAGGGATTAATAACAAAACAAATACTACATCCCTTTTCTCCTTTGTGCCATGTTTGTTCTGTCAATTTGACAAAGTTGACAGCTCATTCCTCTCCATGATTGACAAACTACTTAAACCGTGCATGCTGGTGATTAAAATACTTACTTCACTTCATTAAAAGCTGCTCACCTGTAAATTTCATAGTGAACGACAAGTCAAGTAAGATAACACAGCCCTGTTATCTCTAAAAGTGGAATGGTGTCAGCTCAGTTGCTTCATAGCCATTGGTTCATGCAACTTTGACCAAGGTTTAATAGCAACATGCATTTGTGTGTTGTGTGTGACATGTTCGTTTTAATCTTGTTTTAAGTTGTATCAACTTTTCATCTTAGAATTTTCTCTTTAAATTGTAGTTGGAACCGGGTGACATGCTTTCTCGTCATTCTGGTTCTGAGAATTGGGAGTTTGTTCTCCTTATTGCCTCTCGGGCATGAGAGTTATGGATCCAACATTGTCGTTGTCTCCCTTCGGAAACCATCCATCACAGTTTTTCTGTGGGGGACGGGAGCATATCATCCCAATCATCAGGTATTAAGAAAGGAGGCGGACATAATTTTCATCAATATGTCATTAGTCCTACTAAACTTGGGAACAAAGGTGGACAAGACGAGAAAAAACCTGAGTAATGCCGATGTGCTGAGTTGAAGCTATTCCTTGCATTCAGAAATATGACAGTTGCACAGGCTGAGATTTGTTTAAGGAGGGTTGCTTCAATTTTGATGAAGTGGTACTGTGAAGATATACATTGTGGCAAGGTGGTCAGTAGGAAGTCTGGCAACAGAAAGTCTGTTAGTAGGGGGAGAGTCTATTAATGGAGGTGGGTCTATATCTGTCTAAATTTTCAAAATGATCCATGATATAGCTTTTGAGGTATGTCGGGAAAAAAAAAATTCAAAACAAGAAAAAAAAAAAATCCTAATTGAGTAAAACACAAGGTAGATCTCCTCGAGTCAATTCATATGTACCAAATGTGAACTAAATCAGACCAACTATTGAGAGATAATGTCCGGAAAACCTTTGGAGATAAAGTTCCTCCTACTTTCGGATATAAACAACTAACCTTTCCCAAATTCAACCCCTTTCTATTTAGGTATAAAATGTCCATTAGAAGAATGATCCATGATATGGTTTTTGAGTAGCCACGCTAACACAAATGATCGACAATGGGGGCTAGGTCGACGATGACAATTCCATAATATCCCAGACTTTTCAGGGATATAATAATTAAAGATGGGTGTCTAAATCTATAACGACACAATAACTCAGCAAAGAATTTGCTTTAAAAGAGGGGATGTGGGTGTGGGAATTTGCAATAGCAGGTTAAGGACTTAACCTTGCCAAATTTAAATAAGTGTACAAGGTAGAAAGCCTGCTGCCTATTTGTAATTGACACCCAACATACCAGATGGTAAAGTCAAGTGTGTTCTTGCTAATGACTTAAACATTTCTTAATACAGTTGTATTTCCCATTAAAGGAAGAACCGTCTCTATGTGGAATTGCTACGTTCGATCATGAGAGCCTGCAAATTTAGACAGGTATCTAGCTAAGAGCACAACAATATACATTTTGATAGTGACAAGTTTGATGGTTTTTTTTATATTTAAGAGAAGTGAATGAGAGGAAATCTCCCAATCCTGATCAGACTGGCAAGTGGCTGCTGACGAACTATGTAGAACAGTTGTCGGATTTTAGGACCATGAGTCATAGGCAACAGGCACACATACTTTAAGTTACATACCTGTACTCACATTTTTCCAGGTCTCCAACTTTGCTCTTGGGTGACATGTCAGCCTCAGAGACTGCATGTCTCTCAGTTTCTCCCCTGGGTGCTACATCAAAGAGAGAAAGATCAATTAGTTCCACGCAAGAAACATGAGCTAATTAGACTCTCTCTCCCTCACACTGTTCCTTGACCCACATTCACTACATCTCTCCTGAGAATAATTTAACCTGACCACACTGCAATGCATATTACATATTTACCTTAATCTTCAGGAAGTCACTGCAGTTCAGCAGGGCTTCTTGCCACTAGAAGGATTCAGATTGTTTTACCTTTGTTCAGAATTAACGGACCATAATCCCTCCAGACTTTCACCCTGTGGCACTGACTGAGAAGAGTGTAGGAGAGATTTTGATTTTGATTTAGTCAGAATTAGATTTACTCCAGTTCCTTTATTAAGCAGGTTGAGGCATTGTTGCCCTACTCAATATAGACGTGCATCATCCGGTTGGCACAAGAAATTTCATTAAAAATGATTTTTATTTACTTTTCATCAGCTTTTAATTATATCCAACTCTTTATTTTCTGAAACAGTGTCACCATTTATGGCATAAACCTTAGATGACTAGTGAATTTTTGGACTGATATGTCCAAAAAGGCAATTGTCATTAATGTTTTATCTGATGTCCTTCTGTTTTCCAGACAATGATGTGTCCTTTCACTACTTTTATTAATTTTATAATCAAACAAGAGTCATATTCATTATGAGGGTAGACATATTGCTATATTTCAGGATGATTAATGTGCTCCATGTGCTTGTGTTGAAAAAAGCAAAAAAACAGTCCTTTGCTTTTGTCTTAAGATAAGGACTGATAATTGACATCAAAAAGTAGCCTCCACCCAGGTTTATCCAGTTGTGATTCACGACCAAACTGTGGCAACGGTTAAAAAATACAGATATTTATGGACAATAATTAATAGCTAATTGCAATTGTATCTAACACTGAAGAAATATGTGCAACATTCCATCAAAACTTCATGCTTTATTGATTTTGTTTTAACATTTCATTCCCTTAACCTGAAACACAGGAACAAGTTAGATGTATTTTTAAAATGTGTATGAAAATTGGCAGCACAGCATGACGTCTCCCAAATGTACCTAAATAGAGTCAGGACCATGAAGGAAGCCCTGTCTTTCATTGCAAACACTCATTTGGTTGGAGATATGTTCTTCCAAGGTGTAGGACCAGCATGTTTAAAATTAAATTGTGCCTGCAGCTGTTGGACTTATTATTATACTTTTGTGAAATGTTCTGTCTTGTGAGGTCGATTGGGTTGTCATTACTGCGGGCTTGACTATGAATTTCCCATGAGGTATAATGAAGTCAACCAGGACCATGATGGTATTTTGACCCGTTGTGAATACTATAAGACCACAGCACATTCCCAACCGATTCTGACAATTTCCCAAAAACTTTGTTTTCTTCAGCATATAATTGTTTTCTTGACATGATGAATTCATCAGCTTTTCAAAATGACAGCATATGCTGTTTCAGCAAGTTTCTCCAAACAACCTTTGGTTCCTTTCAAGGGATAAAGGCCTTGGCATCAAACCAATTACAACTCTTGTGCAATTGTAGCATCGCCAAGCACTCACGTATGAGACCCTTGTTCAGTCCTCAAAATAAAATTAATAATATTTGGTTGTCTTAGCAAAAATAATTTTAATCTGAGGTGAAGGTAATTTGTCCAGTGTCTACTGCCTTCTTCCCCAATTCTTTTTCAAAGGCACCTATTACTTATCAAGTAGATAAAAGATACTGTTGAAATACTTAGGTAAATGACAGCTATTTTTCTAAATTTCAAGTGTTGCTGTGGTTGGTAGATAGTTTTTAGCTGTAAATCTGTTTGTTTTAGCTGTGTTTATAAGAATTTGTTCATTTCTTTGACTAGACCAATGAATTTTGCACCAATTCGGTCGAAACTTGTTCGTTATCAATCTTTAGCTGATTTCCTGTTTTTGCAGCAGTTACACTATAATACTGTGTGAGTGATACATGTTGAAGGAGGGTAAGAATGGTTTGTTCAGAGGAAATAAAGTTTTTGTGTTCTAATCTGTTGTGTCTTCTTCTATAACAATAGAACAATTTTGTAAACAGCTAAGAAAGAACATCAACTGCTTGAATGGTGTTGTATTATTTGTGCTGTCACAATATCATTTTAATACCGCAATGGATAACAGTTAACAAAAAACATCTTTGTACCAACTATCAGTACACTATTAATACACATTTCGGTTGTACATTTTTAAGGTATTAAAACGGCAGCTAAAAAGATAAGATGCACACACACACGATAGCACTAACAGCTTTAAGTGTGTCTGCCAGTCTGTATGTATCAGTTTATTGTACAAAAACATTTTAATAAGAAACCAGAATTTTTTTATTTTTTTTAAAAAACAAAAAATAGAGAGTGCACTGTGAGGAAAGGTAAACCCGAACAAAGAGCTAAGATTACTAATTGGTTTACTGATCAGTTGTACTTTGTTCGATTGATTTGCAATTAATTCTGGTTTGCGGTGCATGAAAGACAGAGGCTGGCGCCAACCTTGGAGCTTGTGGATACCTTATACTCACTCAGAGGGTGAAGGGGGGAGAATATCAATACGTTGTTGTGAGTCTGGACTGGTGTTCATGCTGATACTGTCTTCTTCATTTGTTGGAGCCATGAGGAAGAGTGCATGGAGAGTGTATGGAAAAATACATGATGATTTGTCCTCTTTGGTATGGATGGGAGGTGTGTAACCCTGATCTGCCAGTGCCATTAGTGTGATCTTACACATAATGGAATTAATGTTTTTCATTCCATAGGGATCTACTATCCAGAGCTGTCCAGTAAATGTTACCCTCCTTCCAATAATGTAGCAAACCACTATATAATGACTGTATATAGGTAGCCATAAACATGTTCTCCACTGACTATGAAGAGATAAAACAACCTTCTCATCTACTACACTAAATTGAGATTTTATATTGCACACCACAATATAAAACATGAGGATATAAAGAAGTATGGATGATATTAAAAATACATTTTATAGGAACTTATTTGAATGAATAGGCCACACATTATATATATAAATAATGAAGTATTTCGGGAGTGAGGAGTGAACTCTTACCAACAGTTTTATAACATCAGGCAAAAATTTGGGTCTCCTTGTCAGGCCATCATGAAGGCCTATAATCAAGAATGCTTTTACTTCCCATTTTGATAACAAGAATAATTTTAAAATGCCCCAATTTTTGCATCTTAGAGGCTGTGCACTTGATGTCACAGGACACATAAGTCACCATGGTAACAACTGCTAAGATCATTGTTAATAGGACTCAGCATGAATGTTGCAAAAACTCATTTGTATGAATTTTTGTCAACCCTGATGAGCAGGTACAGCCCTGTATGCTTGCCTATGTCTGCAGTGTGTGAATGGGTAGAAAGGTGAATGCTGGCTTGTGCTGAAGAATACTTTGAATGGTCTGTCAGACTAGGTGAAATGCTGTAACTGCAGTCAATTTACAATCAGCCATGAATGCATATACCATATATATGTCGAAAACTTGATTTCTGGACGAAGATCCAAGGACCCCCGCTGTTTTTAGCAAAGTTTTTGGATCATGGGGATGTAGGTGAGAATATACCTCAAAACAGACACTGAGGATTGGAGAGACATTTCATCCCGTAAACTCCACACAATGGCACCTGACAGGAATATTTTGTTTGTAAATCGTGAAAAACAAGAAACTCTACCTCGGACAATTTCTACACCAGTGTGAGTCATGGTGATATTGTGAAAAGGGCATCGGAATGCAAATAGCTGTGGCAAGCTGTGGCGGCCAGGAAGACCATTTGTGCTGGCCTAGACATTTTCAGAATTCAGAACATTATATGTTTTTAATTTAATAAGCAATTTGATTAAGACTACATGCATATATATTTGCAATTAAGACTGTGTTCCCATCGGCTTATCATCTCATGTCATTGCTCCTCTTCATGGCTGCTTCCAAATAGATCTTTGTTTTATCAGATCAGATTTCCCTACCACTGTATCTTGGCCTTCAGATTGTCAAATGAATCCCTCCTCTGTTAAAACAAACAGGATGATTTTTTTTGATTGTCATATTCTTCGAACAATCAGATTTAGATTTTGTAATGTTGGGCATATTCTTTGATACACCTTGTGTCTTCGAACTTGCCAGGTCCCTGCAAAGGTCTTGCTGCGTAAAGTTGCTGCTTCAACTTAATACACCGGCTTTTTTTGCTGTTTATTCCAGTATCCACTGCCTCTGTCGAGCGGTCATTTTCAATCGAAAAAGACCTTATAAAGGAAATGAAACATACCGGTGTCCTATATGACAATGTAATTGAGATATTCTGAATGAAAAAAAGGAGAATGGACTTTGTCTTCAAATGATGAACCACTTTGTTAAGTTTAAGATATTTTTATGGACCTTAAATTTCTGTTAATTGTAGCTTGCTTTGGATTGATCCGATAGACATAGACATCTATGAGCAAGAGTATTTTAAGGCTCGGGTTATGGTCAATAGATGGACATTTTTGGAAAAGAGAGTTGTCAGTTGCGAGACTGCAAGTTCTGAAAACTGATGTTTATTTGGCTCAAAGGTTCTGACTATTGGGATGCAGAATTAACAACTTCTTCATTCTTTACAAGCTTTGTTCCTCTTTGTTAGTTTCGATTTCAAACGTTTGTTTGATATTTTGTATTTCGTTGTAATGTTGCAGGGTTTCGAAATGTTATTTAATCTATATGATTCTTTATCATCACTGTAACTTCTCCTTTTGTAATATTCTAAAATTATGGATGCCAAGAACAGTCACGGAGGCAGATAATTATTTATGGATGTTATTAAACAAACAACCGTTATCTCCTGATAACAAGTTAATTATCTCATTATCACGAGAAAAAAAGTAACAGTTCTCATGTGATAAAAAATTCGAAAACTTTTTTTGAAGTGTTTTTTATTAGCGTTGCCATGGTGACACTGCAGGCACTACCTGGAAGTTAAGCAAAGTACGGAAAACATGAGAGAAAAGTTCTGAAAACAGCAAATTAATCTAATAATGACATTAACATACACATTACAGCAATCAAGTTGATTTATACATTCTTGAAAAACTGTCATCCACCAATGGAAAATCACGGATATTACGTCCTGGTGTCGCCATGGCAGTGTATACAGAACGGTCAAAGAGTAGTGTAAAAGCCATTTTTCACAGTGTTAAACCTTGATTGAAATTGATCTATTTCCGATGAGTTTATCAACAATGGAAATTCCTTCAATACGTAGTTGTATTCACAATAATGATTAAGGTTTTTTTTGAGTTACATGACCACATGACCTGGGATTAAGCAAAGTATTAAACATATGAAAAACGTTCCAAACGTTTCCAAATCGTTATTCATAAACTATTACAGCCCACATATATTTCAAATTTTGAATTTGAATGTTAAACAACTAAAAATATGAATATTAAATTTCATATTAATTTTAATTATTAGAAACTTGCTTAGCTGTATGTTGAAGTAGAAACTGTACCAGACATGGTACAGACCATGTCTGATAATGTAAATACGGTGTTTTAGCATTTGCATAATATCTGCTGTCTGAGGAACCTAAAGTTCAGCAGTACTTTGCCTTATTCATTGCAAATTTCTTTTCTCTGTCTGTTCACCCTCTGTTTCTGAGCTTTGGTGGGCAGCAGCCCTGATGACCTCCTACTGGAGGAAACAGATATAAGGAAGTGATAGAAAGGAAAGAGAAGAAGTATTGACCACAGATGCTTTCTGAGTCCAGACTGTTAGGTTTTCAGCTCTGGGTGTGTAGTGATTAGGTTACTCAACGTGCTGCCACCACATTGAGAGATACTGTAGAAGCTTCCCTTGAGACACAGGAGGGCAGCTCTGCTGTCTCCAGCTGAGAGAAAGATCTGTCTCGGACGTCACTGAATCTTTCCATCTTCCCCCAACCTCCATCCCTGCTGTCACCTGTTCATGGTAGGCAGTGGGAACCACAGATGTAAATCTGAATGTGCATCTTGTTGCTCTGCAAACAGTCCACACATCCTGATTCAGAAATGTCTTCATTTCGACAGCTCCGACAGACAACTCACCCTTGAAATGTTCTTTAATATTACTACAGCAGTGTAACATAATTTGAGTTTGGCGAGTTTTGAAGACACCAACCTCATCAATCCCAGTAGATATTGTATTCTACATGAAGATTGTTTGGTGGGGAGATGAGTAACAACTGAACCCCTTAACCAGAGCCTACAGGTGGGTCTTGGGTTGGTGGGGGGTCGAGGTGGGGGTTGGGGTTTGTAAAGTAAAGGCACTGCTAAGCAAGTGATAGATAGATAGATAGATAGATAGATAGATAGATAGATAGATAGATAGATAGATAGATAGATAGATAGATAGATGGATGGATGGATGGATGGATGGATGGATGGATGGATAGATAGATAGATAGATAGATAGATAGATAGATAGATAGATAGATAGATAGATAGATAGATAGATAGATAGATAGATAGATAGATAGATAGATAGATAGATAGATACCATAAGCTAATCAGAAGGTTGTTAGACGTTATAAATGTGTTGCTCTATTATTAAAGCTCATAGCAGCGTAACTAAAGGGAAAATTCGGACTACAAAATGTTATCCTCCTATTCTTTATGGCAGTTATTGAAACAGATAAATTCCCCAAACCCAGCAAAACACCTGATATGCAATCAAGCAGTGTTTAGATGCATTTGACCTCCCTCATGCTGTGAGGGAGGTCAAAAGCTCTTGCACAGTCAGCAAGTTCTTCTTCTGAGGCTTGATTTAGCGTAAGTAGGCAGAGGATGATCAGTAGCCAAGGGACCTTGAGATGAGTCGGTGATGGCTCAAGCAGAGATTAGAAATTACTGTTAGAAAAATATTTCATATACAAGCTGAATCATAGTTTCATTGTGATTGGTTTACAGGATCTCATGATACAGTGGCAGAGTGCAAGACCTGCCAGAGCATACCTATAAAAGTTATGACTGAATGGAGGATATGGCAAGTTGGATGGCTTGCCCTTGGGATGTAAGGTTTATTCCCCAGTAAAGAGAGGAATAGCAGCAGTTACACAGTTTTGATCACCAGTTTTTATGTAGCTATGGAGGTTAAAGAGTTAAACATTCCTTTCTTGTTTATCAAATGGCATTTTACAGCAGCCTTAATGAATAGCCCTTTTAAAGCAGTGTTGTTACATCATCGTGATTGGTTCGGCAAAGATGATGATTGACAAAGTTATTAAGATCTATCTATCTATCTATCTATCTATCTATCTATCTATCTATCTATCTATCTATCTATCTATCTATCTATGTATGTATGTATGTATCTATCTATCTATCTATCTATCTATCTATCTATCTATCTATCTATCTATCTATCTATCTATCTATCTATCTATCTATCTATCTATCTATCTATCTTTCTATCTATCTATCTATCTAAGCTCCTGGAAAAAGGTTGTGTGACAAAATTATTATTAGTTTGTGCATTTCAGATCTCCTTCCCATGGAACCTGATGTATCATGTGTAACCGATGGACTACTTGTCACACGGATCACTGGCGAGTCTGCCTGGGGAGTTTAGAAAAGTCACACCGATTAGGACTATTTTAACTAAATGGTCAACGCTGTTCCTTTGTATCACAAATTTCTAGAACTAAAGTAATATGACGAATAAAAATATGTCATTCAAAATTTTGCATGTTGGAGTTTACAGTACATTATAAGTACTACTGTACAAGCAGGCATCTATGTAAAACCGTATACATTGCAGTGGAGTGGCATCTGGAGACCATGGGTTACTCGGGGGGATTCTAGATTGTAATAATTTATCGTTTGATCAAGGGTTTCATATAATGTTTTTTATAAAATATTCTAATAATTAATAATGTTATATAATATATATTTTCTTTTCATCAGATTACAAACGACCCAGAAAAAATATATAATCAAAGCCTTCCTTGCAATGAAAGTGTTGAATAATATGTACATCATGTTTTCACCAGTTATCTATTAGTTGACAATAGGCACAATGAGCTCCTCCCAGTTCTTTTTCAAAATCAAGGCTTACCATTGACTAACTGTGAAGGTCATGTTCAAAGTGTGGAGTAAATATAAACAGTCTCTTATTCATCAGTGAAACATAACAGAAAACAATCTTTTGGTTTCACTGGAACAATGGCATTTGATTGACAGAATGAGTGCTGCCAATTACACAATTCTATTAGCCAGCAGACACAAGTTAATTCAAGTCGCTTGATTTGTATAAATACATTCCTCAGTGTAATATACATTACACATTTGATATACTTCACTGCAAAGTGCTTCACAGCAAAAATAAATAAAAGGACAAAAAATAAATAAATAAACAAACAATTTATCAAATTCTTAATGAGGCCTAAAATGTAGTTTATGCATAGAAAAAGACTCAGCCATGAAAGGATGAGATATTATACGAAAATAATGGGTAGTTATAAATACTGAGTACAAAGGAAGATAAAAATAAATAAATTGTGTCTAGTCCAGACAAGTTAGAGCGAAAAGACTTGTTTTGGATTGAGATTTGCTTACTGGCTGTAAACCGGATGACGGGATACAGCGGGGCGTTTGCTCAAAATTTTTGTGCCTATCAATGAGCTGGCCCGGTCATCTTTACGTGTCAGCTTGGTTCCAGGTACAGCTAAAAGCTGCTGATCCTGTGATCTCAGCCGGAAATGTAGAACTTAATGATGCAGCAAGTCTGAAAGCTGCACTTGTATGTATATGCATTTGAAAACAATCAACTTATTTTTTACAATTAAAACTTTACTGAACTGTCAACAAATCGATGCCAAGATATAAAAAGATGTGTCCATGCTTATAGGTGCCTGTCAGGAGCCTAGCAGCTACAATTTGGACCAACTTTGACCTGGACATAAGTGCCAAGCCCAAAGTATGAGTTGCAGTTGTCCTGCAATGACTTTCTTGAGCAGACACAGAAAGAATGGTCTCATAAATTTCTAGATAATGTGGCAATACATGTAAAGCAAGTTTTAGTGTTAGGGATTACACCATCATGATCATAGACTCCAAAGGTTTAATGCAGCTTTTAGACCCAAAGTTTGGGGTGGAACCGAATATCCAATATTTGTATGCTACCGGGGTGTAAATATAATTTGGTAAAAGTTTCTCTTTAAACACGAAAAGTCAAAGATTACACAGACACCATCAGTGACATCATCAACATATAGCTGAATAATTCCTCTGTGCTTTAAGAGAATTTTCAGTTAAACAAGAAAACAAACAGGAAGCCCAAGACATGAAAAAAACTACCTATGGCATCATCATTGAAAGGATTTTCTTGTGACATGGATGTCCAATCATTTTCTGGGCCTTTAGTTTGCTCCTCCTGACCCATCTGCTGTTGATATTTGTATTGATTTGTGAAGAAAGATTTGTGTAGATAGCTTCAAAAGCTAATCCAAAATTAGAAATTGTTCCTTCAAGCAATATGCTGAGGTTGAACGTAAAGCTCTTTAATCCATTTATCTATATTGTGTAGTGATAGAGTTCTTTGTCTACATTCCATGCACATTTAAACTGTCAACATGACAATGTAGCTAAACCTTTTGGATAATTTAATCCTCAAAAATCAAAAAAATGTTGAGGTTTGAAGCTGATACCTGCTGTCAGTATTTCACATTTTACACATTTTCTAATAAATAAATGAAAATCTTGTCCGTTCCTTCAAAATGGGAGCTAATGGGGAATTTTGGTGGCGGTCGTGATGTTTGAAGTCTTTAGAAGCCCAAAAAAAGTTGAAAGGTTTACTTGCTTCTGTATTAGCATGACTTGAAGAAAGTGTTTTATGTTGCTATGGTTAATGACATGTAATGACAATTTTGGAATTCAGAAGAATTTATTGAGAAGGGTTTTACCAACTCCTTTACAGAATAAGGATATAATCCATTCTAAAATATGATAATTTGTAGAAATTTCATGAGGCTCAAACTCTTCGGTAAAAACTTTGATAAAATTCAAATGATCAATATAAAGATAATTTGTCTGAATAGTTGAAATTTTACAATTGAGTTCTTTAGCTAATAAAAAGTTGATTGAAAAAACGTTTGTCTATTTGTTGAGAAGGGACAGTTTCACTGAAAATAATTACTATTTCTGAAAGTTTGATATTTCTAGACAGTAAAATGAAACACTCCAGTGTTCTGTTACTGTGTGAGCCACATTGCCTTCAAGGAGTTCCCAGACAATCCCCCAGGTTAACCCCCACCAAAATTGTTTGAATTTATTTTTTCCCCAATATCGGTCTACTCTCCATACTAATAATAACAACACAAAACACAGATTTTGAAAGTTTTGCAAATATCCAATTAAAGAGAAATTCACGGTTGGGTCCGAACGAAAACATTCTGAATGAAATCATTCAGACCCCGGTGAGATAAGTAAATGGACTGTACTTAGATAAGTCAAAGCGCTTTACAGTATGAGCCAGCATTCACACATACATTCAAATGATGATAGAGGTATCCATGCATGGCACCACATGCTCATCAGAAGCGGTAGCCATTCACATTCCCTCATTCATGGAAAAGCCATTGGGAGCCACTTGGGGTTCGGTATCTTGCTCAAGGACACTTCGACATGTGGACCGTAGTGGCCAGGGATTGAACCACCGACCTTCAGATAAGTGGACAATCAATTTACCAACTGAGTCACCATCAACCGGTGGTGGTTTAAGCAAAGTGGGTTTGTTACACTGAGGTCCGGTCCAATGATCAGTCAGGGCAATATGTTTGATTTCTGCCAATACTTTTTTTGTAATCCGTGTAATCCGTTAATCCGACAACAACTCTTCCTCTACCACTGAAAGTAAACTGAAGTCCATCAGTCCCTTGAGTTGGTTATTCTGTCACAGGTAGATTTACTTAGTTTGCGTCCAAACAAACCTTTGGTTTGTTCACGGTGTGACACTAGCTCTGAATAAAAAGCTTGCTGCTAAGTGCTTTGTATTTAGGTGATATTTCGGACATGATGTATTTCTACGGTAAAAAAATCACCCTTCGGCATAAATTACAGCAGGCAAGTTCCTATAAAACAGTATATCTGAGCTCTCGATATATATATATTTATTTATTTATATTTTAATCATCAGATGAGGGATGAGTTTTGCTGACATGCCTTTGAGAAAATAATTGCAATTATCAGTGCCTCACTAAAGCTCAAATAAAAGGGCCTAGAACACATCTCTAGCTGGACTATTCTGCACTGATGAAACAGAAATGCCAGTCCAGCAGCCACCCATTAATCCTAATGTGAAACCTAAACAGATAATTTCTCTTCATAGCAGACCGAGAGCTTTTCTGAGAGTACAACAGAGCATGTTAATAGAGTTACACCAGGCGCACAGGGGCAGAGTGTTCAGATTAAATCACAGTTGTCACTGTGTTTGCATGATGGCTTTTATCTTCTTGAGGGCTGGCTAGTCAGGAAGGATCGGCGATTGAATAATCACAGCCAGAGGCGAAGAAAAGACAAATCAAAAAGCAAATGGGGCACAGATGATTATGTTTATCGAAGAATATAAAAACCAGAAATGTTGTCGGAGGAGGTTAGATAAATTTGCTAATTATGGCTTAAAATTACACAAAAATGTGTTTCAGAAAAAAAAAAATTTCATATGAAAAATCTACATTAGAGTAAGAAGAACTTGATACGGCATAGGTGACTGAATGGGAGCAAGAGGAGGGAAATATTAAAATCAAAATATGGAACCCTTTCCTGTGACAATTTCATGCATTTGCTCATCTATTATTCATTCATTCAGTATGTAAAAACAAAGATTGGTTGAGTGATTTACTTTTGACAGAGAATGAACTTAAAAGGTAATAGTGGCACAACGGCGGTGTCAGAGTCAGGGGGCCAAAAATAAAAAATTGAGACCACATTGAGGGCCAAACAGGACTCAAATTGACCATGTTTAATCAGAGGTATTATGACAATTTAATCTTACTGTAATATGAACTTAACTGCTCTAAAGAGATCTTACTACCTAGAATTTAGAACAAACGAAGGGTATAGAAAATAAACAAATTACAAATCAGACGCATCAACATCAATAATTCTTATGATTTTCTATTCTAGTCTCCATCTCCATCCTTGGAATCATTTCCAGTCATTTTGCAACTTTTTATTCACAGTCATCAGCCGAACAAACTATTATTTTTCAAGCATTTAAAATCAATCAACACTATCAACAAGAAGGAATGATGAATTATCCTTGGTAAATGGCTTAAGCCCTTTCTGCTAGCACAATAAAACAGTAATAGTAGACTGGTGCTCTTGGTATCTTTTACTACTGCCAAGAGCAGCAGTAAGGTGAACTAATAGCCACAAGGTACATTTAAATTTTTCTGCGGGCCAGTTGTGGGTCAAGTGCCTTCAGTTTGACATGTTTGAATGACAACCAAATTGACTACATATGACTGGTGACATTCCAGAGTCAGTTATTATAGCAAATCATCCCATATTTCGAACAAACAACATTTGTGTTGTACATCTCTCCACATTCTCTTGCCTAAATAAGCATCAGATTATTTAACTGCATTCTATGTGATCAACCATTGCTCAGATATCAGTGACTTTATTTTAAGCGCTAGTTCATATGTAAAGAGACCAATTTCCCAGTGTCCCCAGGGTTTCATTGGATGGTTTTGTGTGTTTTGATTGCATAATTACTGCTTCAGAGACCATCTTAGCCTTACCAGGGAACATTTTTGTCAATTTAGTCTCAGCAGTAAACCCTCAGTAGATTTGGTTATTTTTTTTATGCATATTTCCAGGCGGACTCAAACTTATTACACTGATTTATTAGATTTTGTGAAAGACATAACGAAATTCAGCTCCATAAATAACAAAGCGGGAACCCATAGGTAGCTTTCACATGTCTGTGGAGCTGATATAAAAGAGCACTCGGTTGCTATGAGCACAAAGGCATCACAGTCATTAGAGGACAGATCAACTTTGCCTTATGCTATCAAGAACAACTATAATTAGAAATGAATTGTGTGTGCGTGTATGTGTGTGAGTGAGTTTGAATGATTAAGCACAAACGTCTGTGTTTGTGTGTGATGTAGCAATTTCTCATTTCATTGTTTGATAATTATATACAGAGAGGGAAGGGGCTCAGCCTTAATATGTTCTGCTGCACATCAAAGGTAAAGAAGCACCGCTACTTGTCTCCCTAATTTCACCCCTCAGAGATTACTTCCATTATACAACTGTCTACTTGAATGAAAAAATCAATTCTATAACATGGTAGAGTCACGCTCAGATGTTGAATTCTTAAAAGAAGATCAGACAAAACACGAAAGGCGACTGAAACTATGTCAAATAATATGTCTTTATCAGAAAAACATTATTATTTTGTGCCACTGTACCTTGTCCAATGGCATTTGGTGTCCTTTGAAGAAGCAGGAACTTCAGATGTGGGAAAATGGAAAAAAAAATTGCAATACTTTTCTGTCATTTTGCCTGACTATTTTTCAGTCAAATTATATCAAGGGTTGTCTGTGATCTGCTTTGTGTAGCACAATGAGATGCATTGATTTGTTGGGAATAGTAGATACACCTCTATAGAGGATCAAACAGAATTGTTCATCTGTTGGTTGTAAAGGTATATCACTATTTCTGATGGAATTATGCTTAAGCACCCCATAACACTGTCTGACTGTACAGAGCCTTGACATCCTATAAAGTACAGACTTTCATATCCCCTGTGAATGCACCGCACGAAACACACACGTAAGGGAGTTATTTCTAAATAGCAGGCGGTCCTTGAGTAATATTAGTTATATTAATTATTAGCACCTCGCTGTAAATCTACAAAGAACTAGGATGATGACCTCAATGTCACTCCAAACAGAGCTAGTACAGAAATATCTTCCAAAAATTGTACTTATTGGAAGCAAATGTGGAGGAAACTTTAAATATAACTAACTAGTAAGGCACTAGGCCTACTGGTCCCCCGGGGAAGGGTTAAATGCGGAGATAAATTTCACGACTTTGTACTGTATGTATTGTACTATGATTTATATTATAATAAAAACCCCATTATCCTACATGGAGTCTTTAGCAGTGGTGCCACAGAAAGTGATTGTGTGTTTTTTGCCGTATTTTTCACTGTGCAGCGGCAAACAGAGATAAGCCTACAAATCTAAACTTCGATTTGGCTGATCCTGCTTTTCTGGATCACCATCACAACAACACACTGTTGCATAGCAACACCATAATTATGAGTGATTTATTTTTTTTTCACCACGGCATATAATTACAACATGCATTCTATTTACACATTCTATTTACTTATCTGAAGGTCGGTGGTTCAACCTCGGGCCACTGCAGTCAACATGTCGAAGTGTCCTTGGGCAAGATACTGAACCCCAAATTAGTCCCAATGGCTGTTCCATTGGTGTGTGCATGATGGCGAGAATGGTAACTGCTCCTGATGAGCAGGAGGCGCCTTAATGGCAGCCTCTATCATATCTGTATGAATTTTTGTGTGAATGGGTGAATGCTGACTCGTGTTGTAAAAAGCATTGTGTGGTCAAGCAGACTAGAAAAGCACTTTATAAGTAGAGTCCATTTTATTTATTTATTTATTTATTTTTTAATTCTCATTGTGATAAGAGAGAAAAACTACAAATAAAAAAGACAGAATGAATCCAGAGGAAAACCATTCCCACCAAGTTCCAATTCACTCCATTGCCACGCTGATGACACGAAAATCTACATAAGACTGACAAATGCTCCTCTGCAGCTTCTCCATCCTAATCATCATCATCAGCTCACTACTGTAACGCACTACTCATCGGGATCCCTGATAAAAGTCTTCAATGACCACAGTATGTTCAAAACAGTGCGTCAAGGATCCTGATGAGAGTGCGTTAGCAGGAACACATCAGCCCCGTTCTTCATTCTCTTCATTGGCTTCCTGTCTCCAGCAGGATTGATTATAAGATCTACCTCCTCACTCACCAGTGCATCCACGGCAACATACCCCCCTACCTAAAAGAACTACTCACCCCACTGAACTCAACACGATCCCTCCATTCTACCCACTCAAACTACCTTCTCCTTGCCAGGACTAATCTGCTGAGATTAGTCAGCACCATGGGGGCCCACAGATGGTCAGAGAGGGCATTCCACTGCTGACGAGGGCCAGCATTGGAATGCCCTCTCTGACCATCTGAGGGCTCCAAAGACGACTGAGACTTTTAAAAAGGGACTTAAAACTTTCCTTTTTACGATCATATAAATTTTAATTAACATCGCTGCTTTTTGGTCAAGTTCTTATATTATTATAATTATTATATTTTCTTAATGCTTTTATCTGCTTTATATTGTAGCACTTTGAGAATTGATCCAAATGTAAAGAACATTATAAATAAAATGTATTATTATTATTATTAAGTCATAATAAGTCCCATTGTTTCAAATGAGAAAAAAAAACACCTATAATTAAATTCATGCACTAGGGGGCTAAGTGAAGTGTTTTCGCTGTTTATGTGACACTAGGGGGCTCTGTATATATGTGAGTCTAGTTTTCCAGACTTATTGATTCTTTGAATGACTGAGGTTTCTGACAGTAAGGATCTCTGGCTCTGAATAATTAATAACATAACAGTGCTCTGTATTGATAAATACACATGTATGTAATTCAGATAATTCATTCATGCCATACAAATCCGTGCATTTAGTACAAATACTCATGCGCGCAGATTGCCAATCTGTGAGAACAGATTAGGAATAGGAGAACATATTTTGATAAGTAAACCATGCACATGTATTTATACATGGCTCTCATGTGACACAAGGGGTCCTTAACTCTCGACTCGACTTTTATTGTCATTCAACCACATACATAGTAAACACTTGAATTACGTTTCTAAACGAAGTCTCAGACATACAACCATCCAGCAGTGCAAAATCATATACAACAAACATAATATGCCACAACGGATTGAAAGTATTGTAAGTGGATGCAGATAATGTCACTATACTATACAGGTAAGGCGACTATAATGTGCAGATAATATGAGTTTGTCCAGTGATAAATAAATTGACAGCTACTGCCGTCATCAATTATTATACACAGCTTAAATATTTGTGTGTACATATTTTAACATTCATAACTATATAAACTGTTGATTTGTGAAATTATGGTAAATTATGTAAGTAAATGTCCATTGTTCAACAGATGAAGTGGGTGGTGAGGGGAGGGAGTGATGGGTTTGGTGGGGATGAATTATGTGGGGAATGGCCACAAGGTGTTGAGAAGTCTAACGTCCTGGGAGACGAAGCTGCTCCAGATCCTTAATGTACAGGTTCTAGTTCTGCACAGGCATTTGCCTGATGCCAGGGGAACAGGCGGACAGTGTTAAGGTTTGGACGGGTACTTCATGATAAAAGAGGCTCTGCATAAACAGCCTTCCTGGTATATGTCCTGGATAGCTGGGAGGGAGACTGCTATGATCCTCCCGGCTGTCCTCACCAAGCGTTGCAGGGATTTACAGTCTGTTGCTCTGCAGTTCCCAAACCAAGTTGTGATGCAGCTGGCCAGCCCTCCGTGTTTGTCAATCTCCACACCAAGTGTAAACATTGTTGTGCTTTCTTCACGTTGGAATTGGTATGGAGAGACCAGCAGCGGTCATCAGTGATGTGCACCCCGAGGAACATGACTTTCTCCATGGCTCTTTGGTTTTATCCACATTCAGAGTCAGGTGTAACAACCTGCAGTATGACAAAATTGTATGATGCTTGATGTGCAGTGTATTGTGACGGACTGAGCGAACTTGTTAATGTTAATTGTTATGCTATAGAAATAATGGCCGACACCTATTCGAGATAAAGCTCCCCCTAGTGTCAAAAATAAAGTACAAACCGCTCCCAAAATGCAGGTCTTCCTAGTACTTAGGTCTATGTGGGTCTAAAATTTCTAAGATAATCCATGAAACGGTTTTTGAGCTATCCCGCTAAGACGAAAGATCTGCGCCTGACGCGATGAGTCCATAATATCCTTCACTGGTCTTCAGGTCTCCCGTGACGCATCTTTATCCCGGTCCTGATCCTTAGTGTTAGTGTATCCTTAGTGCTATAACTCAAAAACGATTTCATAGATAATTTTCTAGTTTTATACTCACAAAGAAATTAAGACCTGCATTGCACCACACTAAGGGGAGCTTTATCTCTTAATTTTTCCAGGCCATAATTTCTCACCCGTCGGATTTATCTTTCTTGTATATATTGTGTTTTACTTTAATAATGAATTTTTTACTCACTTACAGGGGCTTTTTATGAAGAACGCTGTTTTTCGGACATAACTTCCTAATCGTTGGTTAGTGCACATGAATCAACTCGAGAATTTCTATCTTGTAACTACTCATATGCTCTCGTCCCCCTCAGAAAGAGTATATCTCCAAAAAGTCCCCAATCCTCTATGTTATACAATCCCCCTGATTGAACTCCACACTGTTTTTTGTAATAAAAAAAAGAAGCTCCCTCTAATAGGAACAATATGAAAGATTACAGTAAAATATGATGTATACAAGATAGATCTCTTTGAGTCCTGGTCTATGTGGGTATAAAATTGGAAAATGATCCATGACATACTAATGCAGTTTTGTCTGGAAAACACTGATTTTCGAAAATAATAATAAACTCCCCCCTAGTGAGTAAAATATGTACTTTAGATTAAAATATTATACCAAGAAGATAAATCTTCTTAAGTTCATTCATATGCACCAAAATGTGAACTAAATCGAACCAACGGTAAGGAAGTTGTGTATGAAAAACTGTATAATACTGCCCTACAGTGGGCCCTGAACGAGTGGCATCACTGGTTAGAAGGAGCGGATCAGCCTTTCATTGTTTGAACGGATCACAAGAATCTTGCCTACATTCAATCTGCAGACGGAGAACTCCCGACAGGGCAGGTGGGACCTGTTTCTTGGCTTATTTAACTTCACAATAACCTGTCAGCCGGGTTCCAGCAATACCGAGCCTGATGCTCTATCATGTCAATTCACATCTGAAGGGAACTGTCATGACATAGAAACCCATCCTATTATATACCCTCTAGTTGCAGCCGTCAACTGGGCTATAGAATCACTTGT
This sequence comes from Lophius americanus, assembly GCA_037951165.1. Lineage (NCBI taxonomy): Eukaryota > Metazoa > Chordata > Actinopteri > Lophiiformes > Lophiidae > Lophius > Lophius americanus. The sequence continues at coordinate 1,646,916 of JBBDHG010000174.1, forward strand.
AATACATGTTCAGAACAAACAGGCTCACCCTTTCTTCACTGGTCTATATCCCTCTAATGGTAAGACAGTAATATTTACATTTAGTGACCACTTTTCTGCCGTCTGTGCCTCTCTCTGTGCTTCCACTAGTCTCTCCTCCGGCAACCATCCCCAAACCAATGGCGGGACTACACTGCTACTCAGGAGATGGAGGCAGCCCTACGCATAATCCTTGAGTATCCATCTTCCTTTGGGGGAATACGTCCACAACACTCCACCTAGTGCCTCATCCGGTATTTCTTTGTTCTTTTGCTTACTTGGCTACCAACACCCTTTATTTCCATCAAAGGAAGAAGTAGCCATCAACTCTGTTCAAGCTCACATTCACCACTGTATCAAAGTATGGAGACAGAACTGCCCTGCTCTGTTCTCCTGCCATGACATCTGGGAAACAGAGGCAGAGTTCAAACTGTTAAAATATGATTTCCTTTTGCCTTTTTTATGATCACTTATCCTTGACCCTGACATAATGTGTGAAACTGCCAGTCCCATACATTTTATTTATCGTAGACTACATTCTATGTTCTTTGTGTACCAGACCAAATTCATATTTTTCTCCGAAACCCTATCTGAGCATGAGTTGCAAGTGCGTTTGGTCCTCCAAAGACTCCTGTAGAAAAAATAGTTTGTGGAAAGTGCAATATGTCAATTTCATGACCCTAAACTCTGTTTTCTTGGCGACATCAAAGCATGGGCAGAGGTCCAAATGGACATACCCAAGGTGGCAGACGTAACTGCCAGCACCCACTACCAGCAAACATCTCCAGTACCTCTTAATGTTTTCCCATTTTCACCGGAGGTCTGGAAGGCCATTCCAGATGTTCCAGCCCAATTTAACCACTCTAAAAGTACAGGATGTTAGTTATTTATAAATTACAATTCAGCACAATGTCCAGCACAACAATACTGAAGGTGAGCTGATAAGTAGGAAAAGTTATTCCACCTGTACAATTATAATTCGATTTAGTACTTCGAAAAGTGTATCCTCATTCAAGGAGTGGACCTTATCCATTTTAACAACTGCTAGAAATTTAATTTCAAGGTATTGAGATGCCATTAACGATATATAATGAAAGATAATATGGGGGGTACTGAAGTGGATGCTCAAAGCTGCATTTAGTACTCAGATTCAAAAAACAAGGATGTACTTGGTACTTAATAACAAATGAAAAAAGCTAATACATATCAAGACTGCTTCAGTCCTATCGTACAAAAATAACTTCTATAATTTCCTCATCCAAGCCAACATCCTGTTCCCTGGACCCTATTCCAGCAAGGCTGCTCAATTAATGTTTAACCTAAATCAGCAACTCCCTATTAGAAATTAGTAATCTGTGTTTAATAAAAGGCTATGTACCAGGTGCCGCAATTAAACCATTTCTTAAAAGGCCTGCTCTTGATGAAGAGATTTCAGCTAACTATTGGCATTTAATAGGTATTTGTGGTGTTACATCTTTGTGCTAGATTTGATAGAACTGATTATCAGATTCTATTGTAAAGATTTGTTTACTTAGTTGGCATCAAGCACTGCCTTAAGTTGGTTTAAGTCATACATCCATGTATGTATGTATGTATGTATGTATGTATGTATGTATGTATGTATGTATGTATGTATGTATGTATCTATCTATCTATCTATCTATCTATCTATCTATCTATCTATCTGTCTGTCTGTCTGTCTGTCTGTCTGTCTGTCTGTCTGTCTATCTATCTATCTATCTATCTATCTATCTATCTATCTATCTATCTATCTATCTATCTATCTATCTATCTATCTATCTATCTATCTATCTATACAATGTTTTTTTTCAAGAAAACATCTACCTGTGTCATGTGAAAGCAACAAGACTAAATTCCAACACTCTGTCTTATTAATTACAAACTGTTCATTGAGATAAGGATTTAGACTTGACACCAGGTGACAGTGTCTGTGTGAAGTAAGACTGCCCTCTTCTGTTCTACAGAAGTGTCAGGCTGACACATGAACAGGAAAGGAGAAAATTTGGTAGACATTGATAAAATCCTTTTTTTGAACCACAGTATTTTATTATTAACATGTAATGTATTATATGAAAAAACTTTAGCTGGTTTTTATGAAAAGCATGTGAAATTAAGAGCTACTAACGCTTATTGCTAGAGAAGGATTTTAAATGTCTGATTGTTTTTAAACTGTTTAAAAACTCGATCTTGACAGAAGAATTGGTCAATTTATGGTAAATTTAGGGTGTCTAAGATTAAATATGCAAATAAATATTATTTTTTTTTCCATAGCCTTTGTCTTAGTGAGGCCATTAGAGGGTTTAAAAGAACTTTGAAAATATCAATTAATGTCTAACACTTAGGTAGGTATATATATAGATACATAGATATATAGATATATATATCTATATATATAGTTGGTTAGGGTTAGCTTGGTTAAGATATGTGGGTTAAAAGCGTGGAAACAATACCAGGAGACAGGCCTTTACACAAGGAGTGCTATACGACTGCTATCCTCTCCTTACTATGTGGAGTATCAGGAGGAACACTGCCAAAGCCCTACAAAATAACTTCCATCAGGCTACTGGTGTTCATGTTTCTGAATAATGTGTCAGAAACAGAGTCAATGAGAGTGGCATGAGGGCCCGACATCCTCTAGTGGGACCTGTGCTCACATCCAAGTGCCATTCAGCTTGATTGGAAGTGGCCAGAAAACACCAGGATTGGCATGTCACCAATGGTGCCCCATTCTCTTCAAAGATGACAGTAGGTTCACACTGAGCATGTGACAAAGATAAAAGAGTCTTGAGAAGCAGTAGTGAACATTATGCTGCCTGAAACAACATCCAGTAGGACCAATTTGGCAGTAGATCTGTGACGATTTGGGGAGTAATTTCCTTTGAGGGGTCACACAGACCTCCACGTGTTAGCCAATGTTACCCTGACTGCCATTAGGTACAAGGATGAAATTTTTGGACCCATTGTCAGACCTTACACTGGTAGCAAAGGACACTGGGTTCCTCCTGGTGCAAGTTTCTGATTAAAATGCATCCACTGAAGAACTCTCCTACAAACCGCAGCCACATGGTGTTCAAATTTCAGCTTGCTGTCAATAATTTTGCCAAGTTATTTATATTGGTCTACAACCTCTACAGATTGGTTGTTGATAAATAATGGGGAGATGATTGTGGAACTTTTAGGGGGTGACGGTGGCTCAGATGGTAGAGCGGTTGTCCACTTACCTGAAGATTGGTGGTCCGATCCTTCTGTGAGAAAGCCAATTAACTAGGAAATCTAGCTAGGAAATCTAGACACGTTGATTATCTCTTCTACAACATGGGGCTTAGTACAATACAAAGCTGAAGAAAAATTGATAAATAGTAGCTGGACAAAATACTTTGCCCCTTCTAAATGTGCCAGAACCAGGTTTAATAAAGTGCTTTCCCTCCACTGTGTGAACAATCACATCCTTCACAATCTTTTCCAATTTTTTCGTAGCTAGTAATGTCGAGACCTGTAGTCATTGAGGGACTTGGGAGTTTAATTCTTAATAACAGGAATTACAATCAAGTCCTTCCAAAGGTACTCTGTGAAGCTGAAAATAAAATACAAATATATCAACCAACTGCACTGCAAAGTTCTTGATATGCCACAAGGGCCAGGACCTTTCCTCTCTTTAATACCCTGGAAGAGTTTGATGACCTTGCCCTTGTCTACCTGGACACTGCTCTGGCCAGGGGTTACATTTTATACAGATATACCATCAGATATATCATCACCGAACATTAACAGTTGTAAAAAAAAATTGTTCAGATCATACATAAGTCAGACAACACAAGGTCTGACTTATTACTTGAAGGGAGGAAGAATCTCTTTTGCTGCACCCCCATCATTTTTCACTGTCCTACGCAGTGCATGACTTACAGCTACTGAGCATATTTTGAACATTATCCTTATTGCTGCATTTAGCAAGCTTGACCTCTTTTGACTTGTTTTTATAGTTAACTGTATCCCTTATCCCTTTGCTTAAAACTATTGTTTTGCTGGATAAAGGTGTTTTTGACTGATTTGGAAATACAGGGTTTATAATTGGACTATATTGAAATTGTCTTTTGGAGAATGATTATCTCCTTACAAAGAGTAATATATGCAGACACAGTCTCAGTTAGTTCATCCAAAACGACAAAGACATTTTTAAACCAGTCCGAGTCTGTGCAGCTGAAGAAGTCCTGAAGGCCATCAGCAGACTGCTCGGGCCAGGAACTAATCTTTGCTTGGCTTGTTTGTCTTCAGGACTGGTTTGTAACTAAGGTCAATACACTTGGAAAGACGTGTTTGGCTATCACCTACTGATAAAAGTTCGACGCAATCCCCTGAGGCCGCAACACTGAGCTCACAATAGCCCTGGCTGCAAAACCTCAGCATTAGCCTTTGGGTGAATGTTTGCAACTGTAAAGAATAATTGCGGTAATTCTTTTTAGATAAAAGATTCCTCATGAAGTGCAATGTATGAAAATACTGTTTAGCCGTGAATGATTTCTTTCATCAACATTTTAACATTACAATACCAGAACATTCGCAGGATCATCTTTTCAACATTAATTTTTCTTATCAAAGTCCAATTAAGAGATGCTCCCTTACGTCCTAATAACCCGTCCACTGAAAGGTGGTAACAAGATGATCAATGTAGTTTGACCTGTCAGTGGTTTTAATCTTATGACAAACAATGTAATTCGGAGCATGTTAAGAGCTTTCAATGTCCACATGGCATTGGAAATGAACAAATCCAAGAACAATCCAATCCCCTAACTGTGCTTTGAGCCTCATTAGGTAGCTGCGGACAACATATAGCATATAGACAACATTACACAAAATCAATAACCCAGTGTTATTTTTTCCATTTTGTTGATTGTATCAATCAAACTATTTTATGTTGCGATCTTAAATTGTAGCATATAGTTTAATATATATTGTACAAAAATAATTTCTTTACATTCTTTACATTTCTTAACATTGCATGCCATTTTCGTACAGTTGACGAACAACACAAATAATCAATTGATGATAATTTAAAGACATTTAAATAATCAGAATGGATGATATATTTTTCATCTGAACAATTGCTTTAACAACTAGTTGCTTTAACTGAAATTGTATTTAACATTTTGGTGGTTAAATTTATAAATTAATATATAAAGATAATGATATTTCATGGGGTTTATTAAGATAAATCTTTGTAATGTTATGTTATGTGATTTGAAGTTCAATGAACCACCTGACCAGTCAGCTAATTGATATTCAGCAATTATGTCTCATTGGTAGCAATTTGATTGTCATTCTCTGTTGCCTAAGAACTTGTAGGTCAAAAAAATACACCGTGAAGAGGAGGCTATATTAATGACTAGCTGGTTGAAAAGCCTTGTGTCTCTTCATTGAGAGGGTTATTTTTCTTTTTTTTAACTCAACATGCACGTTAGAGTAGAATTTAATACAAAGAAGATCCAAGAGAGCACCTGCATTTGATTTCTTTGAATGCAATTTTCATCATTAGCAGTACATTCAGTTTGGCTGTACACCTTATTGTACGGCTGAGACACACTCAAGTACTTTTGAAGAGCTTGAGAGCAAAATCTTTGGTCTCATGTTGAGGACATAGGAACAGAGGAACTGGCTGAACATTTGTGACCGATCTTAAGCTAATTGAGTGATAATGACTATCTAATTAAATTTCCCTCATCCTACGGACAACCTGCCTCAACAAGTCACCCACATTATTCAAGTCTGCAAAGTAAAGCACATCTGCCAAACAGAATAAAGATTTTTAAAAATGAGTGTGCTAGTGTGCATGGTCTCTGTTTCACAGATATTAGGAATGTCACTGGGAAGATCTTGTTCATGATCATAATCATTATTAGGAGAGGCTGATAAGTCTCATCAGTATATGAATGTTAAATAATAACCAAAGATTTACAGATGAGTCAAAGTGGAGCGTTAGAGCAAAAGAATAGTAATTTGCCTAAACTGACCATTACCTTATTAATCATGCAAGAGCAAGACATATTTTATCCTGAATAATTGTGGTGGTATGCTTAATTTTCCCTGATACTGATGCGTTTTGACAAATACGGCAAGTTTGTTTTGATATCTAATGTTTTTAATGTACGCAGTAGTTAATTGTTATTTGTACATACAGTGCCCTCCTGAATTATTGGCATACTTAAAAAATATATAAAATGAGATACAAAACATCTCTAATGTGTATTCCCATGGTCTATAAAAATATTCATAGAAATCTCATCTGTAACTCAGGCAGCAGAATTAAAAAACCATCAAAATTACGTTACTGACATTAAACATTTGTTTTTCCTTCTGAAACCTGTGTGCCACAACTATTGGCACCTTGCATTTAATATTAATACAGCCCCCTTTTAAAACAATGACAGACACAGAACCACTCCAAATCCTTCAGAGTCAGGTTAATCCTTAGATTCTCCTCATCAGTACATCCCACAGACGTTTGTGGGGTTTTAGGTCAGGTGACTGGGATAGCCCTGGAAGGTCCAAGCACGGCCTACGTTAAGTTTCTTGGCAGAGACTGTTTTCATCCAGTATCTACTGGTATTTGATGGAGTCCATGGAACCATGTCTTTTAAAAAGATATCCAGGAAGAACCAAAGAAAAACAGCCATACAGCATAAGAGATCCAACTCTATACTCCACAGTGGTTATGAAGGGCTTTTTTTTCATACTATGCCACACCCATTTTCCCCTTTTTTTACCAAAAAGCACGATTTTGGCCTCATCCTATAAAAACTGAAAGTCCCAGTGGTGTTTGGTAAGCTATGGTTGCTTAACTTTGTGTGTTGATATCAGCATAGGCTTTCTTCTTGCTACCCTTCCAAACAGTTTGTGTAGGTGTAGGTGTAGTCTGATGGTGGTTCGGGAGGCTTTCTGATCCTGAGATTCAATTAACCACTGAAGGTCTCTGCTGTGATCCTAGGAGAATCTTTTGCCCATCGGACAATCCTCCTCCTCCTTCTTCTCCTGGCTGAAGATTCCCATCAGTGATGAGTTCTCTGTCCATTCTGGTAGACCATAGAACCATTTTCCAAAAAGAAATATTATGGTGCTTCCCTTGAGCAATTGTGTATATATTTAGCCAGTAATTGATGACACATTTATTTCATGTCAATATTTTTTCCAGTAATATAGCTACTTTGGAACCTTAGCGATTAAAGTGGTTTTTAAATATTCTTCGACATATTGTCAAAGGACTGTGATACAACACCTGGACAGTGAACAAACTTTCTTTGCTGTTACATTCTGACAATAAATTGTATCATTTAGTCTAAAATATCACAGAATGATTTGGCTTAATATGGACCCAGCAGGAACTAATTCAGTGCTAAAGGCCCTAATTAAACAGTGACAACTCATGGGAAAATATGAGTAGGATCTAAAATCCCTCATGGAGATCGAACAATCTTTCAGAAACTCTGCAGAAAAGACAATGGGCTGCCCTCTGCCCTCCCTGTAGCAGGCGATACAGGTCCAACAAAACCCACACCTCCAGAATTAAAAACAGTTTCTTCCCATGGGTCATAAGATCGTTAAACACCAAAAAAAATGCAATGTTTATCCATATGAGTGCTATATCCCTCCTGATCCAAAAGTACAACACTTGTTTCTAGATTGTAAGCACAATACTGTTTTCGAGTGCAATAAACTTCTCAAGTGCAATGGGCATAAGACAAGAGCTAGTAAAGTACCTCCTGAGCATTATTATAGCGTAATTTTAGTTGTGTTAGGTTGTTGTAGGCGTTAGTTGTGTAGTTGTGTAGTTGTATTGCATCCATGGTAATGCACCCCCCTACCTAAAAGAACTACTCCCCCCACTGACCTCCGCACGATCCCTCCGTTATACCCACTCATACCGCCTCCTCCTTCCCCGGACTAAGCTCAGCACCATGGGTTCTGCTGCCCCTCGTCTGTGGAATGCCCTCCCTGACCATCTGAGGGCTCCACAGACAACTAACAAGTTTAAAAAAGGACTTAAAACTTTCCTTTTTATCAGAGCCTATAACTTTAATTAACATTGCTGCTTTTTGGTCATGTTTTTATATAGTTATTATTATATTTTTATTCATGCTTTTATCTGCTTTTACCTTGTAGCACTTTGAGATTTGATCCAAATGTAAAGTGCGTTATAACTTAAATGTATTATTTTTTATTATTTGTAGTTACTGTAGTATTGTCTTGTATCGGTTGTTATTTCTCGTGGTTTCTTTCCTTCTTTTATTTTATTAATGTCCTTTTGTACTCTATTTAAAACTTCTGTTTTCAATATCTATTTCCGTCCTTTATATTCAACTAATGTCTTATCTTCTCTTTTCTATAAACCAACTGCATTCCTAGTTTCGCTGTAGAAGTATTAACAAACTGTGAGTAAGTGACTGTGTTCGGGCTTGACCAAGCCTGAGACAAAAACTTTGAGTTTGTTTAACTCAAAGTTCTTTTGCGTTAAATTAGATAATCTTTTTTTTTTTGTATTTATGGAGGGTGACCTGTAAATACACGAAAAACAGGGAAGCCAAATGACTGCTGGATCAGTTTACGTATCAACCTCCTTAACACTTGAGCCGGACTACTTTTTAAGAATGTATTCCCGATTTCGTTTTATAAAAATAAAATACATAAGGTGAGGTTTCACATTTTACCTTAAACAGAGGGTTTCACACACACGCACAACCTCATACTCCTTTGAGGTGTGTCTGTCAAATACAACACTACAGAAATCCATTTCACACATCTCATTTACCCACTGCAATCATAATTCCCTTTTATAGAGCCCTCCCTAATGCAGGTCCTCCCCTCCCCCAACTATTTCTACTGCTGTCTCTCTATCTCTCTAATCCTTCCATTCCTGTCATGTCAGATCTTGGTGGACGCCACGGGTCACTGCTTCACTTCCTGAAGGGACTCCACCATTTATATGGGGAGCAGAGTGGGAATTTACATCTCATGGCAGCGTTTTCCCCTCCATTTGTTATACTGTCAGGTCACTGCACAGCTCAGCTAGCAGAGTGGGAAAGATAATGGCTTCCGCACACACCCTCCCAATTTATTACACACTCGCTGGCACTGACCTTGTCTGCAGCTTTGCATTCAGATTTGTAGTCAGCCTGCAGTACTTGGACAATGTCAATTAGATGCCTAGTTAATTGTGATGCCAACCTGAGCTGCTTTATGAAATCAATAGCTGTGTAATGATTTCAATTCTGTATATTATGTATCAGGACATTAAACTATTATATTAAAATGTTTTTTAAAAAGTAAAAAAATTTAAATTATGTTGTAAAGTGTTTCTGCATATCACTCAACCCATTTTTTAGCGGGACCGGTTCTATATTTAGAATTGTGTCCAACCTGGATGAACCTTATCTATCAGCTGGGGCTGAATAAGTATCGGTTCATTAAAGCTCACAAAAATCCAACTAATTCAAGAAACTTTAAGGAAGTAAAAGATGTACACGCCATTATTATATCATTATAACAGAGGTAAAACATGGATCTAAATTATACATCATGGCAAAACGGTATAATAATAGAAAGCAGGTATGTTCACCACCACCAACCAGATATTAAAATGCAGCCAAGTTATAACACTGACAGGTGAATAAGTCAATAAGTCAAGATACCGACAGGTGAAGTTAGCATAACATTTGTTATCTCAGTACATTAACAGTACCTGTTAGTGCTTAGGCCAATTGAATGTAGACACATTGATGATTTACAATCTAAATTTAACAGCATCCACAAAGCTCTCAAAGAGTGCCAACCTTTATGAAATGGCTGAGTTTCCGGCACCTAAACACAACAGACTAATTATAAATATATATATTATACAGTTGTACAATGGAGAAATGTTGCTAAACTGAAAGTGTGTTGTTGATACCATTCAACATTTTCGTCAAGTAAGGTGTAGTAGACATTCATAAAATTCTGATGGTAGCAGTGACTTAAGGCTATATAGCATGTCATTACTGCTACTGTGCATTAATATGAAAAAACAACAACAACCAAGGAATCACCAAAGCCTCTGATGAGAAAGCACACAGTATTAATAGAAAAAGATTAAATAGGACCAAAATTGAGCAGGCACAAATACAGTGAAGAATATGCCAACTCTAGGTGTATCTGAATCCAGAACCTTCTTGCTGTGAGGCAACTGGGCTTGATATGGTGTAGGTAAACGGTCTTATGTACTGCAAAGTGCCTTATCTTTTCATCTGATTAAATTAAACTGAATGGATATTTACATTTTATATAATGACATTATGGCATGCTTAAATAGCTCTAAGTATCTCTAAGTATTTGTATTGGTCCTTCAGAAATGTACTAGAGAGTGTGTGCGTGTGCGTTTTTTTAAGTGTGTTATTTAATTTAATTATTTGTCGTTGTTTTCCCCTTATTTCAAACTGATCTATGCAAAACATGTCAAGGAATGAAAGGTGGGTTGAAACTTGTAGGGCTAACATTAAACAACACCCTGGAGTAAAAAAAAAAAAGGTAAATAAGAACAACACACAATTTCAAAAGTTGGTGTTCACGAATTGCACATTAAAATATTGGTTAAAAAAAGATGAAGAAGATGCAGAGTTGTTTAAACATTTTTTGTTTGTGCAAACATTTACAGTTGGCACACCAGTTGCTAATACTTATCATTGCTGTTCGTATCAGATGATTGTGAAAGCAGGATAACAGAAAATTACATAGAGTACAATAAATTAAAGTTTTTATTCCACAATAGGTTACTAACCTAATAAACTTTGTCAAGCGAAGTATGACACAAAATTTATGATAATTGGACCTAAATGATGTGTTGGTTTCACTGCAAGCTACCTCTCCTCGTCTAAATGTCATCATAATCAGATTATGTATGGAGTGAAAAAAGTATTGACTAGAATTTTTGCTCTGAATTATACTTATGTCTAAGGTATAATGGAGATCTATGGGATTGTTTTTATACTTCAGTATCTCATGGATTATTAATATTTGCCAAGTTTTTCTACCTTAAAGTACAACATAATATTGATTATAGGATATATCTGCCTAATAGTTTAAATTAAGAAAACATAACATTATATTTTTCAAACTAAATACTGATTTTTATAGTATTGCAGCCCAGGAAATGCTTTTGTAAAGGTGATGAATTAAAGAGACAAAAGTTCTGCAAGAGAATCCCAGCTTTCAGCTTGAGCATTCAGCATATACATTTCTCGCTCCATTAGCTTTGTAGGTGGAAAAACAGAACAAATAAGGGAACTTTTTGTCTGTTTTAGTTGAAGAATAATATTCCACCTTATCCAGGGGTGGATTAATTACAATCTTCCTGACAATATTGAAAAAAACATTGCACATGACTGCAAGAAGCCCTGCCTACATCAACATCAAACCCATTTAAGCAGAAAAACTGCAGTGTCCAAATGATGTTTACACTTCTGCTCAAATGTCCCTTCTTAGTGATATAGTTGTTCTAGCCACAGTATTTCTCACAGCCAGCCTGCTCAGACTTGATTAATGATCCTGTGATGCCAGAGCCCAATTACATTATGTGACATTTACAAAAGGCTAAAAAGCAAAGCTTAAACACAGCAATTTTTAAAAGGTCAGCCATTTGTATACAAAAGGATTATAGCTTGGTGAGCCAAAGAAAAATGTCTTGTTAAAAGGCCTGCGATTGCCTTCATTTGTCAGTTCAGTGGTAGGACTTTTATCTGTTCTTTTTACTGGGCCGGTATGCACCGGTACGCTGTACCGACACTGAATTTACCCCCTGGCGTAGAAGGACTTCTCCCAAGCTCCCACGACCGTTTCATGTCCTTTCCATATCAGAGTTTTCCTCCTGTTGATTCATAATGGTACTTAAACCACATTACCAGGAAAAAGCAGACAAATAAAAATACGACAGTTAACGTTGGCTTGGCTTCCAAAGAGCAGAAAGGGAATGCAAATGGAGTTGAATGATGACACAGCTCTCTGACAGTCAAATACTGCCGATCCAGAAAATGCAGTTCGGGAGCGGCAAGTTTAAGTTATCGCCTCTGCTAGCGGTGAAGCTGTTGTTGCTACTGATACTGCAGTCAACTGCGGCATTAATAATAATCTCGTTCCAGATGAATGGTTAGAACGTTGGTCAAAGGATCAAGTAGGGTATCTGGTTTATTTGTAAAAGTAGTCTTTCCTAACCGATTTCTCAGCAATGGGGCACCATTAAAGTAGTTCAGTTCCCAAAGTGCTGTAAGTTCCTGGCCGATGAAGGGAAGAAGATCTGCAGATAAGACGGCAGGTGCAGCCCAAACCGTTCAAGCCCAGATGACCACAAGAGCTGCTGGTGCTTTTTTAAGTAATTTTAAGTCCAAGATCTGATTATAAAACCACAAAGTTGATCATAGATCTTAGGCCTATGGGGACCTGGTATCAAGTACACTTATGAGCCATTTTATGCTTGGACATTGTATTTCTTATGAACAGTCCATTACCACAACAGAAGTCAAACAATGCATAATTTTGGTTTAGATCAGGCAGAGCGTTTCTCCCAATTTACACCCCTAAAGGTTTTTACCATTGTTGCCAACATGAGAAATGAATTCAACCAGAGAGAACCATAGAGAACCATAGAGACCCCGTCTGGAGACACCAGCCAGAGACTCCAAGAAGGCCTAATACACTGAACTACTGTTCGGCAACAGACAGAGCCTGCCCTACTTCAACCTTAAGTCACATTAAGTCGTTTTCCGGGGAAAACTCCAACACAGAGTTACTCAGACAGGAACTTGTGAGTATTCCCACATCCGCACGACGCCTCTCAACCATGGGAAACTGGACATTGAGCATGATAATAAAGCGGTTATTTTTTTGTTTGACACACTAAAGCTAGTTTTTTGAATAAAAATCAGTGTTACGACAATCAGCATTATCTTGAAGTGTCTTTTTTTAACTGGAGAAAAGAACGTATAATTTAACTATTTGCTGATAGGCCTGACACACATGCCGACATGTAAATAAGGGGAGTATCTGCACTTATTATTTGCCAATTAAGCACTGACTTAAATATATACTCTGGCCTGTAAATAATTATTTTGACCAACACAGCAAGTTACTTTTAATTAGCTGTTTGTTGTTTTGCTGCCATTGACAATAATAATATGCCCAAAAGTCTGGATTATTTTCTAATTTTATCAACTCCTCAATCAGGATATCCTCCACAGGTCACCGCTTGATCCCAGAAATGCAAAATAATTGAGAAACCCAAACCTACAAACTGTATACCCCCGAAAAAAGGGGGTCATAAATGTGGGTTTACTTAGAGGGAAAAAAAACTAAAGCATTTACTTGGAGCTGCCATGCAACCCACTGACTTAATGGCATCCTGACAAACAGCCGCTCATCCCCTGACAAATATTTGCTCACTTTCGCCATCATGTCCCCATATCATTATTCAAACAGCTTAAATAAACACCTTTGGCTAGACTCAAATGCTGACCAAGACATTGAGAATAAACCTTGCAAGGTTTCATTGTCGGAAAGCGAGAAAGAGCTAATGGTGATGTAAAAAAATAAAAAATAAAAATAAAATTATTGGAGAACTTCAGTCGCTAAATGGCATATGAAAAACAATAACTAGTTCAATAAAAAATAATTAAATGTTCATAGTGATCCATTTCAATAATGTGTCTGACCCCCACATGCAATAGAGACTCCTGGCGATGCCTCGGCATGCTCCTGACTAGTCTGTGGATGGTGTCCTTGGGGATCTCTTCCCAGACCTGGATCACGTCATCAGTGAGGTCCTGGACAGTCTGTGGTGATGTCTGATGGTCAGACAATGAGTCTGAGGACTTCATCCTGGTACCTTACAGCAGTCAGAGTACCGTTGGCTAGCGGGTGGAGGTCCATGAGACCCTTTCCCAGACAATAACTGACCCACGGCCTGCTGGATGACATTGGAGGTAGCAACATTCACCATGGCGTCTCTAGACTCTTTCATGTCTTTCACATGTTCAATATGTTCTATGACCATGTGCTCATCTGTTAAGAGAACGGGGCAAAAATGGAGAACAGTCCCGTTCTCGTGTTATCTGGTGAATACCTATCCAGCTGCACAGTGCTGCGCTCTGAGCAAGAGAAGACGTTGGGCCCACATTACATGTCCCCATGGAGTCTGTTTCTGGTCAGAAACATCTCCCTAGCTGGAGGTCATTTGGTTGGGAACTGTCAGTGCTCCCTTTGTTCCCCCACAGAAAAATGGAGCAGATGCAGGTACTGCTGCTGGGTTATTATCCTTCTAGGGTCCATCCAGTACAGCTTTCCTTGTTTCTCAGCCCATTCCTGGTATCTCCTCCATGCCCCTGAGAATTTTCTGGAAGACCCAGCAAACCTTCCTGCATTGGCACATATTGCACGTTCCATCCCGGATGAGCTGGACTATCCCTGCAACTTGAATGGGCTGCAGGTACTGCATTATGCTACCAGTAGTGACAAGAACACTAGCCAAATGCAAAACCAGAGAAAGATCACTCAGAAAGGATGTGAAGGGAAAAAAATAGTCTGCAGCAACCACCTGTAGAACTAGAACCTTTTTTCATGTAAATATACATATATATATGTGTATATATATGTATATATATATATATATATATATATATATATATATATATATATATATATATATATATATATATATATATATATATATATATATATATATATATATATATATATATATATATATATATGGAATGGTGAAAAAAAAATCTTAAAAATACATGCAGTCTGATCTTGAAGCAGATACATTTTTTTCTAAATAATTTTTTTGTCTATGTGTGGGTGTTTGTTCCCTCACCAGCCATCTTTAAGAGTAGTGGTGCACCGATTGCAATTTTTCTTGATCCATTTAAAAAAAACTTTCTAAGCATCGTTCAGTCCATTATATGATATATGATATATGATATATGATATATGATATATGATACATGATATATGATATGTCCATGTTGTATATACATCATACACCACATTATATATGTTGGCTTTCAGGACTGCAAAGGCTCCATACATAATTGGCAGCAGACATACATATAGCAGGCTCGACGCTGGCACTGCACTCATTCAAGCTTTAGCTGTTCTGCCAACGTAAGCCTCTTGAAACTTGCTATGTGATTCGTTTTGAAGTGTATGATTAAGTTCATTGTGCTGAACATTTTCCGTGTTGTTTCCCCGCAGTTATTTGTCCTTATTGGTGTTACAAATTGCGAGCTTTGTGTATTCTACATTAACGGTATGATTTCGAGGCTTGTTGTTTGTTGCCTTGGTAATTAATGCTTTGTGTGCGTGTACGGAGCATAGGTCTAACTGGCAAGGTATCAGCCTCAGTGTGGCTGCCCAACCAATCACCTCTCACATCCAGCTAACCTCAAGGCACCTCTCGATCAGCCAGCCAATCGTTCGGCGATATTGGGTATGCTATCTAATATCATATTAGATATGCCGCACCCAGAATAGCACTGCCAGAGAACACAGGAACAACCCAGTGGGTACGGGGCAGGAAGGGCACCAAGACCAACCCAACCACCACCAACCCCACCGATCCCACTTACCGTGGGGTGCCACACATCGGGGGCCAATCCTCAATGACAGGCCCAAGCGAGAGCCTCTGCTTTTTCCCAAAAATCTAAAATGTAGCATATGACAAGTCTTAAAGTCAATAAATATTATCTTCGAATTGAGCTGTAATTCATTAAATCTCGTGTTCTGGGATGGTGGATCCTTCTGCTCCTCCTCCGTGTGATTCACTACAATTACAAATTATTCCTGATCCTGCTTGTTTATAAGATTAAAACACTTAGAGTCTGATTTAACAAACGGTAGCGTGTGTAAAAACATATGCAAACCGGACAAATTCTTAAATTAAATTAGCAAGCTGATCCACTAACGGTTCAGACTGAGGATTGCGTCACTCAAAACTGACAAATAATTTGCGCTCTCCAGTTAATATGTTTCCCGTAATGCATATGCAATATCAGGCATTTCTACCCGAGCGCACAAAACTTTTGCTAGGATTATATTCAAGTTGCTTTCTTTAGCACACATAATGTTATTTACTAGGCCTGAAAATAAATGTGCTACATGTGATTGCATCTGTATATAAACTAAGTTTGAAAGGAAGGTGCTGTGTGCGCTCCTCCTGTGAGCCCTTGTCCCTTTCCACTCCCTGAATACCCTGCTGTGGGATTGCTTCGATTGAGAGACCCACTGCCTGTACCCCATCTTCCATCCCTCTTTCCAGGGCACTAACGGCCATCGTTGGACCAGATCCAGCGCTGAACAAATGTGGTGCTGATCACCTTGTGAAAAATGTTTAACATGTCCAGTTGCTTTGGATTCAACCCACATGGATAAACTCTCTCTAATGTCAGCTGTTCAAGTAACCAAATTGATGGAATGATGGTGAAAGGCCAGACAGCGCAATGTTTTTAAACAAAGCCACTTCATTTTTCCTACGAGGAGCTACTACTTGCCAAACGGATTTGGTCGCATCGCTTTCAGATCGCTCTCATACTATTCTATGTGCCATGGCAGGACTTTGAAGTGAGTGCTACTAGGATTGCACAGAGCTACAATAATGCACTCTCCCAATCAGCTTATAAGCCCGTTCTTGTGCTGGGAGATGTGAATTTCTATGATAATAAAGTATGTGGACTGCCTACCCGGATGATGCACACCCTGGATAATTGCTATGTCAATATACCAGACACCTATAAATCTGGCTGTGGGGAAGTCTAACCACTTGGATGTACATCTACTCCAACAGTACAGGGTAAAGCTGAAGTGGAGTAAGCCAGTGATTAGAGAACAACAACTTTGGACAGATGATTGCGAGGAGGAATTGAGAGACTCAATGGATGACACTGATTGGCAGATATTTGAAGTCCAAATCAACTAACAGACCCTATTAAATCCTTTATAATATTTTGTGACATTAAAAATGCATGCAAACCAAGATCAGGATCAAGATTCACTTCATTGTCATTCGGACTATCCACCAGACTGGTACACAGCAGATCAAAATTATGTTGGATTTGGCTCAATAACAAAATAAAGAAAACACACAAAATTAAAAGGGCAGTAACAGAAATTGATATAGAAAATAGAAAACGAATATATAGTCTGTGCATAGTGACTGGGATTCGGAACATGAGCAGGATTATGACCCAGCCAGATAATAAATATACACATATTGGTGATAAAGTAGGTGAACATACTTCATATTTGCCTGGTTAAAATCGAGGATGTGCAGTCTGTAATTCATTGATGGAGTGATAGAGTGTGACAGTTGGTTTTCCCAAAATATGAATATCTAGCGATTTAAAAGAGTGTATTCATAAGAAGAAACTTAACTTTATGAATGAGGATGCCGAATTGGTTAAGGAGAGAATGCATGACGACTAAGTTATTTTAGGTTCTTTAGAAAACTTTTGTTTTCTTAATTATACACACCCAATAGAACACATTGTATCACACATAGACTCAACAGACACTGAGCATGACAATATTTTTCATTTTTAACTTTTATTTTAGCGACGCAAAAAGTGCTTTAATGGCGAAATTCATCACTTTTTCCCATTTTTAAAACATCTGGATATGTTGAATTAAATGATTTCAGACCCATAGCACATTTCTCCATTTTATGACAATACATGGAGAGAGAGGTAATTTAGACACAAAACATCTCCTGTGGATGGCCACATTCTACAGTTGGCATATATCAGCGGGGCACAGGTAATGCAACTGCAACTCTGTTTATACCCCACCAACGCATCTACCAATCTCCATAAACTATACCACAGTTTTTTTGATTGATTCAATTTATTGTTTAAATATTATGCAAGTAAAAAAAAAAGTACTCCCCTGCAGAGGCTTTTGGATCTAGGGTAGGATGGAGGCACTGGATCAGAACTATCTTCTCTGACTGCCTGAAAGAGTTGTTGTGGTGCCCATGTATTGTTTACATGTATTGTTTACATGGGCACCACAAGGGACAATTCCTTCCTCATTGCTTTCTCTATGTATACAATTTAAAAATGAAAACTTGAAATTGCTGATTGCTGACTAAGATTTTTAATTAAGCTGAACTAAACATATTTCATTGAATCATAAACTGCAACAAACTAGTTGCTCTGACTATCATTCTTGAGTTTCTTGTATAAAGTTAGCGTAAACACATAATATAACTTGGCAAAACTCAACAACTTTAGTTGGACCTGAGCCGAGCAGGGTTGAGTTAGAACGGGTTCAACCGAGCAGTTCTGCAGGGGCTTTCCCCTACCACGTCCAATCCTCTTGAAGCAAATGGTATTTTCTCTCGATCTTACCAGCTTGACGGTATGTACTTTGGTTTAAAACAATCTAAAGCTTCTGGATTTGCAGTTATGACATGTTAACAATATTCAGTCGTGCCATGGTGGCTAAGACAAATATTAATTGACAATGTTCTAATGGTAGATTTGAAAAATTCCTCGGTGAGTGGTGACAGCTCGCCACATTCCGGTAAATAATAATACAGACGCCGCTACTATCGTTAGCTGGCTGTATAAACTTCCGTATCTAAGCGCTTTGATTAGCGCTAGCTAGCTAGCTATTGAAATACGTGTCAGAGGCAGGGGAGGTGCCTCTGACAGTTAAGTTTGGCTAAACCATCGCACCGCGGTGAGGGAAGACACTGGTGACGTTGCACCGCATTCAGGTCATAACCAATGTAGACACCACTAATAATACTAAATTAACGTGCCGCAGTTAGCTGCTGTAGCTATACCTCTTGATAGATAGTTGCTAGCTAGTTGTGATAGCTAGGTATTGTTAAAATAATGTACTCGGTGTGGTTTAATAATGCAACATGTTTTGGTTCAAAGTCCACTAGTGCACTTTTTGCAGTTCACATTTATTTTACTTTACGAATGTTAAGTCAAAGGTGAACTTGTCTTTGAATTTCAGTAGACCTGAAGAGGGTACACTTATGAGCTTAGCACGTGCTTCCGCACCTGCTGTAGTTTGCAACAGGTACTAGGCTCTGAAGAGAGCCATCTTCAGATCTACTGGAATTCAATGGATTAAAAAAAAACATGCCAGAGAAAACAGCCTGGTTGTTTGAGTATAGCACATCAAAATGTATATTGAGCTTTTAGACTTGTATTGTATTAAGCCATACCTTGGCTTCAATATATTATTTAACCTGTCCTCAGCCTCACCTTGTTCAGACTTGTCAGTGTACTTGGTACACTTAGATGAATGTAAGTAAAATGCTTACATTCTTTATGTCTTTGAGAGTTATGGTTTTCATATACAACAATTTTAATGATGTTGTTGTGGTGCTTTTGAACGATACTGCCAATCAACCATAACATTGCAACCACTTATCAGTGATGACAGAATTACATTGATGTTTTTTACCATGGGACCTTGTCAGAGGTGGGATATACTAATCAACAATTGAACAATAAATCCATTAGTTAATGTGTTGAAAGCTGTAGAAATGGACAAGTATAAGAGAGTATATAAATGCGCACTCAAAAGCATAGACACAACAGTATGAGTTCTGACTGGCCCTGTGTCTACAGTGACTTTACGTGTACATTTAAAAAAAACGTGCATTAACGCATCTTACTTGATCACCTTGTAGGACTGTAAGGAGGCAAGAAATATCCTCCTTTCAATGTGAATTATGTGATGTCAGAGAAATTTCTACACAACAAACTGTTTTCATTCAACTTGGACGTTATTTGAAGAATAACCAGACAGTCAGTTGCCCCTCCCTGCAGTGTGTTTAAAACGAACAATCTTACATACAACCTTCAGCTCTCATAAAAGAAGAAAGCACAAAGAATCAAAGGAGATAAGAACTTGTATAATTTTTCGTTCTGAAAATGAAACATGTTCCATTAAGAATCATATTACTCAACAGCAATTAGATTATAAGGATGAAGAGTATATCATGTTCCTGATCCTCCGGAGAACTACGGTGACGATACACTGGAAAACCAAAGATGTTACCTAGTAAATGCAATGAAAAAGAAGGAGAAAGACATGAAACTCAACAGACAGAAGATGGAGATCACATTCTCTCTTAGGAGGAAAGAGATTATGGAGATGGTCCTGGAAATCCAACAGATATGCCCTGCTCTGTTTCTTGAAGAACATGTAAGACAATTTTTTAATATAAATAGTTATATTTATATATATTTGTTCATATGTATATATATCTATATGTATTATATATATATATATATATATATATATATATATATATATATATATATATATATATATATATATATATATATATATATATATATATATATATATTGAAGGACTTATTTAATAAATATTAAAGACAATGCAAAACATCTACTGCATCGTAAGAGCAACTTGAATCGCAAAAACTGTTTTTGCAATTTAGTATTTTGTTGAAGCTCCAAACTAGTGCCTTAATAGTGCTAATAATTAATAATGTTAGTCTTGGATATCCGTGTTACGGACAATAAAGTCAGTCCAGATATGCTTAACCTTGTTTGCTAAATGTATGCACATCCCACAGATAAAGGAGCTAACATGAACAGACTGACTAATAAGGAGAAAACATATGTGAACATTAAAGAATTTACATTCACACACTGCAATGATGTGACAAGCTTTAAGTTAAATGAAAATCATTTTCTACAGCACATCTTTAATGTAAAATGATTTCTGCTCTATGAATCTTGCACGTCTGCCAACACCCTGACCTTTTCGCCGCTCTTGATCTCTTCCTCTTTAACCTGCACATCTTCCAGCCATTTGCAACAGATGCTGTGGCACTGTCAAATGGCCTACAAAGCAAACTGCACTACTTTAATCCTGAGTGTAGCCAGCATTAAAAATTGGATTGAGGAGGATAAGATTAGATTATGCCAGTAGGATTTGACAAAACGTAAAAGCCCCATTTAGGCTTTAACATAATCTCCTTTCACTTCCAGCAAGCATCAAGCCTCCCAGCAGATGCCAGATACACTTTGTATAGATGTTGTCTTATTTTATCGCCTCTTCACATTGGATTTTGCCCCTCATTATCATGAGCATTGCATCTCTCTTTTTCATGGTATTGTGGTATGTTTCAGATTCATTCTCTGAAGCTGACAAATGAAAAGTTTTTACGTAATTTCTATTTTGTCAAAGCTATAACAAAATAGCTTTGACAAAATAAAACAGTGCAATCAATTTTGTATTCATCTAACATCAGTCTGTACCGTCAGGACCGAATAATGTTTGTTTTCAAATAGGTTTGTAGAGCTGACATCTCTTTCACAACAATGTACATAATTTGGACATAACTTCTGGATGAAGTGGATGCTTGTCCCCTGACCGCACATAAGTATTATGTCACGTATCAGCTTAAGTGTCTGAAATGAGGGTGGAAATAGCCATAACAAGATTTGTTTGCCTTGAAAACTGACTTTTAGGATGAGGTTGATCGAAAATGTTATTTGTAATTGGACATTGACACTTTCAGTATCCGTAATTGTTCCCAAAAAAAAACTCTTTTTCATTCCACAATTTTGTTTTCATCAGTCACAAAAAACACCCAGAGGAAAGCCAGAATGGTCCGATCACTCTGAAACCCCAAAATAAGAAAGGCCCAAGAGGGCAATCATTTCTAATTAAAAACTTTGCACTACACCTCTATTGTCCACTTGTTGAGAAAAAAAAGAGTGTATTTCTGATTGTTATAGAATTTTTTTTAAGGTAAAATGGGGTACTCTGAGATCTGAGGGATTGGGGTTATTTTTGAGAAGCTTTTCTTGCAGCTTGCTATGAGCCGGGGATAAATACAACCACACTTTCTCTCTTGGTCTCAGGCTGCTAATCCACCCGCAGCTGAGCCATCTAACAGCGGCGCAGGACCTATCAACCTGCTGCGAGGCAACCCGGAGTAGCAGACACTCACACACTAAATCTATGTGTGTGTATGTGTGTGTGTTCTGGCGTGGGGGGCAGTTAATAGTTGAACAGCTGCTTGTGGAACAAGACTCCACACACACATGTAGATTCATGCATGCACCCACCCCATATGGCAAGGGTCCAGATGACAAAACCTCAGCCAGGGTCATAGTGGCTACTGATCTGCTTTCAGAAGATTAAGACCACACTGTTTATGTTTTTGTGTGAGAATGTTTTGTTTGTCTGATTGCCATTGAGGTATATATGAAAAAACAGTCACACAAGTACACGCAAGTTAAGAAATGCCAATGTGGATTTCTGTTTGGTCAGATTTAATTCTCCTTTGCTCATGAATTGATTGATTGTATGTTCTTGCAAATCATATTTGTCTCTGCCCAGAATGGGTGCTCAGAATGAGCCACAAAAATAATAACACAGTTATAAGGTCTCTCTCTGTCTCTTTCTCTCCGTCTCTCTCGCTCTCTGCATATATATAAATATATATATATTCCCAAAAGTCTTCTTCTAATTTCATTAGTACATCATTTCATAATTTAGACAGGGAAACATTTGAATTATTTTTCTTATTATTCCATTGTATTATCATTATCGCCATAAAGCACTGTTTTGTGAACCGAATAGTTATATGTCACAGAGTTTTTCATACACTCTCTTGGATCCCTACTTTACCCAGTTTAAGCCTCGATGTCACTCTTCGAAATATTAATAACCACCTGTCTTTGTGACCAGATACTAGATTTATGGGATGGAGGTAGAGTTGTGGGCAGCCATCAACTGGGAACCTGCCATTACTTTGAAGTCAATGTTGGACAGAATTAGTCCTGGACAAAGACCAGCAACCAACAGCGACGCACACTGCCACTGCCTCAGTTGTGACATGCAGATATCGCCTGTGATTAATGACAAACTGTTAGCTGCTTGAGTAGTCTGACAGACAGGCTGGTTGTCACAGGATATGGTATGTAGAGTCTGCAATAACGAAAGCAACACAAACCTTTACTCGCATAAACTGGTCTGTTCCTTTTATATTAAGACTAAAGTTGATGACGGAAAAAATGTATTGCAGAAATAATAATTAAATCTACATATGCACTTGGTCAGTAATGCCTACTGACAAAGCTGCACTGTGTGCTGCAACATCAAAGGGGCTGAACTAACAAAATGCAAGCATTATTAACTGTGTGGCAATTTCAAAATATTTCAGCGTATTTTACAACTCATACTTTGTATTTTATAAGTAAAAACCCATTTAACCAATATTTATGATATAAAAAAAAACAGATAGCCAACAATTTTTTTTTTTTAGCCAACAACAGTTTTTTTCTTACTTACCAATTTATACATGTACAAATAACTAACATTGCTATGAAACCATTAAAAACCTTTTGGACTTTCTTGCTACACACTGGCTTTACATAATGATCAGAATCCACATCCAAGAAAGGTTTCTTTTGCTTTAATTGTAAAGCCAAATAGTTAATAATGCAGTGACCTTTCCCTAATTTTTTTCATGGAGATAATTTAATTCTTATTTACTGAAAAACTGAGGGATATATTGGGGGGGGGAATCCTGGAGCCAATTCAAAATTTATATTCCAATTGGGACTCCCTCTACAAATTGAAGTTGTTGTGGTTAAGTAATAAATAGAGACCGACAAAAAAACATGGTGATTAACGGTGAGATAGAAGAAAAAGACCTGGATTCGGAACAAACTGCCTTCATCTAGGTTCCTCTGGTACTATTAGATACACTGAAATCACTCTCACCCGCACACACATAAACACACACGCACACACAACCACCACCAACAAAGGGGTCATATAGAGTTACCCTTGTCCGTCTGTCTGTTTTTGATTTTTGATCAGAGTATGTTATTTCAACATCTCCTCAAAATGCACTCGCCAGAAGTGGATTCTTTTATGGGGTACAAAAGAAATGCAACGTAAAATAGGTTTCTTCAAAAATCTGAACATTGCATTTAGAGACATTTAATGATGAAACAGTGGAGCTGTGGTTAACAGTCTGTCTTGCCATGTGGTAGTCATGACTCTGACCGAAAAAACAAATATTTTTTATACAAAAAAGAACTGATTGCAATAGCTCCATGCAGGATCCTGATCCTAAGCGTCTCAGGCTGTCTCGATGGTCCACGCAGGGGGGACCACACAGCTCTGACAAACTCAAGTTTAAACTTGGGTACGGTAGTGTCCACGGATTTGGGCGTATCTTCTCCCCAGGCTCGCTGTAGGAGGAGGCAAAACTCTTTTCGGGGAGCTTCTGTCTCCAGAGCTGTAGGTTTCTAGGTTGCGTCAGAATGGGCATCCGGCCTAAAACCGGGTAAAATCATTTGAAAATTGTAGCCGACGAGGGTCTCCAGAGAAAGTGCTTAGATCATCATTCCAGAGTCCCTATGCACCGTAAAATGTGCACAAAATCCACATTTAACTTAAGCAAACTCCTCACAACTGCTGGGAACACAGTAGGTCTGGTCCTAATTAATTACCTGCTCCATATCCCCCTCAGCTGATTAGCTAAGGCTTTGGGAAGGATTTTGAGATCGGTGCAGAGATGAGACAAAGGGCGTACGTTTTTGAAGTCCTGCAGGTTGCCTTTTAGGCAGAAGGGTGTTGATAGCCTTGCTGCAGGTCATCGGACAGTCTTTCAAGAAATTCATCCAAAGACCTATGCAAACAGGACTGAAAGGTCCGTTACACTCCTCAACTGTAACTTCACCCTCCCCAAAATAAAAGTGTTATTAATTGAGTTAGAGATAAGATTTGAGAATATTGAATTAAAGTTCATGGAACCATTTGAGTGAATTTGAATGTGTACGGTTGTTTGTCTCTGCATTGGCACTGTGATAAACTGAAGCCGATCCTGAACAAGATAAAAAGTTACAGAAGATGAATGAATAAATGAATGAATGAATACAAGATCCAGCAAGGAAATTCCAGCGCTCTTTGGGGGCCCCCGTTGGTGGTGGAGGCCATTAGCAAGTAGTCAGATAGCTCCTGCCTTGGGTTGACTCATTAGAAGGGCAGACAACATACTGTATATTCATCAGTGTTTAACACATTAAGTGCAAAAATATTAGTAAAATATAAGATTATTCATTCTTGCTGATTAAGTAAAGATATTAGTTAACCTTGGGTATTTGCTTTAACCTTTTTTGGCCAAAACCCATTCATTCAAAAATATGAAAGTGCTGTTATCTGTATCTAAAGTGAAAAGTAATGGAGACTTAGAGCTAAATGTAACAATAAAAAAAAAAATCTTTGTAATAAGGGTAACGTATTACAAGCTACATAAATGGCAGGAAATAGTGATGGCTCATGAATACCGAGCTATACAGGTCATTGCTGGTCAATAGCCTTTGCTGGTTACAGTGTTTGAAAGCAAGACTTGATGCCAGATCTGCTGAATCATAAATTCAATTGGGCTTGAAATTAAATTAACTTATTCAATAAATTAACTACTTACTAGTCAGTGCACAGTATTGCAAATGATAGATCTACCTACTAAGCGACAGACACCATGGTTTCCCCATGTGTTGACATGTTTAGTAATTTCACAGTGTAATGTACGTCCCTACTGATAATTTTCCACAGCCAATGGAGACTCAACTGCCCAAGTCTGTATCTTTGACGCATGTCCTTCTTGTGTATTTCAACATTCAAGATGTTCATTCTTATTCAATTTTACAAGCGCTCTGATGTGAAAAGATTTGGCAGAGATATTCTATAATAAAAAAAGAAGAAATTAAATCATAATTATATCCCTGAAAAGTCGGGATATTATGGAATCGGGATCACTGCAGCCATGTCTGCGCCCGCCGCTTCCACAGATTGGTAATGTTAGCATGACAACTCAAAAACTAATTCAAAGATATTTTTCAAAATCTATACCATAATAAACCTTAGCTTGAGGAAGTACTGGATTGATATTAGGAAAGGTTGATTGTGGGGATGGGCGATTAATCGTAAAAACAGCGCAATGTCTTTTCAGACATATGCTATATACGATCTCATTTCGGAAGTACAGTGATTCTCCAGCATTTTAAATCACAATGCGTGGCTGCAGCAAAATCTGCTAGTTTATTCATTCATTTATTATCAACAGCTTATCCTGTTGAAGCCCATCCCAGCTGACACCAAGGGCGGGTCGACCCGCCAGTTCATCTCCAGGCCGACACACAGAGACATACAACCAATCACACTCGCTCCTACTGGCAATTTTAGTGTCACAAATATTGCATGTTTTTGGACTGTGGGAGGAAGCCAGAGTTCCCGGAGAGAACCCACGGGGAGAACAGGTAAACTCCGCACAGAAATGCCGGAGTTGTATAGAGGGGGATTCGTACCTGCTACCTTCTTGCCACCCATTTGCTGGTTTAGCCACAGTTTATGTTACGAAGAGCAAGGTCTTTCCTTTAAAATCATGACCTGGTATTTTGTTCCATAGGTGTGTGAATGATGGAGTGAATGGCTACTGCTCCTGATGAGCCTGTGGCGCCTTGCGTCGCTGCCCCTATCATCACTGTATGAATGTTTGTGTGAGTGGGTGAATGCTGACTCGTGTTGTAAAAGTGCTTTGAGTAGTCCAGCAGACTACAAGAGTGCTATATAAGTACAGTCCTTTTACCATTTATCAACATTATCTTTAATATTAAACACAGAAACGCCTTGTCATGTGCTTTTATTCTGACAGCCCAGATCCTATAGAGGTCTTTGATTCATTCATTCTCCATAAGTATGTATTCTGTTCAGAGTCGAGGGGGCTGGAGCCTATCCCAGCTATTTAATTGCTTCATTCATTCTCAATAAATAGTGAAGTCGGTGGGTCTGGTCCACTTTGCTGTGGTATTATTGCATAAGCATAAATTGCTGATTGTGAAACCTGCGCTGTCAACGTTCTCCAGCACTTTTTCATTTGTTTCAGCTTTGGTCTATCACCGCTCCCGACGGTTTTTCTTGGACGTATAGTTAATTATTTTTCCTTTCTCACTTAATTTTTTGATATTTTGCATTAAAAACAAACTCTATGCTGCGTCCACATCATTAAATGCCGGCATTGTGGAAGCGAGTAGTGCTGCAAGGCACACGCTCTCCAGGGATTATTCTGAAACGCCATATACCTTACCAAACATCTTTTCTAAATGACTTAGACTTCCCCCCCTTAAATGGAATGAAATCTCATTCGGAGAGGGCCTTATCTTTCGTGAGGAGTGTTTACATGCAGAATTTTCTTTTTTGACATGGCTTCTTTTCCAAATCTATTCTGACTAAGGTATTCCATGTAAACCAACCTACTTGATTGAATGGTTTTGGTGATTATCATCAGCATCATTAGATTGAAGTTGGGAAATCAAATCATGGTGGCAGTAGTTTATCCTACATTAAAGTCTGTATTTGTTAATGTTCATTATTATTGCGAAGCTCATGAGGAAATAACTGACTGTTAGTGTTGCTTGAGTGTTATTAATAGTAATATTACACTGGTAATAAATTGCTTAATATGGTTAAAAACTGTTGGGTGAGGAAAAACCAGCCATCAACTGTAACATGGGTAAAATGGGGGCCCATTACATTGATGGACAAAATTTAAGGGACTTTACTGATAACAAGGATTACAGTTCTATCAGCTGCTTCCCTGTTGATCAGAGAAATTATAAGCAGGTGTTAAAATGATTAAAAATTATTTTTAAAGACACAGGCGTTATTGTCCGTGGCTTATACAGATCAATTTAAAAGCTCAGTTACTGAGCTTTGAAATTGTGCTAAAATCAAATCTAGACCGCCCTCTCTTGTTTCATATGTTTGACCTGTAGGTGTTTATATCAATGGAAAAAAATATAAACACATTGGTATATATCTTAATAAACCTAATATATTCCTTTATCCACAGAAAGCCAGCGATTTAAAAAAAAAAAAAAAAAGGCTTTGCATGAAGCCAGGTGAGCCAGGTTGAGTGTATGTGTGTGCGTCTACATTTTCCATTAATTACCCCAGAAGTTTCTGCAGGGAAGAATCATCCCATCCTCTCAATGCATGGAGACCGACATTCAAAAGAGAGATGCCTCCAAGGGATATGTTTGAAATCCACTCAAACATGCTCTGATACATTAGATGATAAACATATGAAAACCTTTCCTGTTGCCTCTCTCAAGGAGGCAATAGTAATTCCTAAGCTGCGGGGTGCTACTGCCCCCTCTTGATCATACATGGAACTCCAACAGTTCCTGCAACTATGATCAAAGTGTTACTCTCAAACTTGGCACGGATTTCCCCACTTCAGCTGATACCTACAGAAAGTTTATTGATGTGTCAAGTTGCTTTACAAAAAGAGGGACTACAGGGATCCAACAAATTCCTCCATGAGCAAGCAATTGGCTACAGTGGCAAGAAAAAATATGCCTTTTAACGGGCAGGAACCTCAAGCAGAGAGAGAGAGGGGGTAGAGAGAGAGAGAAGCAATGATATCAGCTTTGCTAATCCACTTTCTTACGCTTCTCCAGTGTTGGGCCGCGCCGGCAGCAGAGCTCCCAGGTTGATAACAATAAAAGTAAAATAACATTTGGCAATATCTTATGGGGAAATACTTTACAATAATATTACTAATAATAATAACAATTGGTGATTACATCAGTAATCAGTGGGCATCGGGCATCGGGTAGGTCCATAGCAGCAGATGCAGTTACCATCCATGGGACGTTGCAGGGTGACAAAGCACAAAGACTCCAGGGAAGCAGTCAAGTTAGTAACATACAATAATCCAGTAACATGCATTAAAGTTAGTGGGATGTATAAAGAGGGACAGTGAGAGAAGAAGAGAGAAAAGGAATAAGAGTAAGAGCTTATAGTTATATATGGAACTATAAGCTCTTACACATATACTGGTCCCTCACCATTAAGGGCTTTGTACATGAGCAGTTTGATTTTCAAGTAAATTCTAGATTTTACTTTGAACCAATCCAGCGAGGCTAATATCGGAGAGATATGAAGTCTTACTCTGCATATGTGCAGCAGCATTCTGGATCAGCTGGAGAGACTTCAAAGACATATTGAGCCAGCCTGATAATAGGGTATTGCAGCAATCCAGTCTGGAAGTAACAAATGCATGAACTAATTCATGCATTTGTTACTTTGTCTTCTTGCAACAGACGCCTTATTTCAGAAATATTACACAGATGAACATAGGCGGTCCTAGAAATCTGTTTTATATGGGATTCAAAGGAAAAATCCTTATAAAAAATAAGTTCAAGGTCACTTGAAGCTCTGCTGAAGGCCAGTGTAATACCATCCACAATAGTTATATTATCAGATAAAGTATTTCAGAGATGCTTGGGTCCCACACAAAAACTTGAGGTTTGTCTGAATTTAATGTTCGAATATTTGAGGTCATCCAGGGCTTGATGTCTTTGAGACACGCATCAAGTTTGGATAAGTGATTAGATTCACCTGGCCTCATTAGTAAGTATGATTGTGTGTCATCTGCGTAACAATGGATGATTATGGAGTGCTTCCTGATAATGTTGCCTAAATGGAGCATAAATAATATTCGTCCAAACACAGAACTCTGTGGAACTCCATGGGTAACTTTTTTATGCATGGAGGATTCATCGTTAACAACTAAAAACTAAGATATGTCATATAAATAAGACTTGCAAATTAAGTTTTCAAGTCTTTGTAGTAGGATGTGGTGGTCAATAATATCAAATGCAGCATTAAGATCTAGATAGAGAATCATCCAGATATTCCAGCGTCATTCATCAGATACCCTTAAAGGTAGTTTGTAACTTTGACCAGAGCTGTCTCTGTGCTATGGTGAACTCTAAAACCTGATTGGAACTCAAATAAACTATTTTCAAGCAGATAATCACACAATTGTTTGGCTTATATTTTCTCTAGAATTTTAGAAAGGAAGGGAAGGGTTCCAATAGTCCTGTAGTTTTTTCAAAAGCTTCTGGATCAAAACTCAGCTTTTAAGTACTGGTTCAATGACTTCCCTTAAGGATTATGGTAAATAGTCCATTATTAAAGCTAAGGGTACACTTCACAAAGTACATCTTTTAATTTATAGAATCTATATATCTCCTTGAATTAATGAATTCCGAGTGAGTGACTGCATGAGTCATATTAGGAAATAACTAGCATTCTATATGTTGTGTATATGATATATTATCCATTGCACGGGACTAGCATTACCTGAGGACCTCGTGTGATTTAGAAATTACTGTGGCGCTTCTGTGTTTCGTAAGGTGAACTCGCACGGGATAAGTGAAGCCCGTAGTCACAAATTATCTGGCCAGATAAGATGTTATGTTTCTGCGTAAAACCCACTGCTGCAACCAGGTCAGCTGTCAGTGCCTATGGGTGCATCTGGGGTAGGCTCGGCTCTACCCTCTGGAACTCTTGCTCCCCAGCACATATGGGACAGCCTATTCCCTCGGGACCGAAGCTCAACCAGGTTACACTACCCTCCTGCAAGTCCCGTTGTAAGTTCAGTCATGTTTTCCCTCCGCCCCTATGCCCCTTCTTACTTCCTTATTACCCAATAATCCTTCTACCATCACAGGCAGTCAGATATTGCTTTCTATACTCAGGACTTGGTCCTAATTTAGATGCCACTTTAGGTTCACCTCTGCCTCGACCTTGATGTCACTAGTTAGTAATCATTTATCTCTTCTGTCAGTACTCAATGTCACCTTTGCTCTGTGGCACAGTTGCAGCATTAAATGCTTCCGAGATATTTATAAAGATGGCATTTTTTCCAGGTTTTGAAATTTATCATTAGAATTTTACCTGCCCACCAATTATTTCGTTATTTCAAGTTAAGCATTGTGACAGCTCTCTCTTTCCTACCTACCCTCTCATGCCTGCAAAAGCAGCCTTGACAGGATAAACCGTCTTTCAGTGAAACCCCATCAGAAATAATTTATAGCAAAGATGAACGAACAACTTATGTCTTTCAACAATCCTCGGTTGACCAATCCTTGGGAGAGAGAGCCAGGCGTCAACCTTATAGACACTTGGTGGGACAAAGCCATAGATAAGATATGCTCAAAGTCCCTGTGTGCGAGGCTGGGACTTCGCTTATGTATTAATTTCGAATAAATCTGTACATTTGTACAGCAAGCTCACTAATGAGGTTTTAGCTCATTAGTGAGCTTGCGGCTGCCATACACAGTTGGACACTGCTTGCTTTGGGCCTGCGATCCCTTTTATTCCGTTCCACACCTACTTTGCTATATTCTGCTGGAAGTTAGACTCAAGGGACAATTTGTGGCTCTTCTAAGCCCTACTCAGCTCCCTCGTCAGCTATTTTTGGACTGTCCTCTTCTCCTTTCTGACCTGAAGAATGGCCTCTTCTTCCTGTTCAGGAGAGTTTTAAAGCCCGCATTCTAAACCATTGATCCAATTTAGTCCAAATGTGGTGCATATGAATCAACTTGAGGGGATCCATCTTGTATATTTCATGTGTTACCCTACTAGGTCATATTTTACTCACTAGGGGGAGCTATTTACGATAAAACACTTTTTTGACATAACTTTCTAACTGTTGGTCTTAACGAGTTCAAATTTAGTGAATATGCATGGATTGGAGGAGTTCTGTCATATGAATATCATATTTTAATCCAATAGTTCATATTTTACTCAATAGGGGGAGCTTTTTATGAAAAAAATATTTTTTCCGGACATAACTGAAAAACTATTTCATGGATCATTTTCAAATTTGATACCACCATAGACCTTCGTTCGAGTAAGAACTGGATTAATTGAGAAAGGTTGGTTGTATATTACTGACACTAGTAGAAGCTTTATCTCAAAAAAATGTGGAGCCACAATTTCTCAACCGTTAGTCCTATTTAGTCTAAATTTAGTGCATATGAATCAACTTGAGGAGAACTATCTAATATACTTTGTGTTTTACTCTAAGAGTACACTAGGGGGAGCTTTGTCATGAAAAATATTGTTGACCTGTTTAGTTTGAGGAGCTCTAACTGGGGGATTGCATGCACAACACACGGAATTTGGGGCTTTTCGGGGATATACCTTTGCTGTTTGGGACGACAGCATAGCGCTAGTTAAGCTATGATTTGTTGTTCGAGGAGCAGGGGATTTTTTTGGGTGGGAAACGATGTGATCCATACAAAACTGTATGTGTTAGAAATGTCTACTCTGTTATCCTCCAAAAAGAGGCTAACTCAGTGGTCCGGAAGGAAGCCTGTAGGGCCTCTTCAGCTTCTTTTGACTGCATGTTTACAGTTCTGGTGGCGATGGGCTACAGTCTTTTATGTTCGGCTATGTGTACCTACAACAGTAGTATAGATGACATTACAGATGCATACTGCCATGATTAGAGCAGAGGAAAATTCCTGCGGCAGATAATATGGTATCTGCCGGCAACCCAATGTCTGGAGTACAAATGCTCTTCTTAATGGTTATAAGTACCAGCATTCCACCATTTGGAATTTACAAAAACAGAATAACCTCTGAGCTACCTGGCGCTCTGTAACCACCTGTCCACCTGCACAAGTGAGACGCCAAGTTTCGGTATTTAAACTGACTTTTCACCCAAGCTGAGTTTGTCTGATTTATTGTCCAGTGACTGCACGTTTACCATAACAATCTATGGAAGGTCAATTTTAAGCTCTTTTATCTCCGCAATCGCTCTCTTGTTTTCACCCCAGCTCTTTTCCCACGCCGTTTCTCTGTAGATCCGGAATATCCACAGATGAAACATTGTCAAAAGCATGATACATGTAATGGTCTCCATATTTTAATTTCATAAACAAGGTAAACGATTAAACACCAACAAGTAAAAACAGTTGAATAAAAAAGGTGTTAAAAGGGTAGGTTAAACAGCCAGTCACTCACCAGGCGCTATCTTGCAGCTCTGTGAATTGGAACAGACGCCATGGTTTCTTGAAGGCTTTAAGTTACCTGGACAGCTCAATGAGTGGAACCTGGCAATAGCCCTTCCACATTTTTATTGAGGTAAAGTAGTCATATTTTGCTTCCCCACCCGCCCCATTCTAGTAGGTATCAATTCTATAAGTCAGATAGGGATCTTACTGAGGAACTGAATGCTGATACCTGAAATCAATGCAGAACCATATGCCTCCATTATTCTACAGCACCAGGACCACTGGGTTATACGTTTCACTTTTTGAATTCTCCATGATCCCCTAGGATAGCACCAGGTCAAATTCCTTTTTCAGAGAGGCCAGCAGGAATTTGGGAATCCTTTAACTCAGTCGTGTCGTAGATGTACATTCTCGAACAATGATGTCATCCCCCATAATATTTGTCCCTCTACAGTTCTCCTGAGATACTTAACAATTAAATATTAAACTAATCTGAAGCTGTTTGTTTTCTGAAGGGTGACGAAGGACATATACCACCACTAAGTGAAGTTAGGTATACCTCAACTACTTCCTCTTGCTGTTTCTCCAAACCACATTAATAACTGGTTGACTGAGTACAAGTCTTGAGTCGTACCAGGACTTCTGCTGCTGTTTGACCTCTGCCATGTGTGTCTGGGCAAGCTTACTCATTTTCTCAAATAGTTTTATATTGTGGACGACATAGGAATATAGAATAGGAACATGAACAGCTCCCATCCTCCCCTCCTCACCATCCCAATTCTGTATGGGCAGTGAAGGAAACCCTCATACGTCATACCACTAATCCTAGTCTGTTCTACTATCATTCAAAAAACATTCAGGGCATCTGCTTCTGGGTGTGGTTGAAGCACTTTGTCAGTCCATGACTTTGCAAATGATAAAACATGTTCCTCAGGCTCCAAATACCCAGCAACTAATGCACCTGTTTCAGTAGAGTGCATATGAAGATAGTCCCCTTATCATTCAATATTTCATGAGGAAAGCCTACTTTTGAAAGGAACAGCAATAGACAGAAAGTGACTGATTGTACTTTTAAGGGTTTTAATGGAAAAGTTTGTGGTTATAGTGTCACTTAATCTGTTATAACCAGCATATAATGGTTTCATGGCTTGCTCTTCACCATTGGACCAGCAATATCCACCCCAAAGTGCTTAAATGTAGTATTAATAATGGGTAGTTGTTGGAGTGGAGTTTTGGAGGAACCTTTAAACAGATGTAATTTGGAACTGGGAGCTACTTCTGCAGAATTGTGTAACGTCTCTGCTGAATCCAGGCCATTTTGGTGGGAATGTCTGCTCGGTAGTCCCCCAGAAACAGGTCCCAGTCTGTAATCTGGAAGGAATCCTGTAAGGTTTAAGAGTTTTCTTAAACAAGTGTAATACACCTTGTTCATTGCAGGTTTGAGGATTTAAATAAACTTAATAATGACCCTAACATGCAAAGTCACATGACTTCACCACCCGGAAGTTATCAAATCTAGCAAGGCAGGCCGCTAAGATTCCGTTAAAACTTCCAGTATTGTAGTTTTTTCAGATCGTTCTTCTTATTGTGTTGTGGCTTTTGTATGCACACATGTGTTGTCAAATTGATGATGTTTTCTTTTTTTTCTGCCCGTGTTTTGTCAAAGTGATGAAGATTATTTCTCTATTTGCTTGTGCTTCATCTAGTTGTATGCGTTTTCTTGAATTTGCATTGCGTTTTCCCCTGTCTTCCACCGTAGATAAGCATTAGTATTTATGAAAACTATAATTTTATAGCAAACACCTAACGGCGCTTTTATTCTGTGTGATCTAACAGAGGTTACAGACAGAAAATTATATATGTTGTCTGTGCTTGAAACTGACAGAAATTCAACATCTATTAAGTATTTTTATAAATTCTTATGGCTGTATTTGAAAAGAAAAATGTTTATGTTGTAGGTGTGCCAGACCAAAAAACATTGGTGACGAATAACAGTTAATAACTAAAACACCTAAGATATATGTTATCACTTGTTATCACTTCTTCACAGCAGAGTAGTACTTTAAAACACCCATCAACTTACTGACTAATATATAATTTAATTGTCAATATGCAAAACATCAAAGGTAAATATACGGCGAGGAACAAAACTGAACATGAAGAAAATCACTTAGAGAGGAATATTTATCCTACTTGCACTTCTCATTCCTGTGAAGAGAAGTCTGGAATCTCTGTGGAGTTGTTGGATTCAATGGGCGTCTCTCCAGCTTGTATTGATTTAATAATCACTCTACCAATGAACTAACAGATACTGACCTTTCATAGTCCCTGAGCTACCCAACCATCTCCCCGCTCACGCCCTCCAAACCAGCTGAATCGATCATTTAATGGAACATCAAGACTACAAAGATTATTTGTCAAGGTTTTGTTGTGCATGCCCCATATCCAGATAGGTCAATACATTGACCTCCACTAAGAAGTGTGTAAACAACTAAAGACTGGGCTGAATGCTATTATTAACCTCTGCCATTCCATTTACCAGCAATTTAGACTGTAAGCTAATGAGAAGAGACTGGAGGTGGGGTTGTTTCTCTGGCTTGTGGTTATGGAAAAAACATACTACAAACTGGCAAAGTTTATGATCCTGAAATATTTCATTATCATAATGACATACAAGAGCAAACAACAGATACACAAAATTTTGATTGTATTTTAAACCTCTGTACTTCGGCCACTGTTTTTCGTATTGTGAAAATGAATATGGCAGCACGTCTGAGAACTCTCATTCAATACTTCCATCTATTTGTTTGTATGTCTTTGTGTTAGCAGAATAACAACAAAACGGCTGCACAGAAATATAGATGCTTTACACTTGTCCACAGCACTGTAAAGTACAGATCACACATGATACACACAAGCATACAATGACAGAAGTACAATGATGACATAAAATGAAAGACAGCAATCAACCCTCAGCTCTGTCAAGCGAGGCTTGCCAATCATGGGGGATCACGTGATCCAAGCTTTTCCTAAAGTGAACCCATCTACACCCCAGTGCTCTGTACATGGGCCTAGAGTGATAAGGGTGACGTGATGATTGAGCAGGTGTGTGTTGTACTGAGTATTGAGGTAGTGAACTTGATGATGACTAACTTGGTGAACAGTATGACCGTGTGGTGATAGTCCAAGGCAGAGTGGTTGTCTGTTAAGAGGGCAAGAATGGCTGTCATCAGTTAATTTGAGGAATGTGGTTACGGGTGACAGACCAGTCGCCAAACCAGACTGGTGGTTTATGTAAAGGGTCTGCAGGTATTGTCGAAGACAACATCCCTGCAGTGCTCCGGTGTTGTTGGGGGGTGCAGGTACTATGGTCTTTCCTGCCTGCACAGTTTGTCTTTGTCTTTGTGGTAATTTTGGATAAGGTGGATCAGACATGGGGGTGTGTTGAGGTAGTGTACTTTTGGATCATCAGTTGCCGTGTGATAGTATTAACCCTCCTGTTGTCCTCATTTTCTGTATACACCCTGTGTCCTCCGGGTCAAAATGACCCGTCTTCACTAAACCCCCAATATAAGCAGCTTAATTGAATTTAAACACCAAATTTCATCTTGCTTGAAGAAACAACTTGTCATTCACCACAAAATGTGTGAATACCTGAGTTTTCCCTCTTCACTTGTATTTCTATAGCTTAAGAAAAGAAAGAAAATGTGCAAAAAGGAGTTTTGAATGCATTTTTATTCATCCCAATGACTCAGTTTCTTTCTTTTCTCTCTCCAGTGAACAATTTAAGACAATGTACAATACCAAAATATGAAAAATAACATAACTCATTCAACTAATTAGCACATGTAGAGCAGTATGCAAGTGCACAGCCTTTGCAGATATATTTCTTACACCTGCAGCACACAGTATGTGTTTTACAGTCCTTCTTTTGAGGGCAGAACTGACATCTCTTCCTCTTACTTGCCCTAGCTGGGGAAGTGGCTGTGGTAGCTGGATCCTCAGGTTGATCAGGAGTTCCTGCACTCTGAATAGCTTTCACAACTGCTGCCGAGGCTTCTGTGCGGGGGACATGCTTCCTTCTTTCAATGAGTGGAATTACAAGTGCCTTTCCTAGCTGCTCCAGGAACACCCTCAGATT
The DNA here is from genome assembly GCA_037951165.1 of Lophius americanus. NCBI lineage: Eukaryota > Metazoa > Chordata > Actinopteri > Lophiiformes > Lophiidae > Lophius > Lophius americanus. Next base: position 1,683,996 of record JBBDHG010000174.1, read on the forward strand.
GTGCTGCTTACGAGACATCCAGGTCGGGTTGATCTCTCTCCAAATCACAAAGGCATTGTAGGAGGAAACATCAATGATGTTGTGGAAGATGACCAGAGGCCAGCGGGCAGTCATCCTTCTGCAGCTGTATGTTCCAATCACCTTATCTAGGTTGTCCACGCCTCCTTTGTTGCAGTTGTAGTCTAGGATGATGACTGGCTTCCTGTCCTCACGATCGCTAATGTCACCGTCTGTGTGCAGTGTGCTCAGAAGAACTACATTCTTGTTTTTCTTTGGGAGGTATGAAACTAGAGTGGTGGTGGGCGTGAAGGCAAACTTTGATGAGAAGACCTCTCTCTCCTTTGACGCAAGCAGTGCAGGTGGGAGCTCAGGCTTGTTCTTTCTAACTGTACCAACCATGGTGATCTTCCTCTTCAGGAGCTGCTGTCCGAGTTCATAAGAGGTGAAGAAATTGTCACATGTCACATTGTGACCCCTCAGTCCCTCTGTCACATCAAGCACAACTCGCATCCCCTGGTTCTTCTCTGGGCATCCACTGGTCGGCTTCCCGGTATAGACTTGCATTTTCCAAGCATAGCTTGATATGGCATCGCAAGCCACCCATGACTTGATCCCATATTTTGCTGGCTTGCTGGACATATACTGCCGGAAAGGACAACGACCTTTGGACAGAAGACATTAGCATCAGTGATTAGTATCAGTGTCACAGAAAACAGTCAAACAAATCAATAGTGAAAATCACTTTTATTAGAAATATGAAAACAGATTACCTCTAAATGGAACCAGTTGCTCATTCACTGTTACGTCAGGCCCTGGATTGTAGAGGTAGGGCAGCCGCTCCACCCACTTGTCCCAGACCTCTCTTATGGCTGCAAGTTTGTCTGTCACACGTCTTGCTGGTCTTGACTCACGGTCATCAAATCGTAGCAGTCTTGAGTAGGTGTGAAAGAGTTTAAGTGGCATTGTGGCTCGGAAAATTGGCCTTCCACTCTCTGCATCCCATAGACTAGCTGCACCCTCACCTCGGGACCTGTATAAACCGGCTAAGATTAGCAGCCCAAAGTAGGCCTGCAGGTCAGTCTTATCCATCTTTTTCCAGCTGTCTCCATATTTGCGAAAACCCTCCAGATTTGTCATCTCCAGGATTAATTTTTCTATCAATGGTGTGATAAACAGGTGGAATGTAGAGACAATGTCGTGGGCATGAGAAACGGCATACCTTGTGGGTCCTGGGGTCATCTGTATGACGTTGTGTTCTGCATGCCTGCCGTGTTGGTCATATGCTGCTGAGGACCATGTTATTTTGCCATTTTTTGAAAGGAAAGTCTCTCTTTCAGCTTCAGGGTTTTCTTCTTCTTCTGAAGATGATTCATCATGCTCTGGGTTGTATTCCTCCCCATCTTCTTCTTCTGATACATCCTCCACTTCCTCTTCTGAATCAGAGTTGTCTTGCTGGACATCTGAAAAAATCTGCTCTAGAGCCTCTTCAACGTTATAACGCACACTCATGGCTTCAGCACAGACAGAATTCGGGGTCCTGTCATCTGCAGCACCTTTATAACCTCTGGAAATCCACAGAAAAAGAGCTCTGCAGTCTGCGAGAACGCCTTTGTGTTGTTGGTACGTTGTTACGTACGTTGTACGTCTGCTACTGCCTTGTTCACGTTTACTACTAATTTATCTGAGACTGATCAAAGGCACAGCAGTCTGCGAGACGACCACCTGATTTGTCTTGTTTACTTCTGCTACTGATTGATCTGAGACACAACTAAAACATTGTAACATTCTGTGTTGTGTAAATAACTCTGTGACCTTGATTGCAACTCTTTTTGCCTCACGGGTCATTTTGACCCGAAGACCACCTTTGTACCTTTTTTTGGGTACAGCTTACATGGAAATGTGAATAAAAGCAACATTTCACTTTTTCTACTGTTGGTGCCAATCTAGGAAAAGTCATAAAATTTCAAGTTAAAAAAAAATCTTTTAGGGGATTTTTTTTTTGGGTTTTTAACACAGTGGCGGGTCATTTTGACCCGCCACTTTGTTGACTTCAGCAGAGTTGAAGTCCACAAAGAGTATCCTCGTATAGGTGCCTAAAGAGTCCAGGTGCTGGAGGAGGAGGAGCAGCTTGCAAACCATATTGTCCTTTGTTCTTAGCCTTATAGGCAAATTTTGACGGGATCCAGGCACAAAATGGATTAGTGATGTTATCCTAACACAAGTCCATGGTCGTTGACTGTCTGGTGGGAGTATAAACGTATTGTTTTAATGACGGAAGCAAACTGTCAACTTTACACATGTTAAAATACCTCCAAATAGCCGAATAGCAGAGCGATGGAATATTTAGCCAGCACAGCATCAGAATCCTCTGCTACCTGTTCTGTTGCTCAGAAGATGTTAACACAGCTGACCACAAGAGTTGGTAATTCCTGGAGGAGATAGTAGGGACTCAGGGACAGAGACAGCATCTCCAGGTGGGGCGCACTTATTGTTGTCACACCACCTGTCTTTGATACAGAGGCAGACCCCGCCACCATGATTCTGTCCTGATGGTCCCGTTCAGTCGAATCCGATGATCATGATTTTATTATGGCTGACCTCAGCCATAATAGGTCTCGTACAGGGCTATGATGCAGATGTCCCAGAAGGCCCCTTTCAGTCGGCATCAGTTATGTAGCAAGTTCATTTTATTACGGCCTGAACTGACGTTCAACAGAATAAGTTGGAGAGGAGATATGGATCGACGCTTCCTTATCTGCTGCGAATACCTTCACGTCCTCCTCTTTTCCTCGGACAAAGCTCCGATGGTAGAACCGTACCAGGGTGATTTTGCACAACAGCGACATAGGAGGAAGCAGGAGTTCATTGTGGCTGTATGTGATTAACCTGTTGCGGGTGTCAGGTTGAGGTGTGAAACTATCGTAAATCATCAAAAACATCAAACTATAATAATAATATTAATAATTATTATTATTATAATAATAATAATAATAATAATAATAATAATAGTAATAGTAATAGTAATAATAATAATAATAATAATAATAATAATAATAATAATAATAACAACATTTTAAAAATAATATTAATATTTGCTTTGTAAAAACCATCAACATGTTGAGACAGAGTACAATTTTACGTGTCGATTCTCATTCATCCATGTCATTGTAATTCTGAGTTAAATCCGTGGCAACTGGACTTCTGTTTCAGCTTGAACTGAATCCAAGAGTTCTGAATAGAAGAACACTTCGAAAGGGTTCTTCGGTTCAGTTCAGTTTCACCTCTTATCCAAGAGTTCTGAAGTGAAGGAGCCCCTTGGAAGAGAGCAGAAACATCTTCAAGCCGAAACAGAAGTCCAGTTGCTTTGGTTTCAACCCACTTGGAATACAAGTGTATGAACAAATCTGTTGTTGATTTTTGTTCAAACAGTTGATTTGAACAACAATTCCACCAACAAATCTAAGAGCTGATATAATTTTCTTATTTCTCTCTCGGTGTCAGATATATTCTTGAATGTTGGTTGTGATTTTACTTTAATCTCTGTCATTTGATTTGTCTTAAAATGTGTAATCAAACTAGACTGGCACATAATATGCTCAAAAATGACATGAAATAAACAGAGGAGATTTCTAATGGAGTAAGTCCAATAGTGTCCTAATAAAGTTGATACGGGCCAGCTGGATTCGCTGTCGAACACAATGGCTGATGCGAGGGCTTGGACGTTGCAGTATTGTCCCCTGATTACTGCAGACATGAACTCAATTGAATGCACATGGAAAAGATAAAGGTCTGAAAACAAAACAGTAATGTGGCTGCATAGTTCAGGCATGACAGGGTGGCCCTTAAGCCAGGCAGTGTCAGAGAGTGCTGGCTTTTTCAATGGATGTCAGTCATTGCTCCGCTAATCATGGATGACATGGAACATAATGCACCAACTAGATCCAGGCCAGCAGGAGTAATGGCTCATAAATTCAGCAGCCCTGGAGCAAGTATGTGTCAAAACGCAGCAGAGCATTGTGGGTCAATGTTTTTCATACAGGTTGTGTGTGTTTTTTTGTCTCCTGCCCCTCCCCCTCTCTCACACAATTGCCGACTCTCTCCATCCAGCCATACTAAAAACCATTTACTTTTAATTAATCACTCCAGTACTATGGACCAGCATTGGTCAGAGTCCAGCCGTGTGGCTTAAGCTCCAATCAATGGCTCAGGGTTGAGTGCTCAGGGGGAGTCAATATTTTCCAAACCACAAAGAAAAAGTCCTGGAGGCTAAGGATGGCCCAAATATAGAGCCATGGGTTTGTAGGCGGCCCAAAAAGGCCCTGACTTCACCCTTCATCTCTGTCATGTTACTCCTCTCTTTTGTTCCTGCTAGTTGGGTGTGGAGGAGGAGAGTCTGTGACCCACAGAGCTGGCTCATCTCTGCCTGTGGCTTTGCCATCCAGCAGCCACCACTTGATTTGGCACAAAGAACATTACAGAAGTCACATTAAAACACTTGTTTTATTTAATTTGATGAAATGATATAGCAACTTCATTTAGAATAAGCCACAAGTAAACTATTACAACTTATTGTTATTTTATTCTTAGTATGTTCCTTTATGCAGTCGTATCCTTCTGCCACATTTGATGAAGAAATAGACAATTTTGGCTGCTGCTCATGTAGAGACAGTTGCTAATCAAAAGTATCAGAGCTGCTCACAGACACTTCCAGCCCTGTACTGTTTTATCCCCGCCTAAATATAAAAGTCCCCCTTCTGCCTCTTTCATTTACAAAATTAGTTCCATGTCTCTAAAGGTGGCAAAGATTAGGGTTGAAGGTCAGATGATTGACCTTTGTCCATTTTCCAATTATACAATATAATGTAAGTTAATATAATATAATATAATATAATATAATATAATATAATATAATATAATATAATATAATTAAATATAATATATATGCTATGTTTTTTTGGGGGGGGTTACATTACAGATGCAAGTGTATCTATTAGAAAGCCCCTTGATCAGTCAAAATGTGTCAACAGTTGATGGCCTGACTCTGATATTATAAATTGGTTGACTGAAGCTCATTTACCAATTCTCCTCTCTCAATGAGACAATTATGATAAGTTGTTGTATTGTTTACTAAAATGGAAACATGTGCATTTATTGTATGTCTTCTTTGTAACTTAAGTCCCACAGTGCCAACACGGGTTACAGTGCATCATTGACTCTTCCATCAAAGATTTTGAAGACATTTGGATCTTTAGGAAGAAAAAAAAATATTAAGCAGAGGTGTAGCCCCCCTAACAGTGATTAGGTCTAGTGGTAGCAACAAATGTAAACACTCACCTGATTAGACAGTATGCTTGCTATGAGAATGCTAGGACAGCTATAACTAAAACAGGGAAGAGCAGATAAGAAGATGACCCATAGGTTTATACTTTATTCAGGCACATCACTGTGTGATGTAAGGTAATCAGCCATAGCTCCTTTTATAATAGCCAAGTGGAGAATAATGGCTTTGTGACTTGATGAATATGTAATAATAATAATAATAATAATAATACATTTTATTTATAATGCACTTTAGATTTGGATCAAATCTCAAAGTGCTACAAAGCAAAAGCAGATAAAAGCATCAATAAAAAATAAAATAATAACTATATAAAAGCCTTACCAAAAAGCAGCAATGTTAATTAAGGTTATAGGTTCTGCTAAAAAGGAAAGTTTTAAGTCCTTTTTTAAATGTGTCAGTCGTCTGTGGAGCCCTGAGATGGTCAGGGAGGGCATTCCACAGACGAGGGGCAGCAGAACAGAAAGCCCGATCACCCATGGTGCTGAGCTTAGTCCGGGGAAGGAGGAGGCGGTATGATAAGGTAGAACGGAGGGATCGTGTCGAGGTCAGTGGGGTGAGTAGTTCTTTCAGGTAGGGGGGTGCGTTACCATGGATGCACTGGTGAGTGAGGAGAGAGATCTTATAATCTATCCTGGTGGAGATGGGAAGCCAATGAAGGGAATGAAGAACAGGGGTGATGTGTTCGTGTTTACGAACTCTCATCAGGATCCTTGCAGCACTGTTTTGAACATACTGAAGTCTTCTATCATACTTTGAAGACTTCTATCAGGGATCCCAATGAGAAGTGAGTTACAGTAATCCAGTCGGGAGGAGACGAACGCGTGGACCAGCTTTTCAGCATTACTTAAGGTGAGTGAAGAACGGCGTTTCGAGATATTTTTGAGATGGTGAAAGGAGATCTTGCAGATGTGTTTGATATGGGATTCAAAAGTGAGTTGAGGGTCAAATCTTACACCGAGGTTGGTGACTGATGAAGAGAGGGGAATGTCTTGACCATAGTAGGTAATGCTGGTTATGGAGGAAGACTGGGTCTGATGTGGGGTGCCAATTAAAATAGCTTCGGTTTTGGAGCTGTTCAACTGGAGAAAGTTGTTTTTCATCCACACCTTTATCTCCTCCAGACAAGCACGGAGAGTTGACAGGGGAGATGATGATGACGATGAGGATGGAGAGGCTGCGGAGGAACATGTGTCAGTTTTTATGTAGATTTGCGTGTCATCAGCGTAACAATGGAATGAGAGTCCATATCGACTGATGACACGGCCAAGGGGGAGAATGTATAGTATGAAGAGAATGGGGCCAAGGACTGATCCCCGTGGGACTCCACAGGTGACGGTGTGTATCCGGGACCTTGACCTACCAAGGGAAACGTATTCTGTTCTGTCAGTGAGGTAGGATTGAAACCAGTTCAGGGCCGTGGCAGTGAGTCCAGTGGTGTGATGTAGGCGGTGTAGGAGTATTCCATGGTCAACTGTGTCGAAGGCAGCAGACAAATCAAGGAGAATCAGGAGGGAAGGCGAACCAGCATCTGCTGCCATCCGTAGGTCATTTGTAACTCTAAGCAGAGATGTTTCTGTGCTGTCGGCGGAACGGAAACCAGACTGAAAGGTTTCAAAGAGGTTGTTGTAATGGAGGTGGTCCTGGAGGTGGGCAGCAACTACTTTTTCCAGAACTTTGGAGAGGAATGGGAGTTTGGAAATGGGCCTGTAATTAGTAAAAAGTTCTGGGTCGAGAGTAGGTTTTTTGAGGAGTGGTCTGATTATGGCGGCTTTTAGGGCAGATGGAACAAAGCCAGTCTGGAGGGATTGATTTATTACAGCGGTGATCGGGGGACTGATGGAAGAGATGTTAGTTTTCAGTAGGGCTGTAGGAAAGGGGTCGAGGGCACAGGGGGAGGGCTTCATCGTCCTGATGATAACCTATACCTCCTGCTGTGAGATTTCTGGGAAACACCTTAGAGGCTGGGAGATCTCAAACTGTGAGTAGGCAGACTGGATCGGTAGAGAGGAGGAACCAGAAAGGACAGAACGGATTGAGTCAATTTTTGATTTGGAGAAAGCCATGAAATTATTACAGTGCTCTTCTGTAATTTATGTAGGTGGGGGACTTTGTGGTTTAAGGAGATGATTGATAGTGGAAAACAGCTGCTTAGAATTTCCAGGACTGGTTTTGATGATGTTGGAGTAAAACAGTGACCGAGCCTCTCTAAGGGACTTTGAGTAGGCCTTTTGGTGTTCCCGAAAGGCTAGCTTGTGGACAGTAAGGCCTGAAGCCTTGTAACGCCGCTCAAGGACACGCCCAGCTGCCTTCATTTCCTGTAGCTCACTGGTGAACCAGGGGGCTGAGCGGGAGAAGGTGACAGTTCTAGTTTTTACAGAGGCGTGACGATCCAGGATGCTACTCAGGAAGTTATTGTAGAAATCTACTGAGTCATTGGCTGATACAAAGTTGGCAGAAAGAAGATGCTGGAGGTCGACTCTCATGGTTTCTGGCTCGATGTTTTTCAGATTCCTGAAGTAGATTTGACGTTTGGGCTTAGTGAGGGAGGACACAAACGACAATTCCATGGAGACGGCCTTGTGGTCGGACACACCCAGATCGTACACAAGAAGATTGCTGAGAGGAGCGGAGTCAATGATGACAAGATCCAGAGTGTGTCACATGGTGTGGGTGGGGACATCGACAAGTTGCCTGAGATTAAAACAATCCAGTAGTTGGAGAAATTGGGAAGCAAAACGACATGCAGGGGAGTCGACATGAATGTTCATGTCTCCAAAAACTAAAATATTGGCAGAGGTTGTGTAAAATGACGACAAAAGGTTGTACATCTCAGAGATGAAGGCTGGGTTTGGTTTAGGTGGTCGGTAGATTAGAAGTATGGTCATGGAGAAAGGGGGTTTACAATTAAATGCCAGGCATTCAAAAGAAGAGATCTCTGGCAACGACACTGGAGACAAGTCCAAATCACTGTGGTAGATGACAGACAATCCACCACCACGACCAGTGCTGCGGGCTTTCTGGACGTAACTGTAACCGGCGGGACAGGTCTCATTCAGGACAGAAAAATCATTGCCAGGTTTCTGTAAGGCACATAACGTCCAGACATTTCTTGTTGAATTTCATCAGTTGGGAGACGGAATAATTCATCATCATGCCAGTCGTGGAGACTAGCCCGTTATTAGCCGTTAGCTTTGGACGAGACGCACAGAGGACGTTAGTAGCCGTTATTTTCATGGAAATGATGCCGAGAAAAAAGCTATCAAACACAGAAAGTGATCAACAACGGCTTTTGGTGAAAGTGTCACAGGGGCAGTGATGAACGAGACGGATTAACAAACTGACATCAACGATGAACAAACAGAAACGGACATAAATGATGAAACAGATACAGAAGTCTCCGGGTGATGGTACACTTGCAGCAACAGGTAGGCGGACCGTCACCAGACTTGGTAGAATTATTACAAATACAAATACAAATACAGAATAACATATACAAATACGGATATATATCCAAAAGGTTTGCTGGTGAGCAACAATGACAGGTATACTTGTCGGTTAATAGTATTGCAGGCTGTAGAACTCTGATGGAAAAGCGGCAAACAGAGAACGCCAGCGTCCTCTCCTTTCATCGTGTCAGACATATGTCAGAGACAAGTTACTGTGTAGACAAGTTGCCCTAATGTTACCATTTTGTTACTATAGCTCTATCGTGTACACTACTATACTGAACAACTGACATTATGTCTTTAAAAGCTGTTGCCTTATTTTCAATATTATTTTTTAGAATTTATTTTTCTAGTATTACTGGCTCCAATTGGTACACTGATGAAAATGTAATATTAGTAATATTAACGTTGTTTTCAATTCCAAAGTGGCTTTGCAAAGTTAATAAATATTTAGTGTGAAGAAAAAAATTATTCGGCTATAACATATTTATAGAGTCAAATGTTGGTTTTCACTGCCAAAGTGGCATTACACTTTAGTGATGAGGCGTGGATCGTTAACTTTTGCTTGCCTACCTACGTCACAACACATAGGGGCAGGTAACGTTCACATCAGTCGCCACGACGGACAAACCTGACGCCGGGTTCTGAAAGGGGATTACGTGTTTTTAAGATTTCACTGGAAAGCTGTTTTGTATTTCAACATAAGGAGGATCATACTTCATGGAGTGGATTCCCTTCCGAAGTATATTATTAGTTTGTTGTGCATCAACCCAAAACATAAAATCACCATATGAAGGTCCAAAAAAAGGGAGCACTAACAATTTCAGTGTAAATTGAGCAATCTCGGTTACACTCATTTATTTTGGCCTTGTCATAACAACATGGGTGCTAACGTTTTGGCCTAGTGGGCCTTCATCAGAGCAGAAAGGGAGACAGGAGATCAGACTGCTTATAGGGTAGTACCTTCTGAGGTCACAAATGAGTTCTATGAGCCTGATTGGCTTTATTGTTAGATTTGAAGGTACCATGGCTTTGATCCTCTGGTGAGAGCATATTTGTGAAATTTCCATGTGACTTGGAGTGGTCTGTTGTCTTTGGTCTTGTCAGAAGTTGACACCAAAAGTTGCACCTTTGCAGTCACAGTCATCCCCATCACAATTCCGTTTGATTAAACTCACTTAAATTCATCTCCAAACATTTAAACTGACTCAAATATATCTGTAACTGAGATTAGTCAACTTGCAATTAAATATTAGTGTTTTTTGTTTGTGCCCCCTTTTTTTGGAGGTAAAAACTGATGTAATCAACACAAGAAAAAGCAAAGGACCGCCAAACCTCCCTTTCAAAGCAAACATGAAGACTCATGAAATGTTAAGAGTTGAATAGGGGGCTCAGTGCCACCAGCCTCCTTCCCAGCAGCCACCCAGGGAAGGAGTATGGCAGCATTGGTAGCGAGCTTAAGAGTGCTTCATCTCCGCCAGACTTGGCCGCTTCCTGGGATGGTGGACCGAGAGTGTGCCATGTATCCTTCTGGGGAGCATCACTCCAGAACTGGCAGTTGTGGACCACAGAGTTGATTTTAGGGTGATCTGGACAGACCTCACCAGAATGTTTGTGTGTTCCCCACCTGTCACATTTCCTCTGTGGTGGTGCCAATCGAGCACCGGCTTTGGGGCCTTTCTGTGTGGAGCTCCAGCCTACCCCATTGACATGGCACCAGATTTCACATAACTTTTTTTTGCGGTTTGGCTTTCCTTTGCAACACAACAGTTTTTTCAGACCTGAAAAAGCAAACTTTCAGAATCTAGTTCCAAATTGTAATCTATTAAAAATGCCATTCTTTACATTTCTGCATAAACAGGCAAAATGCAACTCTTGCAAAAAAGTCGTAACCCTGCCTGCTCATAGCTTTTAGAATTTCAGTCTAATACCCATGCAGACAGAATAACAACTAGAACAACTCAGACTTGTTTTGTTTGTGCTGAAGACTCTGCTGAGTTTATTTAACACTTTGAGCAATCTGTTGATTAGCTGTACTGTGATAAGCATAGGAGATCATCTTCTGAGGTGTTAACTTACACTGACAGCTGCAGGCCTGGCATAAGTATAGCGTCTTCATACATTTTAGCGGAGCCATGTGACGAAGGATCGTTCCCACGAAGATGTTGTATAAAAATGGAACTTGCGAAAAATCCGTTATAAGCAAAAATGTTTAGTGTAAAAAGGGTCTAATTTGCTTGTTGTTATGTAAATGTGAGTGTGAAGGGCTTTTTGCCTCTATGTGTTGACTGTGATAAGATTAAGCATTGTCGGTATTGCTTTCATCTCACAGCAAGAAGGTTCTAGGTAAAAATCCAAAGGGGGACTCTCTTTATTGAGTTTGCATTTTCTCTCTTTCTGTATTTGAGTTCTCAAAGGGAACACAGATATATAGATTCATAAATACATATACAAAATAGGTCAGTCATTCTATCACTGACAGTGTGTGTGAGTTCCCACCAGGACCATTTTTTTAAAATAGACTCGGAAGACTTTCTTGAAATTCAATGGGATTATTTTTCACGTCGCAAGGAAAAACTGACCAAAGCTTGGAACGGACACAGATAAAGCGATAAATATTTTCCTATTTTTTCCTTTAAAAAAAAGGAAAATAAGGCTTTCTGTCCATGTTTATTAATTATGGATATTAAGAAGAGTAGGATGGAGTAGTTGCACTTAAGTAGGTGAATCAATTCATTTTTATTTTATTTTTTTAACTTTACTGACCTTTTAAGTGTGCACATGTCTCGTTGGAAATTTGAATAAGGTTAAATTCAAATTAAAAAAGACTATGGGATACTGGCAGATGAATGCCCTCCACTGAAAAACACTTCTGCACACTTACCTATCTAAAAGTCCATTTTGTAATTGACTTTTAGTAATTTTTTTTTTAATTTTGAAATTTTGTAATGTCAGTTTTTCTGTTTAAATGTTCACAATATTTGCTGCTGCGCCATTACTGCCACAGAAAAAAAAAATCTAATACTGTAAGCAGCAGCATGAAAATAAATCTTTAAAGGCAAAATATTTGTCAAGATTCCTATTCAATAATGCATATCCTAATGAGTTAAATAACTAATAAATTTCTGTTGGTCTGAGGAGATGTCAACTCTCCTCAAGAGATTTCCTGAAAACTGTATAATTAATATATTAAGAACCCTACGGTGTCCATTTCACAACCTGCGCTCCATGCATTTATGTTATCTTTCATGGAGGCATCATCTCATCGGATATACATTTTATGTTGATTCCAAACTGTTTTATTTTATCATATACATATATTGGTTCTCTGTCAGTCAACCTATCGAAGAAAAAATCTTATACTTCCATAATTTCCATATTTCCCATATTTCCTATTTACATACATTTTGGATGTGATAGTTATATTTCTAAATTACCTTAACGTGTGATTCTGGCAATAGAATGACAATTTTGGTCTGTCAAAGTCTTGGTGTGTTTTTTTTAAATTCAGTTTTATGAGAATGCACAAAATAAGATACTCCACACTCTCATAAGCAATGTTTTTCTAAAAACACATGTTATTCATTTTAATGCATTGATAACCTTGCAACCATGACGTGAAAGCATGACCTCTATTGTCCATTTTATTACCACACTGTTGACAATTTCAGACTACGATGTATATAAATGAAATATACAAAACGTGCGGCGAAAGACTCCTTCTGATGAAGTGGACATGTGTGGACCAACACTGCCCTCAGCTGGTCATGTTTAAATATAGCATGCTGGCTGCGCTTTGATTCTGAACTTTTATTTTGCTGTCTACAATTGTGACAGTGGGTCATATATACTCACAGATATATAGATGCATCATTACATATACATAATAGGTCAAAAGGTTTATCACAGGCCTCTACAGATTCAGACAACTTCATCCCAAATGGGGACATTTGGGATGGGGACACCAATGGAACATATAGACTTGAGTCAGTCTATATGTTCCATTGGTGTGTGAACGGTTACTTCTGAAGAGCAGGTGGCGCCTTGCACTGTAGCTCGTGACTTTTGTTGTAAAGTACTTTGAGTGGGCCGTCATAATATTATAATAATAGTAATGTATAACCTTTATCATCACATTTGTTATATATTACAAAAATACATTACAACATTGTGAAATTAAATCTCTGCATTTGATCTAGGGCTTAGGCTATTGTAGGTAAATAGAGAATTGTGATTTTTTTTTTTGTGTGTGTAGAATTGAGATCACGATTCTTCCCACTATTATCTTTCTTAAAATGATTTCACTCAACCACCAGTTAAAGGGTCAGCTAAACGAACACTAGAGATGATGGTGCAAAATACCACAAATATGAAAGTGTTATAAAACTAGCACATCAAGCATCATTCAGTTAATATCGTGTTATACTTTGTTTTTGATATGACAAAAACCAAAAAGAGCCCTGAGCTGTCCATGTGTATTGCAGATATATTATGTGAGCACTAAAGGTTACCTCTGGCAGCTCTTCTGTACTTCTTTTCGACGAAGACTACCCATACGAGGGACGAGAGAGATTTGTAGCGTGAACCGGTGGAGAAATAACTTTGTAAAAGAGAAAAGCTTTTTTCTCTCTGTGACACTAGGAGAGCACTTTGTGAGACGTTTAAGGAGAATTTATACATCTGTGGTGAGCTACTGTGGCAAAACATCACATGCAATATGCAAGCTTTGACTTTTATCATCTTCTCTGAATCCAAATAACTTCCACACCACAGAACCTTTTGTCTCAAATGCAGTTGTATGGATTTATCTTATTCTCCCGTGTTTGTGGAGTTTTCTTATGGATTCATAGCCATTTTTATCAGTATTTTTCTTTCACATGGGCAGACAGCTTTTCTTCTCCAGTCTCGTACTGTTGCTCGTCCTACAGTTTCTATATACACCTCAGCATCGCCTGATCCAACACCGTGCTCTGATTGGCTGAGGGAGAGAAGTACAGGCACTCGGTTTGCTAAAGTATGTGTTATGCATTAAAATACTGCATAATTGTGGCACTTAAGATATGAAACTAAATATACTGTAGGTCTGATTCGAGACTGCAATCTTTTTGTGATAAATCGCCCAGCCCCATGTCACGACCCTTTTAAAGGGCCCTACAACAGTTAAACAGCAAGAGCTGGGATTGAACTGCCAAAATTAATCTGGTGTATGACCACTCTACATATACACATATACATACATAAGTAAAATACAATTACCACAGTATTATTACAATCAGAATCTTTAATTATTATTAAGTACAGGATACATTCTACAGATTTAAATAGTTTACATTCTGTTCATAAACAGTACTTTACAGATAAACATACGGCCAGTCTTGTATTTCAAATTCATGCCAATGCAGTTTTTAACTGTATATTTATTTCTTGTAATATATTGTAATTCTACAGTAAAATAAACTAACAAACACAGGTGAGTGCTTAGCTGTACTAAGCACTTTCAGCTGCTGGCAGTGAATTACTGTAAATGTTCAGTTAAAATGGTTGCATTCCAATAACTATCCCTGAAAAGGTTCAATTGAACTATAATCTTTTTTGGGATCATTTATTTGTCTTCTTTATAAATATGGGTGGTTTTATAAAACAAAAGGAAATCTGTAGTTAAAACATTTTACACAATTAGATCAGTAAGCTTTCTAATTTTCTGATGCATTTCCTCAGCAGTTTGAAATACACACTTTTTTGCAAAACCAAAAGAAAAAAAATAATTTACAGACGGGTTGGAAATTTTTTTTTCAGGTGCAGCGTTTGTCGTTCTTGAGGCTGGCAATGTTGCAGCCGTTGTTGATGTGCAAGGTCGGACCCTGACGAGATTTAGGGTTTGACTCTGATGTGTCTGATGTTTCTGATGTTTCACATGCTTTCTGGCCCTGGATCTCTGATGGCTCCTGCGGTTGCACTGATGGTATCTTGATCTGTGATGGTTCTGATTGCTGATAATTTGAATCTAAGTGCAACTTTCTTTGCAGCTCCTCAGCACTATGGGCTAACATGATGCTTACCTTCCTCTGGTGGGCCAGGGCCTCGTCTTTGTCATTCAACTGCGGCAGCAAACAAACAGAAGAGGAAAATAGGAAAAAAAGAGGAAACATTATTAATATTAACATAGATACTAATAGATGGCAACAAAAAAATCTTAAAATAATGAGAAGATACGTAATCTAATCATACGTATTTATACGTAATATACGAAATTGTAATACAAATTGCAACACAAAAAAATCCATGTCTCACTATTATCAGAAAGTGACAAATGTTTTGGGATTTGCCAGAAGTGGGCTTAGCAAATTATCTCATGGGACATTTGTGCAACCATGTCCCCAAGTGTCATCAAAATCATTCATGCAAAAAGTATTTTTTGTGTTATTCTCCAAACGGAATGAAAAAAACAAAGAAAGACGCTGGTGAAAACAGAACCTACTTGGCAGAGGCTATAACATTTTATGTGGGTCACAAACTGTACGTTGAATCTAAAGTGCATTCAGAAAGTATTAATACCCCTTAACTTTTCTCATATTTTATAATGTTGCAGCCTTATGCTAAAATTGTCAATTAAATTTTCCCTCATCAATCTACACTATAATAACAATACAAAAAAAGAATTTTAGAATATTTAAAATGCATTAAAAAAACAAAACAGAAAATATCACACTTTAAATTAAACTCAGGTGCATTCCTTTTCTGTTGATCATCTTCAGATGATTCAACACCTCAATTAGAGTGGACCTGTTGAAAATTGATTTGATTGGTCGTGATTTGGAAAGGCATAAATCTCTCTATACAAGGTCACACAGTTGACAAATCATATGAGGCTATGAGGTTGAAGAAAGAGCCTGAAGAGCTTAAAGACTGTATTGTTTTGAAGGACCACGAGAAGGGAGCTTAGAGAAAAAAACGTAATAATTCCTAAATGGAAAATATCTGGAACAACCAGGACTCTTTCTAGCAGGACTTTCCTCGCTTCTCCACTACCACCGATGGGGGATTATGGCCGAGTGGTCCGGTGGAATGCGTATATGCAGTGAAAAATACGGGAAATTCTCCAAGTATGAAAAACAAGATTCTCCCGTCTGATGAGGACAGACAAACTCTGGTCTCATGCAATTCTAAATATAATTTCT
Source organism: Lophius americanus (assembly GCA_037951165.1). Taxonomy (NCBI): domain Eukaryota; kingdom Metazoa; phylum Chordata; class Actinopteri; order Lophiiformes; family Lophiidae; genus Lophius; species Lophius americanus. The sequence goes on from JBBDHG010000174.1 coordinate 1,699,961, forward strand.
GAAGGAAATCAAGCAACACCCATAACCTGACCACAATGGTCACAGATTGTGGGGGGTTGTTTCAGTGGCAGGGACTAGGAGACTGGTAGGGGTTGAGGTAAAGCTGAACGGAATAAAGTACAGAGTTATCCTAAATGAAAACCTGGTCCAGAGCACTTAGACCTCAGACTGGGGACAACTTTGTGAATGTCCTTGAGACGACCAGCCAGAGCACTAACTTGAACCCAAGAGACATATCTGGAGAGACCAGAAAGTAGATGCACTCCGACTGTCCCTGTCCTGAAGGAGGCTGAGACAAGCTGAAGAGAATACTGTCAGAAAATCCGAAAATCCAGATGTGCAAAGCTTGTCACGTGATTCCCAATGACTCTAGGCTGTAATTGATGGCAAAATTGCTTTTGACACGGTGCACTCCAATATCAATATCTTTATTGTCTATAACCATGATCTTTTATTTAAATAACTGAGAAAGATCTAACTATTATTGAAGTTATAAAATAAAAAACATTATATTCATAACATAAAACATTATGTTCTCTAAAATGTGTGTGCCACAATTATTGCCACCCTTAGGAAATCCTGGGAGTCAAGGTAGCTAAAGCATATTTCCAGTTTTATATTTTTAAGGTTAACCTGTTTGTGAATGAACTCCAAAGTGGTGAACAATGACTTCTTGATTTACTGGGGTATAAATATGAGGTGACACCGGCTTAATTCTCTATGAAATTCTTCACAGTGGGAAAGACAATAAAACAGGAATGATGTGCGGACAATATGTGTACAGCTGCACAAATATGGCAATGGAAGCAACAAAATCTCTCAACAGTTCAAAATGTCACTTTCAACTGTTAGATGAATAATTATAAGATTTAAAGAGACTGGAGATGTTGATAATCAGACTGGAAGAGGAAGTGTCCACAAACCGACCCCTGAACTGTGAGAAGGATGGCTCGACTGGCAAAGGACTCCCAGGATTACAGCTAGAGAACTGCAGTGGTCAGTTGAATCCTGGGCTCAGAATGTCTTCCTAACCACCCTTGCATGGCATCTACACCAACACCAGCTGTTTGGGAGCGTAGCAAGGAAAACCCTCTGTTGTCATCCACACACAAAGTAAAGCACCTGCAGTTTGCCAGACACCGCCGGGACTTTCAATTGGAAATAGGTCATAATTCAGATAACACCAAAATAGAGCTTTTTGGCAACAAACATCAAAGATGGGTGTGATGTAGCGAGACAGAAAGTCATACACAAAAGCATATCATAGCCACTGTGAAGTATGTTGGTGAATCTCTGATGCTGTAGGGCTGCTTTTCTTCCAAAGGCCTCTATTTGGACTTTCCTGGACAATGATTTGACGCACACCTCAAAACCAACCAAAGAATGGTTCAGATATCGGAAAATATTTGTTTTGCCATAGCCATCCAAATCACCTCACCTATACTCCCTAAAACATATGTGGGATGTACTGGAGAGGAGAATCCACAAGCATTGATTTAAGAATCTGAGGGAGTTGGATAATTTCTGAACGGAGGAATGGTTTCAGATCTTCTGCATGTGTTCTCAAACCTGATAACACACTGCAGAAGGAGACTCAGGGTTGTCATTGCGTCAAAAGAGGGCTGTAAAAAATAATAAGTACGGCGTACGCCAATAATTTTGGCAAACAATGTCTTAATGATAAAATATTTGTTTAATGTTCAGATTGAAATTATTCTAAAATGGTGTTACGCATACCTCAAATGTGAAAAGTGGGTTCTTAATACTTTCTGAATCCACTGTAATTTCACAGTACATACAATACATTACACACCGCCTAGAAAGCATCTATTTGAAACGTTTCTCTTGGGGGAGGAAGAAGTTAAACTACAGCAAAGATACCCTTGGGATGAATCTGCTTTGTTTAAATGTTCAGTGTGTAACATTTGGGGATATCTCTTTGAATCAATGGAATATAATACTCCTAATTACAATTTTGTTGTAGTAAAGTCCATTAAAACCAGAATCCTTTTTTTTTACGTGAGGTTAGAAAAAGCCTTTTTTTGCACTCCAAAGGAAGTGGGCCCTAATCTATGGACACAATGTTGCACTACCATATTTGTACACTGGCTATAGAGAGGGCTTTTTTACGTGGAAATGGCGGAAAGATAATGAAGAAAAATTGTGCCTCTAAAGACAAATGAAGATAATGAACGAGTTGCTGCTTGCAAAGTTTTTATGTGTCGTGAATTTGAGAACCCAAAAATTTGACAAATAGAGGATCATATTCACTATTTAACACAAGAAAAGGGACAATTTCCAAAACCTAGCTACCAGCATAGAAGGGAAAACATGAAATAGACTTTATTCAAACATCCACAGCTCAGCTATTAAATAAAGCCAAGAGACAAGATTGTATTAGTCCACTTTAGCTGCCCTGCAATTAAAGTTGACTTGATGGTCCTCCACCTTATATTCAAAGCTCATAATGGGTAAGCTGAATTGTTAACTCAGTTGTTCACGATTTGCTTTCAAGAACACCGTTATTTTCTGCTTATCAGGCGGAAAATTTCTAAAATAGCATGTGGCAACTACTCTGACTGTTTGGAAATGAATCCATAATCAATACATATGACTAAGTGACAGCTAGGATATCAGGTAAGTTTAACAAATGTTGATCCCTGAAGGGAGAATAAAAATATGTAATATTTGTGCATTCCATTCGCGTCAACAAGAGATCATTTTTATATATCAAACATGGCATAGCACACACTATGGTGATGTTACAATGACAGAGAAGGACAGTCCTCTGCTCTCAAAATATAAAAAGAGTGATGGGTTTAAATAAACTGTAACCAAATCGCAGCACCATTTATTAAATATTTTCTATACCTTCAATGGAAAAAATCTGTCAATTGAAATTCCGATCATGCTTGAACAGTGACTTCTAATTCAACCTCTGCTCTAATCTTTCAAAGTAAGAGCACTTCACATTCACCCCGACTCTTCTTGATAATAGGAAACATGAAATCACTTGGTGCATTTGCTGCAGCCAGGAACATAAAAATGTTTTACATGTGTGTGTGAAATTTGAGGTGCTAAATATTTTTTACATTTGTTGTACAAACATGAATTTGATCATGAATATCATGACTAAATTCCTTGTGAGGTTGAAGAAAGCTTTAATTGCTGACTTGTAAAAACAAGTCGACAAACTCTGTTATCTCCAGTATTTTAACTCGGCAGCCGCCAATGCTTTCTATAAATAGTTTATTAGTTATAAATGTGAGAATATATGTGAGAATGAGACTGAGTGACAGTTTTGGGTTTCTTATCCGGTGCTTTCAATGCCACACCGCCCACACTTCTGAGAGGCAAGATGCAGAAAGCTAAGTATGTTGGTCATGAGAATTATACTTTATCGAAGCATATACTGTACTAAGATGTATATTTAAGTGCCCCAGACCTACAGATCTTAGAGGAAATACTAACCAAGTCTAGCAGTCTGTAGAGAGTCTCCAAGAGATCATCAGGCATTTTCATCTCCAAACTGGAAGGAAGCAAACCTCTCAACCTCCGGCTCACACTGATAAGTGGACTCTTATTAAAACCTGTAAGGAAAGACACTTTTCTAAGGTAAATATGATACACGCAAATCAATCGTAATTGATGGTTTCAAGTTGATGTCACCAAATCAATGAAAATGGTTTACCAACGTTCTTCCTATGTGTTTATTTTACACTTCATCCATTTAACTTTGGGCACATAAGTAAATGTTCTACTGTAACAGAACTCATTTAGAAAATGTATTAAATTTTACTAAATTCAAGTTGTGTGCTGTACTGTAGGCAACAGTGAGTCTGAATTCTGCCAAGATATGCAGATCTGTAGTACAAGAGGACCTTACAGATAGCTTGGATCATGAACCTGATGCAAGGGAAGTTTGCTCTCTAAATGATGGACCAGATGATCTTTCATTGCAGACACTTTTACATCTGGTCTACATGCATTTCTGTCGAATCCTCAACATCCTACTGGTACGTGCATCCTCCACATCTGCCTGCACTTCATCCTGAATAAGATGTTGTCGCTTTGGCCTGGATAATGTCAACATTTTACCCTGCATCCACAACTGCTAAATACTGCACCTCGGCATTTATTGTCATCTGTAGCATTCGGTAAACTTTTTTTTGCCATTGTGTGTTGGTTTTCCAAAATTTTGCATTCAAGCACTTAACAAGTGTTGGTCCGTATTATTTGTTCTGGTTCAACATGCAGTCTACATGCTTGCTGATGATCAAAAATGATAATTCCTGATTACGTGGCGACAGATCATTGCATAGTACCATCTGCCAGCAGTGCGTGACTGTGTGAAAGAGAGTACAACAATGTATGCCTGAGGGAAAATCTTACCATCCATTTTAATATATACTTTACCATATTGTACAAAAGGAACACTTGCCTTCAACCTTGTCGGGAGGGGATTTCAGTATGTTGGCCTCAGCCAGAAGAAGGAAATGGTCGCTTCGTTTCCTGAGCTGCTGTTCAAAGGCAATGCGAAAGGCATCTGCAACCATCAGGGCCTCCTCTCTTCTGGAACACTGAGCATCTAGCTGGAAAACAGAGGCACTTTATGGTATCTTAATACAAATACAGATCAGTCCTAACAATATAACCTGAGACAAGTGAGGTCAGAATAGCTTAAATTATTCCAATTTAATGGCTTATTGCACTTGTACTATCTCTATAACTCTACTGTTAATAGTAACACTTTCAAAATGTACACACATTGATAGAAAGCACACATAATGACAGAAAAATGTACAAATACCAAAATTTAATTCAATAAAAGTAATGCAAAAAGGCTTTTAGTGAAGTTTCCAAATGATGGAATTTAGCACATGTTTAGGGTACGTTCACATTATTCAGCAAGTAATTCAAATCTGTTTTTTGTCTTCATTTTATTTCTTTCAGGGCTACATGAACACAAAAATTAAACATTTTCACATGGAGAGATTTCATAGTTGACTCATATCTAATTTCATACAGATACGAGTCAACTTTCATATGTGGTCCTAGATTAGACAAATATCTGATTCATGCCATCTGACATGAATGTGAATTTCAGATTGAATTTCACGCAACTTTTTGCTTTTATACACTGGGTGCTAACCAGCCAGTGTAGGTAGAACAGTAAATTGAAACTATAAGAGAGAAGAGATGAAAATACTTCAAATGGTCGATTGCTCAAAACATTGCTCATGCACAGCTGACAAAGTTCCATTTCATCTCGAATATCATAAGTTGTCTCAAACGTATCACAAATATGGTTTAATTATTTTGGTAACCCAAGTTGGTCCAATAAAAATGTGCATAATTGTGAATGTGAACGCAAAGGTAACCAAATACGATCCAAGCGACAAAATAAATAAATAAATAAATTGTAATTAAATAACATGGCTATTAATGGAACACAGCCTAAGGTCTATTATACCTCCTGTTGTAACTGGATGAGCTGCTTCCTGCTGGCAGCAGCAGTACGACTGCATGGACAAGCTTCAGCAGCACCAAGACACCTGCAAGCCCCCGTTACTGCCATCTAGAAAACAAAAGATCAATCAACTCCTGAACACAAGTCCGTTACAAATTCAAGTAAAAGTGAAGTATACCCTCTGCATGTAATGAAATGACATGAATGAATGAAATTTTATACAGTTGAAAGTTGCCATTTCAGTCCTTTTTCAGTCCATCTTCAGCTTCAACTTAGATTAATTTATAGGAAACCCAAATTTTGTATTCGAGGAAACAGATCAGGCCCAGTTTTCTTTCCCTCTTCAAAGCGCAGTTATATAAGGGGACAGTTTTAGCCCATTACTGTTCTCTATTAGCATAGAACCATTAACAGAGCCCATTAAGTAAAATAAACACATAAGTGGAATATATGTTGATGGACACATGTAACAAAAATATCTTTGTTTGCTGATGATATACTAATATATTAGCAATACTTCATCATCTATTCAGAACCTATTAAAAGACTTAAAATAAATATAGAGATTTCAGGACTTTTGATCAATGAAACAAAAACAATGGCGATAGGAGTTTGAGAACAAAGTAAAACTTCATTGGACCAAAAAATGATTTAGATATCTGGAATTGAAAAAAACTCCACTGACATCCCAATTAATTACAGCCGACTATGAAAAATTGATACAAGAAATCAGACCTGAGGGACTTGAAAAATTGCAAGCTTCTGCCCTTATGATTAATGGATACAGTAGAAACTGCACCAATGAATATCTTACCACATGTCCTTATCCGGTGTCAATCCCTTCTATGATTATTGGGAGTCAGAACCCCCAAATAATTATCTCAAAGGAAACCTTTAAATCCCTTGACAAATCCATTTTGAATTTAATTTTAATAAAAAGTTCAGCACCAAAAAGGTTCAGGCAGAGGTGGATTAGCACTCAGTACCTTCTCACTGTGAGCAGCGCTACCCACTAAGCCACATTCATATGAAATTATTGATGATAACTGGACTGTATTACTAATAGTCTTTCGTACTCGTTCTCGTCTACAGCACAAGCCAGCATACACACATTTTCATACATTGGTGGCAGAGACAACCATGCAAGACCACAAGCTGGTGTGAACAACAGATCAGTATCTCGCTGAAGGACATTTTGACATGTGGACTGCAGGGGCAAGGAATCGAAACACTGACCCTCCAATTAAAATGAGTTACATTGTGATTATTTTGGCTTTCAGTTGGCAAAACATACTCTATATTCATTTTCAGATGGATTGCATCAATAATTTGTGTAATACTTTTATAATTTTAAGTAGTTTTAGACTTTACACAGTGTTTGAGGTAATTAAAGTTGAAGAATAGCAATTGTTTTAAATATCAATACTATATATAACCTTATCTCAGTTTCTCTCACCTCGAGAACACTTGCATCTTTCTCTGGGCTGTGTTGAGGTTTGGTTCCTTGGTAGGCTCTCTGCTCCTTCACATTCAATATGGAAAGAAGCTCCAAGCATTGCTGACTTAGCGCTACAAACACACAGAAAGATATTTTTGATTACTCATAAAATGATGGTTAGATGGTCTTGCTCTGAAAAATGCCCACACACTGATCAATCACAATACCAGTAACTCTTTCTCATTTTTGTAGGTTGATGTGGTCGGGTGGACCTCGACAGTTTCTAGACAGTACTGAAATTTTCTGCTGATCAGTCAGAAAATTTTAGTTTAAGTAGTAGTTTAAGTCCCCATTTAGGCACCAAAATAGTTCTGTGAGGTCTGCTTTGCGCCTTTTTATCAAAACCAGCATATTTGAGCAATTTGTGCTATAGTGGGATTGGACAACAAGGGCTAACCTTGGTTCCTAAGGCGCATCAATGAGCACATGACATGTTACTTGTTCACCAGTTTTCCTTCCTTAGACCACTTTGATAGTGGTTCTAACAACTACATATACACTACAACAGATGGGGAATACCCTACAAGACCTCCAGTCCAGGATATGATCTGCCCCAATTTTCTAGACATAGCAAACTCTTGCCAACATCACTTACATGCTTGTTTGCTCATTTTTCCTGATTCTAACACATCAACTTCGGGACCAAATGTGCACTTACTGCCTAATATATCCCTCCCATTGACAGATACGTGCCATCGTATTGGGATACTGTCAGTGGTTGTTATAGATGATCAATGGGTCACTTTTGACTGTTGATGATTTCAAATCACATAATAAGGTTTGATAAGTCACTGTATTCCAGACTGGTCCTCTTTACTTAATAGATTCATACAATGTGTAGACATACAAAGATCCTCTCAAAATTATTCTTTCTTATTTACCAGAATTGTCGGCTTTGAGCTGCTGGACTGCTCTCTCTCTTTTCTCGAGGTTATCAGTCAGAGTCTTGCTCTCGTTCAAAATTCTGATTGAAACAACATCAATAAGGTTAAATACAAACCAATGAAAATACCACAAACATGAGTGTACGTAGAGTAAATCTAACCTGGTGTACTTCTGTTCCATGGACTGTTGAGACCTCTTCATCTGGACCTGGTTGAAGCTGAGTTCCCACTGCAAGTTGTTCACCTCCTTGAAGAGTTTTTAGTAACAGCGCATATTATTTGTAGATTTGTGGGTTTAAAATTATGCAATGTGTATTACAAGAAATGCCTGGCATTGAACTACACTGCTAAACAGTCAGGAGTCAAACTGTTGACTCTGTGGATCTCACATGTTAAGTGTGTGGACAGATGCTATAAACACCATCAGCCACGACACTACAACGAGTAATGCGTCACAATGTAGTGGCTAATTACTGTATAACAACAGATCCTTAACAATATTACTGTTTTCTGTGGAACTGAGATAAAATACACATATCCAAACAAAAAACATCTCAATATTAGAGATGCATAAATAATAGAAGCTCTAATATAAACTTTAAGTCAGAGCATCAGAATCTGTACATGGTTTTAATGCTGTGGGTGATCCGTGTACACTAAACAGCAGAGAAGAAATAATTGCTGCTGTTGAGATACTACAAGTGAAATCAATCACATCACTGTAACCAATTGACTGAATGCACAAATATATTATTTTGTTAAACAAAACGCAAACTTCGAATTAAGGGTCCAAAAAGGCTTAACCTATTAGAAGGTATATAGATACGTGGAAAAAACAAATAAATAATAAACCTCAAATAAACTCAATCAACAAGCAGGAAAGAGTCACAAATTATCCTTATGTAAGGTGCATGAAAGATCTTGTATCACAACCAGGTTCACGTTTAACCCTCTGATTTAGTGGTTGTTGTTCATTCTGATCTGAATAACACCATGAGCCAGAGGGGGGGTCCATTGTTACTGAACAACAGACTATGACTTTTCACTCTACTCGGTAGACAGTTCAAAGCATACAACCATATCAGTTAGCAGGTTACTCCAAAGAAATTGTCTTCTCATCACTACTAAACTATTGAGCAGACGTCATGTATATATGTTTCCTCCAGTTCTCTCCCATCTTCATCACTCAGAACAATGCCAACGCCAAGTCTCTTGTGTGGGTCCACAGGGAATATTGAGCGCCAGTTTATTTGCAAGGGAGAACAACATGCCTTCACCGATGGAGGTCAGGTCACCTTGTTTTCATAGCCATCCAGCGCAGACCTGATGACACCAAAGCTACTTTATATAATTTATATAGCCTCAGGCAAAATCTGCATTAGTTTCTTTTATTCCCTGTAGAAATTCAGAACTTATTACTTAATGATTTGCTAATACTGATCATCCGTTACACATGTCGATTGGTAAATAAGGGGTGAACTTGCACTTATTTTTTTCCACTCAAAGCATTGACTGTAACCACTAAAATGTCCACAATTGTCAAAGACAAAATCTAAATTAAAATATTTGCACTTTTCTTTGACTACAATAAGACTAACATATCTGACTAAAAATGGAGTAAAAGTTAATAAAAAAATAGTTAGAGTAGTAACACAAATTAGTGTTATAATACATATATATGTTGAGAAACTGGGCGTTAGTTATGTGGTCATTTTATTTTTAAATGTTTTTTGCAAGTTAAAATTTATATTGAGCAAATTTCGTAATGCGTCTATATTGATAAAGTTCAAGTTTTATATAGATTTTAAAATAATTGGGGTATTTCCCAGACTTGATTGCTCCTCTTAGCAGTTGAAATGACTCAGAATGCAAGTGTAAATCGAGAGAAATGTCTCATTTTAACATAATTTCATTGCAAACAGATTTAGCCCAAATTGAAGTACCTTTTCACTTACCTTCTCTAGAGCTTTCACCGTCTCCTCACTTTTCTGCAACAGACTTTTTGTGTGACTTGTGGCTCTGTCAAGAATGGCCTGTGTGAAGGATAGGTAACAAAACAAAACAAAATAGTACTTACTTTCACAGTTCCTCCTTACCCTTTAACTTACAAGCTTCATTAGGTGATCCACTGGGTGGTACATTTGGGATTTCTGCCCTAAAAGGATGTACCAGAAACAGGCAGGAAACATGCATTCAGGTCTGAGGACACAACCCCCATGATAGATACCATAGATACCCCATGATAGATACCATAGATACCCCATGATAGATACCATAGATACCCCATGATAGATACCATAGATACCCCATGGTATCTACACACCCCCATGACTTCTAACCATAACCCTCTCTATGGTATCTATTTTCAACAGTGCATCTCCTATTGACCTCTTTCTTCACTCATGCCGTTGTAACAAACTGAACCTAAAACATGACTGATGGTTAGGGCCAAGGATCACTTCAAGTCATTCATGAAGAAATTACTAAATTTTAAGGGGTCAAAAAAGAAAAACATCCGAACTTCTTTACATCTGTACGAAACCACGACATCTACTAAACAGCATTCTTGGTGGATAGGTTTTCCATCTGATGTCAAGGACTTGAATGTGTTTTAAACTGATATAGAGTGAGATGTGAGGTACAAAACTTAGTGTAAATGTTGCCCTACCTTCCCTTGTAAGACCTTCAGAGCTTCATATTTGCCTTCAAGGTACCGATGTGCTACCTCCAGCTCACAGCACAGTATATCTATCACCTTGGCAAAAGAGAGATAATCCGTTACAGTCCATCAGGTTAAGAGATCTCTTTTACAGTTCAACAACAATAACATTAACAATAGTTTGTCTTACCTCAGTTGCTTCTTGTAGTCTGTCCTTCAGCTCATCTTTGGACAGATCCACCAGTGAGTCTGCTAATTCACCAAGAGTACAAATGCAATCAAGGTTATAGAAATGTGTGGATTTGTGTGTGTGAGTGTGTGTGCGTGTACAACCAGAATAGTTCTATATACATGTACATATACATAAGTAAATTGGGATTTTATATTGACCATAGGTGTGATTGTAAATGTGTATATTCTGCCTCTCGCCAAAAGGGACAGGCTTTAATGTCAGAAGTGTAATAATGATAGTAATTAATGGAGAATTTTGAGGAGAAAAGTTATCTTCCATGGTTTAAAGAAAATAACAAATAAATACGATAGAATGAATCCAGAAGAAAGACCCACTGATGCATTTGAGAAATATTAATCCAGGAAATTAGACTGTGCTTCTACTGAAGAAAGCAGAACCACATTTTTAAATTTGGAAGATTGTTTGCGGGATTTGGAGATGATGAAAGTCGAAAACATATTCATTGCAAGTAATATTTTGTCACAGTAGCTAACACTGAATGGCAATAGAACTCGCACTCGGTTTACTTAATTGTGAGGGCAATTCATGCTAAATTAGGGGGTCTCTGTAAATACATTAGTTCAGCCTTTATCTGGTTGAGGTTTATGACAATAGACATCTCTGTATCTGATTATGGCTCTGAATATTTTAAAAATATTGCTGTGTATTAATAAAGACACGGCCATGTCTGTGTTGCTTAAGTGGCAGACACATTTATAGTTAAGAGAATTCATTCCTGACATGAAGAAATTCTCTCAATTACAAAAATTTTGAGCTCAAATACGTCCAGACGACTCTTTTTCTATAGGCCTATAGAATGCTATAGAAAAAGCATATTGAACATAACCTGTCAGTGTAATGGCAATAGATTAGTACTTAAGAAAGATCTGGGAGAGCTTTAAGCATTTAGATTCGTATGCAGGGTAAGTACAGTATATATCAGTATATCTATGTTATCCGTAAAAGAGCCATGTTTGATCAAATAGAGGATATTTTATGCCATCTGAAGGAAATTCCGTTTCAAAACTGTTAACAACAGCATAGAAAAAAAGACAGAACAACCTACTTTTCACCTCACTGACATTACCTGAATATCCAAACTGGACTAGAGTCCGTTTGCAACTTCCAAGTGGTAAAAAAATAAATAATCCTGGTTAAATAATATTGTATAAACGCTACATCTACAACTTGCGGTTTGTTTATTTATTTATCAACAAATGTATATTTTGATTTATTTGACATTAGTAAGCTATGGCAGCTTTGGGTAAGGTAATGCTCAGATGGGACATTCTTACCAGACCGCGACAGCTTCCAACGAGCTTTCTGTTGTTTCTCTACCATCTCCAGTCCAGGAATCCAACCTGCCTCTCCTCTTTGGTTGCTGCGCTGTAGCCATCCTATTCCAGGCAGCAGGGTCTCTGTGACACCAGCAAAACTTTGGCTCTTCTTCCTTGTGGAGCTAGGCGCAGCTCTGACTCCCATTCCATCACCCAGGTCTCCATCCACCATGTCATCATCCAGGCTGCAAACCCCACTAATCTTGTGCATCTGAATCAAGTCAAACATTACATTACATCACACAATGAAATTCTATTTAACTGTTTGTCTATTAATCCTACTTGTTAAGAGAGAGTTTGTCCACATACACTTACTCTCTTACTTGAAGCGGTAATTCACTCCATGAAATTATACAGACTAAATCAAATCCATGAAAGACATCCACATGGGGTGCTTTATACATTTATATCAAGGTCACTATGCCTTAAATCCCTTTTTTTATGATTTTTGTTTGTGGACAGGGATGGCTTTATGGTCCCATTGTATTTTTATGTGTTTACAGTGCAACCGAAAAGTATTCACAGCGCTTCCCTTTTTCCACATTTTGTTATGTTACAGCCTTATTCCAAAATGGATTAAATTCATTTTTTTCCTCAAAATTCTAAACACAAAACCCAATAATGACAAAGTGAAAAGAGTTTGTTTGAAATTTTTTCAACTGTATTAAAAATAAAGAACGAAAATATAACATGTACATAAGTATTCAGAGCCATTGCCATGACACTCAAAATTGAGCTCAGGTGCATCCTGTTTCCACTGATCATCCTTGAGATGTTTCTACAACTTGATTGGAGTCCATCTGTGGTAAATGAAGTTGATTGGACTTGGTTTGGAAAGGCACACATCTGTCAATATAAGTTCCCACAGTTGACATTGCATGTGAGCACAAACCAAGCCAGGAAGACCAAGGAATTGTCTGTAGACCTCTGAGACAGGATTGTATTGAGGCACAGATCTGGGGAAGGGTAAAGAAAAAATTCTGCAGCATTGAAGGTGCAAATGAGCACAGTTGCCTCCATCATCGGTTAATAGAAGAAGTTTGAAACCACCAGGTCTCTTCCTGACGAGGTGGTTTGGACCTGAGAGATTGGGGGATAAGGGCCTACGTCAGGGAGGTGACCAAGAACCAGATGGTCAGTCTGATAGACCGACGCTCCCCATCGAACATGATGGAGTTTGAGGGGTCCAGCAAAGAAGAATGGGAGAAACTGCCCAAAAATATGTGAGCTAAGCTTGTAGCATCATACTCAAAAAGACTTGAGGCTTTAATAGGGCCCAAAGGGGCTTCAAAAAAGAATTGAGCAAAGCCTTTGACTGCATGTTATATTTTATTTGTAATTGTTAATATATTTTGCAAAACTTTTAAACAAACTGTTTTTCAGTTTGTCATTATGGGGTATTGTGTGTAGAATTTTGAGGAAAAAATTTATTTAATCCATTTTGCAATAAGGCATATATATACATAACAAAATGTGGAAAAAGTAAGGTGCTGTGAATACTTTTCGGATGCACTGAATATATATAATGGAAGTTGCATGTTACCCCCTTGTTCACGTGTGTTTTCTACGGGTATACTTGCTAATTGCCACAGCCTAGAAACTTGCAATATAGGTAAACTAGTGACTCTTAAACCGGTGACAAGATACAAAATTTGGATGGAAGATGAAACATCTCTGTTCGTAGTTCTTTGCTTTAGTGTCTATAGGTGATACAGGATTCTTTACATGTCACAAATTTAAAATGGGTAACAAAACCTCAGGATGATTGAGGGTCTCCGTTATACATCCTTGTCGATGTAAAATTCTTATGGATACAGCATTGTTGAATAGAAAGTCCCATTGAAATATCAATGTTGAACAAATTTCTCATTGATACAGTGATGTTAATCATAAAGTCTCATTGGCACAGGAACTCTTCTGAAGCACTTTCGACCCCTAGTGTGCTCCGAGCAGGATCCACTTCAGTTTGCCTATCATCCAGGCATTGGAGTGGATGATGCAGACATATGTCTGCTACACCAATCCCTCTCTCATCTGGAGAACCCTGGAAGCACTGTGAGGGTCTTTTTTTTTTTTTAACTCTCCAGCGCTTAAAACACTCTCTGGCCTTCACAAATGAGAGGGAAGTTGGAAGAAGCATGTTTTGACCGCCACCTGGCTGAATGGACCACTAACTACCTCACTGACGGACCAAAGTACTTGAGGCGGAGGAGGTGGCCTGCAGCATGGGAGCAATAACAGTCTTCAGATACAACACAGCTCACAGCCATTTTCAGAAGTTCTCCGATGACTCAGCCATCATCAGATACATATCAGAAGGGAATGATCACGAGGAAAGAGACACAATCTTAAACTTTGTAGACTTTTGCAAGCTCAATCATGTTCGGATTAATCCCACCATAACGAAGGAGCTGGTGATTGACATATGAAGATAGACCTCTCATGCTACGCCCAGGGATTTGATCATTGAACGGGTGGACTCCTACAAAAATAATGGATGTTCAGCTAATCAGTAAACTGGCCTTGTCAGATAACCCAGTGGTCCTCTACATTAAGGGCCAGTGTCGTCTCTTCATGCTCAGGGGAAACTGAGGCCCTTCAAAGTGTGCAGGATTCTGTTAAAGACATTTTATGACACTGTTATTGCATCTTCAGTCTTCTACAGTGTGGTCTCCTAGAGTGGAGAACAGGAAGAAACTCAGACTGGCCAGCTCTGTCATGGGCTCAGTGGAGGAAGAGTGGTGAAAATGTGTTGTGTCTGTACTCTTGACACCTCATCCATCCATCTACCTTAAACTTGCTTCACGTCCATCACAAATTTACCGGACTTTTTTTGCTTGACTTATAACTTATAACTACTTGGTATTACTTGGTATTGGAAATTGGGCTATTTTCTTTTTTTAAATTGATGTCTATTTATACATGTGTAAATGTGTATATACGTGTGTGAGTTTATAGGTATATATGCATAATATATACACACGTATAAATATTAATATTTATTTTGTGTGTATTTAGCATATTTTCTATTTCATCCAATTTTCTTCACTACTACTGTCACCTTATAAGTGCTACAGCTGATCTAACACTTGAATTTTCCGCTGAGGATTAATAAAGTTTGTTCTACATTATTGTAATGTTGATTGTTACATCTCATTGATATCGTGATGTTGATTGTAAAGTTACATTGATGTAGTGATGTTGACCTTAAGATTTGTACTGACGGAGGGATGTTGATCAAAATATCTAATTGATACAGGTGTGTTGAAAAAAAGTCTCAACAATACAATGATGTCGATCAAAAATCCTCATCGGGAAAATGATGTTGATCAAAAAAGTTTTAATTATACAATTGATTGAATAGCGTTTTATTAGTCATGTTGATCGAAAGAACTCTATCATAAAGTTTTGTTTATCAAGAAAATGCAATTGGCACTCCAACTTTGCACAAAAAGGCTGATACTGCGATGTTGATCATAAATTGTATTGATCGACATCTCTTTAATCAAAATCACCGTTGATGTTGACTGAAAAGTCTCACTGATGTAGTGCTTTTGATTTAAAGTCTCGGATACAGAAATGTTGATCTAAAAGTCTCATGGATACAGAAATGTTGATTGACGATTATTTCATACAGTGATGATTTACTCTTCACCGGGTTCAGGTGTGGATGAGATAAATCGCCCGTTCACTCGGTAAGTACTTTTCTGTACACAAAAGTCGCATTGACGGCCATATTCACTCGGTGGGCGTCATGAATATAGCGAAATTTCCGTTTAACACGAATACGTTGTTTTATGAGTTACTTCCTCTTACCTGCAACTTTGAAGAGAATGTTGACTTGATTCCTTCGTTTGCTTTCGTATCTCAACAGATACACAAAAAAAACCCAGGAAGTTTAAATAGTACTCTTTTTACCTGCTAGAGGAGAGTAACAACTTATCGTTAATTCACCTGTTACGGCTAACTGTCACGTGACTTTATTCTTCACACGCTGCATGACAACTGTAACATGAGCTACATCCGGTCAATAAACTTCAAAATAAAGGGAAGTTTTTCAGAGAAACTCCGACAACTTATCTTCAAAAAATAACGTACCATATATTAATTTAACCGCCTTGTATTTCCTAATAAAAAAGCAATTCAATATCGTGTCAAGACTATGACAGATGACTTGCCTCCATTATTAATACAATATTTATATTTAACATTTTCAAATGTAACCCCTTTCTCATTGTAGAAGACAAAATAATAATAATAATAATAATACATTTAATTTAAAATAGAGCTGCACGTTTAAATTTTTGTTCATGTAGCCATAGTCTTTTAAATTTGAACGTAATTTAGTGAGTCATCATAGCCAGAGGCAATATTTAAGAGCCTCATGTCAAACTGTTGGGTAAATATTGAATAAAGAGGTGTGTTCAAGTGTAATAATAAGATAATCCTTGCTTAAAGAACCCCATGACCAGCTTTTCACAAAAAAAAATTTTATTCACAAGCTTATTTAGGTATAAAGAAAAAATCTTGATACTTCAGTTTATTTATTTTCCATCCATAGGAAGAGTGAAAATAATATCAATTACGAGCTTGATTCTGACCAAACCTCCATTACCAGTTTCTTCAATGTCATCAGTCACTTAGTTAAACAATACTGAACATGTACCAAAAAACAAATACGCACCCTCAACATTTGAACCAGTTTGACTGGATTATGTGTTAGACTCTTATAATTAGGCTCCATGATTTTATTGCATTACGAGCAAGTGAACAAATACAAAGTCACATTCAATTCAGGTTGTACAAGAGAGGTTTTAAATTAATGGAGCAGTTATGGTCACGTGAAAAAATTGAGTATTAGACTTAACCTTAGAAGAAAAGCTCAAAATTTGTTAATATTTCAGTTGAAATTATGAGGAAGCGATAGTAAACACACTAGTAACAGGTAGGGTTTCCAAGAGCCTTAGTATGAATGGAGCAGGCTATGACAGAACAGTGTTTATTAGTCACTGGTATATTCCTCTATAATAAGGTCCTTTTCCAAAAGAATTGTAATAGGTTGGGGCTGACTGGCTGGTAGATCCTCCTCAACCCCAGCCTGACCTTCCACTTTCTTCTCCTCCTCCTCCTCCTCAATGTCCATTTCCAGCTGGCCTGGCTCTTTGTCTGTGAGAGCCTCTAATCTTAATCTAGAAAAATTAAGACAGAAAAAGTTAACAATAGTCGACGTACATTATAAGGACACCTCAATAGCACCCTAAATCAGCGCTTACAGTAGTATGCTTTATACAACAGGTATCTACTGTGTAGTAACAATGAAAAAGTATGGTTTCAGTGTTGGTTGGATTGTCGAACCAAAGTGTATAAAGCAATTTCAAAAAATCCAGAGAAACAATTCCTCCATTTTCTAAAATTGCTTGTTTGTAGGGACAAACATGGCCATGAGCCTATCCTAGCTGACATCAGATGAGCGGAGAGGGACAGTTTATCACAGGCTGCCACACAGTGCCATAAAAACATTCACACTCACATTCACACACGTAAAAGTTCAATAAATAGAAAAGTATGATAGTAAAACCAGGTATTGTGCTTTAAAAATCAATTGTAGTCCAAAAAAATAAATATAAATGTGATGTAGTATAATTTTACTGTACGTGTAAACGTCTCGCCAGAGGAGGTCAAAGAACATAGACCGGGATTGAGTGGGCAGCCACAAAAGGGTCAGTGGACATTTTCACACAGAGAGCAGTGTATACCCAAGGCTGTGCTGTTTTGGCTAGGCAATGGATGGATTTTGAAAAAAAAACGTGTTTGAATCTTTCCAATGTTGTAGACTACAACAACATCAATTCACTGTTATGACACAACATGCATCAATTAATAAACACCATCACACTGTCAAGAAGGACATGAGTATCAAGTCTGTATTCCTGTACAGAAAGTGAATCCATTATGATGCTGATAGGATAACTTAATGTCATTACTGCTAATGCCTTTCAAAGGGAGACGTGAAGAATCAAGGAAACAATGCCGACATAACAGGAGGTAAATCTGAAAAATCCTGAATCATTGGATTATTTCCTTGTCCCCTCCATGAATTCTTACAAAGCACTTCTTTTAAGACAACCCAATGGATCTAAACTCAGTCTCATCCAGCACGCAATGTCGCTCCATGAAATATATTACAGGTAAAATCCAGGCAGTCATCCAAAAACATTTTATTTCCTTTTATATAATTAAATGTTTGTGTTCTTAATGGATAGGTATTTTGGTCTAGACAATAAATTGGATAAAAATATTATTAAGAAGATAATTTGACAGACAGAATCAAAAAGATATGTCTGTCTTCAATTCATTTCCCAACATATTTTATTCATGCAATTTCTTAATTTCCAGAGTGTCAACACTGTAATTGATATTTTACACAACTGAACGATTGAAAATATGTATTAAAAAAATAACTAATGCCGCAACCCTGTTTTAGGTTCACCAGTTTTTCGATCTCTCTTACCTCCAATACATTAACTTCACTACTATTTTTTATATATATAAAATAAAAATTTAAAAACTTTTAGAATTTACATTTTTTTTTTTTTTAATGAATGAGGCAAGGGGGTTTTCCAGTACCTAAGTTTAGAACATGAATATGTTTCCTTCCCTGAACTTTACTACTATCTGTGCCTTTAAATAAATTAATCAATAATGTATACGATTGTTATCCTGTAGCCATTCAAGGACAACATTTTGACATTTCTTCCCCGTATTTTACCCACCCCAGGAGGAGTGTGCCGCTCCTGTGGTGCAGAAACAAACAAAGCGGTGGGAGAAAAAAGGCTGTCTGTCCATGTGAGAGACAATACCAATAAAAAAGGGTCAATGAAACAAGAAGAAAACAAGAATTACATGAATCTAACCAACTACACTAAGCTTCTGCCAAATAATGTTTAAATGGACTGTACTTACTTAGCGCTTTTCTATTCTGCTTGACTACTCAAAGCGCTTTTACAACACGAGTCACCATTTACCCATTCACACTAACATTCACACAGAGGCTGCCATGTAAGGCGCCAGATGCTCATCATGAGCAGTAGCCATTCACGGCATCATTCACACACCAATGGAACAGCCATTGGTAGCAACTTGGGGATCAGTATCTTGCACAAGGACACTTCGACATATGGACCGCAGTGGCCAGGGAACGGACCACCAACCTTCAGATAAATGGACAACCGCTCTACCAACTGAGCCACTGTCGCCCTTAGAAGGTTGGTGTTGAAGTTCTGAGTATAGGAGAGGCACTCCTGTCGGGACTTAAAACCCTTTAATGCCCACACATTTCTATTCACACATTGTGCTTTTTAATTTTTCATGTCCATAAAAAAGTAAAATCTTATGTAAAGTGATTAATTCTTGATGTGCTAGTTTTATGCGAAATTTTCAAATATGTTGTATTTGCACCGTTGTGTTTTCCGTTTGTTTTGTTGAACCCCTAAATGTGTTTTAATTGCTAAAAGAATTGTAAAAAATATTATTATTCTCATTTGAGCCAGTCTTTGCTATATGTATATTCAGTACGAAAAAGATTCATTTAAAAACTAACGTTGTAAAAAGACAAGAAAGAAAATAAATAGAAGAGTTAAAATATGATTTGGTAAATTGTACATTGAAATAAATCCTATTCTGAAACAACAGAATACAGTTCTCTGTATTTTCACATCGAGCGAAGCCATTTTGTGCCTTTAATGTGAGAAACATAATAATAAATCTATTTGTTCACCTTATTGTTTAATTCTGCAGGAAGTATACTTGGATTCCTCAAAAAACTACAACCCCTAGTCCTACTAATACTGACAATAATAATTTATTTATTTTTCAAGACACTTATAGACAACTTATAGAACACTGTAAAATCAAACATTCAGTACAGCGACTAGACAATGTTTTGAAATGAGAAATAAACTAATATGCCCTGACATTATAATCAGTGAAAGGTAAAGTAGGAATAACATTGATTATCTCCTAACAATAGCACTTGTTAGTGGATGGGATATATTAGAAAGCAAGTGAACAATTTGAACAAAACGACATGTCGCAAGCAGGAAAATTGGGAAAATTTAAGGATCTGAAAAAACTCAAGGGCCAAATAGTGATGGCTGGGTCAAAGCATCAGCTCTTGACCTGGTGACAGGAGAAGGGCACACAAGATGCCTTGATGTGTGTGTGGGGACCAAAGGCTATCCCTATATTGTCCGATCCCATAGAAGACCTGCTGTAGAACAAATTTAAAAAAAACTAAAAAGTTCATGCTGGTTCTGAAAGAATGGTGTCAGACCACACAGCATCACAGAGTTATTGGTGGAAACTTAAGGAGCACCTACAGATTATTAGGCGATCAGGATATAATGTTATGGCTCATCAGTGTATAAAGTGTTAGGATATAAGAGATGAAGATAACTTAGATAACTTAAATTCTATTCATCATCAGTGTCTTCAAGTCTTTCTCAGTGACTTTACAAATAGTACAAATGTGGAAAACACTGTGTAATGCGGATGGCCCTGGTGTAATTCCTGCAGTGGTCCCCAGGACATTTCTCTTCACTCATATATCCCACTTGTCTCTCCTATCATTAAGTTACATTTACTTGCCAGTAACTTACCTAAGAAAAATTCAAGTGGTATAAGAGCTGGTAAATCTTAAATCTAACGAGACAATGAGAAGATAAAATCTGTACCTGCAGACGAACCGCCTCAGTGACATCTGTCCCACATCCTGGATAAAAGAAATCTGGGCTGGGAGACACAGTTTAGCACACAACACATTTATTAACAAAACCTCAAGATTTATTAAGTGCTATACTCACTTAATGACTTTATTAAACTCAGTAGATTATGTTTAAATACCACATTAATGGTGCAAATTATTCTAAGGGTTTTAATAGTGTATTTTTTTTACTTTGCTGACAGGCAAATCAAGCAGATTTGAGAAACAGATTGTGTGCAAGCCATGTCTGGCAGTATCAGGATTTTATCTATGTTGGTTATGACCAACATATATCAACATAAGGTGTAAATTAACTATAACATTATTATCCGCAGCCACTTTAAAAGTACCAACATAAATTGTGATATATATTATGTATGAGGATATATTCCCAGTATATAAAGCTACTTTCTCTGGGCTAATAGTCTTCATCAGGACCAAAGATGAGTCAGGTTGTAGTTAAGGTTAGACAAAGGATTTTTTTTTTTTTACTTAAATAAGACACAATATAGAGTCTTAGGTGGTTCAACAACTTCCTGTCTTACTACTTTGAGAAAACGAGAAAGAAGCCAAAACGAGACGGAATGAAAAATTCATCGTATGTCACATTCAACTCATGTCGTTTGAATAAGATATTCAATTTCTGTCAACAGCAATAATGTTGTAATGTAATGCTAATATTAACATCAGAGATATAATGGTTACTGTTGCTTGGCAGCAATGTCTACAACCTACCTCAAACTGATAGAGCACAGAAAGAACTGAATCATTTTCATTGTAGATAATTGAAATCAAAAATATTTATCCACTGTGGTCATTACCAGATCACACTCACATTACCAGATAATCAGGGCAGAACATTAGTACTAACGAAAGTCACTGGTAAGATTTCTCCACCGATTTCCAGGAAGAGCAAATCGGAAATAAATCAGTATAGACCAACCTGTTCACAATGAAGCAATATCACCTAACAAGGCTAGTTGTTTGATTGTGTGTGTGTTTTTCTGTGTGTTTGTGTGAGTCTGTGTGTGGGCCTTACCTTGGTTCCTCATAGGATTGTTGATTTTAGCCAGGAAGGGCAGCAGTTCAGTCTGCAGGCTAACTGGTGTCAGACAGAAGCTCCTGAACAGTGACTGGGCAGACAGGCAGTTATCCTGGTACTGACAAGAACGTGAATTTCATTTCAGTCTACCAGAAACAGCAGAAGATGTTTAAGTACAACACTGACCAGCTGTTACTTGTACCCAAATTTACTTATCTAAGAAAAATCCGAGGTGTTTAAAAGCCCTAATGGCTTTGCCTTCTAAGATGTCTCGCGTCAATTTACCCCATGTAACCACGGACATCTATTCATAGTACTACATCTCCTAATATGTACTACACTCACACTCTACTACACTGTACTACTTATGTAATACTATTAGATTATAATTTGTTTTGTTACATTAATATGTATATTTACATATACATACATCATACTATACTATCACTATTGTTTTTGCAAAGTCGAGTTTGGCTACATTTAAATTGATATGAAATCAATAATGACTTCAACACCTGCATGACTTGGCGAGTTTAGCGAAGTATGACTTAGCCTAATGGACAATTTGTATGCACACTGAAGGTGTGTTAGTAAATTCGCACTTGGTGGTTACTCACACACTTGACATGGTAAAGTTGATGAAATTGTATGTACCGGATTGGAGTGTTTACAGAAATTCAAATGTAAATTGCTTAGTCAAAATTTTATTAGAATGTTTAACATTTTGACCAACAAGCTGGGCAAAAATCCTGTAATCCTACTTGTTTAAGAATTTTTGCTCTCTAGCTTAAAGTCCTGTGGTACACGGAGCTGAAACCTCTATTAATGACCACCTAACTGGTTGCAGGCCTGCTGACATCAGCTGTAGCACTGGTTGCAAAGTGTGGTTACATTAGCTTTAGCTGCTGGAGGGAACTTGTCTTTGAGACTATAAAACACCGTCCACTTTTCAGCTTTCAAATATATTTATTGTTTGACCAGGAGTTTCCTCGTGGTAAATGTGTCATGCTGCCCATCTTTGCATTTTACACAGATATTAGAGTTAGCACTTTAAGAGTCCAGGTTTGAAGAATCTAGCTGCACTTGCAGCTTGTGACTCTCTCTCTCTATACATACACACATTTTATTATCTCTAGATTTGCTGTTAGATACAAAGATTTGGAACAAAGTTATTTAAGATGGAACTGGTGCATTATAATGAGAAATAAATTAAATAATTAAGCTGGTACCCTTTAAGGGTACCCCAACTGTCAAAACTTGTATGCTTTAAAACATATTTGACGGTATCAGCTGTATAAATGTGACATTAAATTTACTCTACATCCCATAGTTAGTAGAAATTTTGAAAAAATTATTTAAACCATAGGTAGCCATAGCTGTTGACGTTGCAATGCATTCTGGGCAGTGACATCAAAACGGTTGCACAGGTCGGCTTCTGAACCACTTATTCAAATCGAACAGTTAAAAATTTCAACAGTCCAGCCTTTTTAATTTGAACCGGTGCGCGATATGAACAAGGCCAACTTGGAAAATTTTACTCAAAGTGAGCAAACGCAAGATAATGAGACGTGATGAAGCAATATTGGTACACAATCGCTGGTGTCGGTGCAGGAATCGTGTTGCTATAGCAACCATGAAAGAGAGAGTCAGCTGTTCAGGTAAGCAGCACAATATATCGATTTTCTCTCGCCAATGCTACGAAAACAATTCCCAACCAGTGGCTCAGCGCGTATCAACCATTCTACGTCATCAACCATAATGGCGACCTCCTGTGTCAAACATGTACCTTGATAACCCATTTAGCTTTTGGGAGAATATTTTATGGACAGATGAGGCTAAAGTCTAACTATTTGGAAGACAAGGGCCTAGTTAAATCTGAAAAACACCAAACACATATTTGAACAAAAAGAACAATGCACTGTTATGGGGTATCTTTGCAGCTTCAGGACCAGAATGATTCAAAACAACTGAGGGAAACATTAATTATTTGCTCTAACAGCAGATTCTGAAAGAGAGTGTCAAGTCATCAGTCTGTGAGTTGAAGCTAAGGCAGCAAGAAAATTACTCCAAGGAGAAGAATAAGACCACCTCTGAAAGTAATTGAAGTTTTGGGGTCACCTGGTAAAAGTCCAGACCTGAACCCTATTGAGATGCCATGAGGGGAACCGGAAAATTATTTTTTTTTTCTCTCACAAACTATCCAATGTGACTACACTAAAGCCGTTCTGCAAAGAAGAGGGGGACGATTTCCACCACAGTGATTTTAGAGTACGATTTCCTGCAGGGTTAGGTTTGGTTACGGTTCTTTAGTGGTTACTCAGATTATTCAAGCTTCTTTTCAAACTACTTGTTTGAATATCCAGAACACAAAAATTGAAGATTTACTATCTGTGCATTGTTCTCAACAATACATAACTACTACTAGCACTAGTTTTAAACCACAGGTGATCTAATCATGAACAACAGCCTAGGTATGTTTTACATTTTTGTTGACCAGCAGCCAGCTGGGTTTATGCAGAGGTCTGAAGCCGACAGACGCTTGTCGAGAGTTGGAGTGAAGGAGTCCCCTGGTGGCCACTGAAGTCCCATATTCCCCCAACGTACTACGACTCTGAAAAAAGCACAGCAGAGTCCCTTATACACATGACACCGGTTATTGGGAACAGTCAGTTTAGAAAATATACAAATAATTGACGGAAAAAATTCTGATCCACATTATAACTAAACTCATTACTGTCAACTCTATTACCATAATTCTAAAAATTAATAAACTTAGGGAGGGGCATGGAAATGGTGTCATGACATATTACTGGGGAAGCAGCTTCTCGATTACAGAACACAAATAACAAGAACAGTTGGGTACTAAATTGTACTGTGTGAACCATTAAGATTTGTTTTTAATTTTCAGGAAATGACTGACTGTCCAATCGGCAGTGAGGAGGTCCGCATCAGACAAATATCCGCTGGCCTGGTCCACATCCTCTACCTCAGTGAAGAAGTCAAGGTAGTTTTGGTGCAGGTACAGGTTGAAGAACTCTCCTGACATGTGCGAACGCTCAACAACCAGCTGAGCAAGAAGACATAGAGAGCTGAAATTTTAGATGTTCTCAAAGAACAAATTGACACCGATAAAAATGTTCAATAGCATGTTTGTACCTCAGGGTTTACTTGTAACACATCTCTGTGTTGAAATGATAGGTGAGATGGGAGACTATGTTCAGAGCTACAATGAGCTGCTTTAGAAGCTCCATGATTTCTTCCTGTTGATAACAAACAACCAAGCTTACACATTTTTCCATCCGTGTGACTTATTAAAATAATCCTATATTTGATCAGCTGAAGATATATTGCAGCAGTACATCAAACATTACATTCACTTTTTATGGAGTTGGGCAATATCTATGAAAAAATAATAATCTAGAACCATACGTCAATCAGATGTATTTTCTGAAATATAACAGTAAGCAGTATTACAAGCATTATTTTCAATTAGAATATCAGCTAAATCCAAAAAAAAGTACAACCATCTTCTTACACATGAGAATGCGACATTTGAACCACATGATACTAGCAAGGGAAGTAGTTGTGGATATGTGTGAGAGAAAACAACAAATAAAAAAGACGAATTCAGCAAAAAACAGCTGGTGCAAGTGAGAGTTGAACTAGACTGTTTAGTCCACATTGAGCACTGGTTTAGTCCACTTTCTCAGCAGTGGATTGAAACCAACTCTCCAACAAATACTAAATTCTCACTAAATAGGGAATATTGAACAGGAAATTGTTTGTGGGGATGAAACGAAAGTTGCCTGAAGTGTGTTTAAGACTCACGTTTGCAGTGCAAGATCTTTCCCAGGGCTCTGAACAAGAAAAGTGAAGTATCTTTCCCTCCAACAGCCTGTTCATCTTCCTGCTCCATAGTCTGTTTGGACTTTGTCCTTTGGTTTCTTCTTGAAGCAACTTTGCCGAGGGATGTCACATGTTTGTCCTTTTTCATCTTCAAAAGTACCTTTTCCAAGGATGTATCTGGAGAACGATGGTGTTTTAAAGAACAAAAGGTATTTAAAGCATATCTCAATCAGTGCATGCAAACACCACTCATGACAATCCTTATGGAGGCATCAACCCTAACCTGGGAGAGATGAAAACTGGAGACTGTTGACAGCACTGCGAACATCTCCTGAGCTTCCTGAACACAGCTTCTCCAACACTGTCTGGTCTGGCACATGCATATTCCCACCGCTCTACTTAAAGTAAGCAGAGGACATAATAGAAAACACAAAAGAACTTGAATAAAATAGTTTATCAACTGCAAGGATTTCTTCTCCCTTTCTTGCCTCTGAAGTTGAAATTCGAGTTAGGACCTTCATCATTGTGGTTGGAGCCACTGGATTAAAACTAGAAACAAAGGATGCACAAGACATCGATCAGGGTAATCCAGTAGCCATTCTGAATAGAACAACCTATAGACCTTAGGTCACCAAATGACAGTTATAGTCAACATTCTGTTAATCTATATTTTTTTATTGAAAATTTTCACATTCTTTCTCATATTAAATTTATGCCCAAGATAATAAATATATCAGCACAAAGTTTTAAAAAATGTGATGAAATTTCCTGGTTTATACAAGAGTTAAATCAAGTCATGTTAATTTGCATAATATTAATCTCATTCGTCAAGTCATTACTATCGCAGTTAAAGGTTTTGGATTCAAACCCACCAGGTGTGATATTTCTGTTGCATGTTCTTCCTGTCTCTTCATGGAAATGAATACAGGTTTGATAAAAGGCTTACTTTAGTCCAAAAAATCAATACTTTCCTCTTGATTTTGTTTCAATAGAATTCCAAAAAGCATATGAACATTGTTTATATATGACCATTTTGGTGCAAAGAGGCAAGAAAAATAAAGGACGAGCACAAACACACACACACACACACACACACTCACAAGCACACATACATATGATGCTCAAAAAATAGGGGAGGACTTGAATCATACACCAAATCTCAATGAACAGAACATTAAAGTTGAAAATCTTAATGCATCATGCAAAATATACACCAAGGGCCACTAAGGCTGCAACATTGCCTTACATTGTCTAATTCATTGAGAACATCATGAAACTAGACCCGGCTTTACATAACACCAGGCATTGTCCTGCACCAGGAGGATGCAAAATGGGTCTAAGGTCAGGGTATTGCTGACTGGCACGTTGAGACAAGATATCCCTACCCAGACCATAACTGGCCCACCTCAAAACTGATCATGCTAGATGATGATGCAGGCAGTATAACTTTTGAAATGGCATCTCCAGATTCCTTCACGTCCTTAACATGTGCAGTGTGAACCTGCTGTTTTCTGGGAAGAAAACAGGGCACACCAACAGTTGCACCAAAGCAGGTGAATTGATACACAATTCTCTACAGTTCCTAACTGGACAGATGGATATCTCAGAAGTTTAATTGACTTAGTGTTATACTAACAACCATTAATATCATTCACACTTTCACTCGGAACAATTTCCAGTCACCGTTCCCCCTGCTCTAGAGCTAGGGATGGTGTCCTGGGGGGATCTCCTACCAGACCTGGGTTTGGGCCCTAGTGAGCTCCTGGACAGTCTGTGGTGTTGCTTGCCTGGATGGAAGCTTTAGTACCAAAGAAAGCCATTCAAACGAAGGCGATAATAAAAATGAAAACGCAAAAAGTCCAGACAGAAAGGTCACAGTTCCCCAGATGGATTTGAACCCAGAACCCCCTCTCTCTGTAGCAGCAGAGCTTAGTATTAACCCACCATCATTATATAAAGGATTATTATACAAAAATGGCATTATCAATATATTGAGTAATAAGCAGTGTTGTGAAATGACTAAATGTTCTTAAATTGCAGTGTGTCAATCTAGCAGTGAATTTTTCAACCGCCTATTTAAATGAAAAATATATTATCTCAATAAATATGGCCCTGAATTTACAAAACAATCTTCCCTCATCACTTTAAAGTGAGAACTGAATTGTGTCAGGGTTTTGTGTCCTTGGTGACAATGTGGAACCTGATACTGCTGATGTCAAGCTCCTCTTGGATATCTTTGGGGAAGAGAGAGCGCGAGCTGCTGTCACCACTCAAACTGTCTGACACTATGAACACCAGAGGACATCGAGAGGTCTTCACAAAACATCTGGAAGACACACAGCAAGGGGTACGGATGAGAGAGCGCTGATAGATTAATACAAATAGCATCCATTAGGAACATTCTAAATAGGACCTCAATATACTGTAGAGGAGCTGTCATCAGGCTTGGAAAATCCTGATGCTGGGGACTAAACATGACCGAAAAAATAACTAGTTAAGTCCCAAGACCTTAAGGAATAATAAGGTCTGCAAGCTGCAAAGTTAAACCATTAGTGCTGGCATAGATACGAATGCTTCAATCTTTACCGTTGCATTGTTGCTTTAAAGCTGTATGTCATCTGGGCATTTTCCTGGTTTCTTTAAAGAAAGTATGAAATATAGGGTAAAATGGGATCTCACCTCAGGATTTCATGCAGACTACCAGGCTGTCTGTAGAACTGGTTTGGGAAATCCTGAGGAGGGATAAGTAGGTGTTGAGGTTCCTTTCCAAAAGTCTAATCATCCTTTGATGAATGTATCAGTTTAACGATTAAAAAACACAGTATTTCAACAGACAACTTTCAATTAGAATATTTCATTCTAATTCTAATCTGACGATGTACATTGACTGCATCGACCCTAATGTATTTGTTGATGAAATTTCAAATTTCATCAAAATCATTTAGTTTTAAGTTGAAATATGCTACAAGGAACTTCGTGTAACCACTTTACATTAAATTAGCAACCGTCCTGCCATTTTAAAGTGATTTTCGACATTTACATTTAGGGTTCAACAATGCAAATTTGGTCAATTCTATCTTAAGACCATAAGATGGCAAACAATTGTAGTTTGTAGTGGTTGTCAAAGTGGATCATCGGTTTCTATCTACCCCAGTCCTCCGTTTTCCGCTGTCATACCAACCAACTACATATACTCTTTCACAACATTCACAACCCTTCTCTATGGTCTGCGACACTGAAATCACAATGTGATCCAACTTCAAGATTCAAGAATTGTATTGTCATCTACACAGTGAAAAAAACACAGCGGTTTAAACCATGCAAAGCAATTCTTACTTTGCTTGTCTCGTTTCTCAAAAGACAATAATACAAATTAAAATTAAAATAACAATAAAGGGGTAAATAAATAAATTAAAAACCCGAGCTTAAAAGGAACCTGGGCCAAAAAGTAAGGTCCCTGTGCTTGCTGTGAAAAAATGGATTGATTTTATCACAACAACTCATAATGTGGCACATTAGTGTGTTTTTGATTTGGAGCATGGTCCTGGGGAATTTCCTCCCAGACCTAGACCAGGGCATCAGTGAGGTCCCGGATGGTCTGTGGCACTGAACACAGTCTTTGGATGATTAGAACATTTTTAAATTCTCCATAATGTGCAACTGAAGAGAAGAAAAATGATAAATTGGGGGAAAAGGATTCTGGTTTCATACCTCTACCAATATGAGCTTCTTGTCTGTAGCTCCTCCATCACCCAACATTTTCAGGCAGTTGTACTTGTTGGCTCTCAGTAGAAAGTCCTGGAACTGGACTAACTGGGAGCTGTAGGACAAGCCATTCATACTCCATCCACCTGTTGCTGAACATTGGAGAAGTGATAAAAGCTGACACAGGATTGTGGTGCAAGAATCTGAAACAGTTTTCATGTGTTCGCCCAGAAAATATTAGTCATCAGTCTACACCCTTGATTTCTAGTACGAACTCATGTTAAAGGTAATTTCATGTCAATTCTTGAGGTATGATACTAAGGATTTGTCCTCACCGTACTGACTGCTGTTATATGGCTCCATATTGGTTGGATTAGTCCACTCTTGGATCCTGAAACCCAGTTCCAGAGACAATACCCGGATTGTGGCAGTCTTCCCACAGCCTGAAGGTCCTGTCAACAGTAAAATGCCACCACCCTAACGAAGACAAGAGGCAGGCTGAAGTTGAACCTTAAAGATAGACAATAGTCATACTTTCTCAGACTACAGGATAAACTCTTCAGTCCATCTTGGTAAATGGACCGTACTTATATGGTGCTTTTTGCAGTGGAACAGCCACTGCGTACTCAAACATGTCAAACACGGACATGCCGGGGATCGAACCACTGACTTTCCGATAAGTCGATGACTGCTTTCTGAAGCCACAGGATGTTTCCTTCTATTCAAATTACTAAGTAAAATGTTGTAACTGAGTCAACTGTTGATCACAGAGGATGATTGGAAACAAAGATCTGAGGTTGAGTTATTTAAATCATGATTTCCTGGAACGAATAATGAAAAAACTCAAGTACCTGTGGTTTGTTTATGTGAACCCTTAACCAGTTATCCACTTCTTCTATCTTCTTCTTGTGGACAGCTAGCTCGGCCTATACAAATAAAATTAGTACAAATACTAATGTTAAAAACATTACAGTAATAATATTCATAATATAAACTCCAGTTTCATAATGCCTTTTATTAAGCAAATGTAGCTCAAAAACTTGTACAACAGAGAAATGACATGTACCAAAACAAAAAAGATGTGTATGGGTAATGACTAGTTTATAGTTCCAATTAATTCTGAAAATTAGATTCGATCTTTGCTAATAATATTTTCCACTTATGTTCCTGAATGGCTCTAAATCCAGCACGCAATTTTAAGTTAAGGTAAAGTACATTATAGTCTGTGGCCAACAACTCTCCCTACCTTGATGTAATGTTTGAGCACTTCAGAATTGTCCAGAAAGAAAGGCATTTACACTTAGTCCGGTTATTAGCTAAACGTAAATCTATTCATGGACCACACAACAAAAGTAGTCTTTGGCAAGTCCAACCTGTGAACGGGGTGAGTATCTATCCACCCAGGGCTTATCGTGGTCACTTTCGGCTGACTCTCTCAGAAGGTAAGACCTGTGAGAGTCTGAGGTGGCAACCTCTCCTTTCCCCTTCCTGGGTCTCTTAGGTGTAGCTTTGAAGCAATCCTGGCTAGTCTTCTTCTTTCCAAGTGGAGAATAGCCTTCACCTTTAAAATCAGCAAAGGCTGGATCCACCCAGCGGTTCAGCTGTATAAGTACAGTAAAAAAAAAAGTTGTTTAGTATTTATAAGCAACAGCTGTTAAAAACACATCTCTGGTCAACATTAATAAATAACAGCAAAATCCCCCCAAAAATAGTAATCAGCACACGGCACATTCCCAATCCCCCTAAAAATTCCAATTAAAAATACATATCATAATTGCACTAATTAAAACTAGAAAGATGTGTCTGTCATCATTCCTTATATGTGCAATTTCTTGAAAAAAAAAAAAAAGGGGTTTACCGGGTGTGCTTCCAAAACAAACTCTAAAGCATAGGTTAACATTGTGGGAACTCAATGTTACAAACAATAATAACAAAACCGTTGATGTGTTTAAACCACTTGCTTTAGGTATATAAAACAGTTTTTAAGTTAAAGTAAGACATATTGTTCATAATACCGGATACGCTGAATATTTTTTCCCAAAATGAGGAAAACTAGGAAATATATATCCAACGACACAGTCGTTAACTCTTAGCAAAAACCTAAATTTGTGCTGATGTTGATAACCCTACAAACCCTAGATACCGGCAGATGTATTATAAATATATAAAAAATTCAAAACAAGGGAAGGATAAAATAAAGAGGTATTCCATATAGATAACGTAGTCTGTTGTGGGGGATTTTAATAAGACGAGTTTAATGTACCTAAGTTTTATGTAGACTGTACAAAAAGGGTGATAATATTCTGGACTTGATATACACTTATATTATAATGCATACAGAGCAGCCCCCTTACCACACGATTGGCAACTTGACCATCTTACACAAATGTTAACAGCTACATACGGGCCAAGGGTGACACAAACCCCCTGGATCAAGGGAAATGAAAGTGTGGCCATGGGGTGCTATGGAAACATCGCAGGGTTGCTTTGAATGCATTCAATGGCCCATCTTAAAAGGGTTAGGGTTAGAAGCAGCCGTCTGTGAGGGAGTCACAAATCTACAGGAATATACAGAGGCTATGTCAGTATTCATAACCACATGCATATATTTTACAGTGTTTTCAATAAGAACACTTGCTAACAAAAAAAAAACCCTGGCTGACTGGGAAGGTTCGCTCACTGCTAAAGGCACGAGATGCTGCCTTCAGATCTTTTGACTCTACGGCATATAAGGTGGCAAGAAATAACCTGACAAGAGGCATCAGATAGGCAAAAAGGATGTATGGATTTACACTGGTAAGACATGTCACTGACAACAAAGACAGGCGGTGGCTTTGGTAGTGGTTCCACACAGTAACAGGATTTAGCCCCACGCTGCAGACAGACCACAGTGACCCACCTTTACTAGATTACCTCAATGCCTTTTACATATTGTTTGAGGCCACCAACAACAAAAGTGCACAGAGACTTCCATCTTCAACCACAGACCCGGCACTTCAGCTGTCCCATGAAGAAGTTAAAAAGGTCTTCTCCTAACATAAACCTTTGGAAAGCTGCTGCCCTAGATAATATATCATGGTGTGCCCAAAAAGACGATGCAGAACAGCTTTAGGTAATCTCCACTGCCATATCCAATACCTCCCTCAGCCAAGCCAGAGTTTCTACTTGCTTGATGAGAGCAACTATAACACCTTGGTCAAAAACCAAACCCATTAATTTTTAACAATTTCTGACCTGTAGACCTAACTCCAGTTGTCATGAAAGGGTTTGAGAAGCTTGTAATGCAAGCAACATATAAAATCAGTTCTCAATGCTGACCTGGATTCTTTACAGTTTGCGTACAGAGCTAACCAGTCTCAAAATGATGCTTTATCCACAAAGCTTCCCCTCAATTTGTCAATTTTGGATAATAGGAAAACCTATGCCAGGATCATATTCATAGTCCAGCTGCTGATGGACTAAAAGGGCAAAAGCACAAACAATATAGTCCGCATGGATGTAGTTTATGGAATTTATACATTCCTTTTTTTTACCTCTGGAACAATGCACTTTATAAATGACCAATGTCTGCTTTCAATTATGAAGTCTCAGCCAATTTTTATTTTTATTTTACATATTTCTATTTTTATTGTTATTTATTTGATACGCACTGTTTTTCTTGCCTTGTAAGGTGTTTTAGGAAGGAAGTGCATTGAAGGTGACAAATAGAGGAAAATCTTAATTTGACGACAGCGGTGAGTTTGTTTTCAATACAAACTCTAAAAGAATTGAGGGGAAAGTAAGAAATATGTATAAAATTTAGAATAAATAATAATTGTTTAAACAGGTCAAAGAAAATCTGTTAGGAGAAGTGATAGACCAAGGCTGTTAATAAATCATAAACCATTGGCAAATGAAAACATTCTGGTTCCATAGATAAATCCCACATCAAAATTTGGTCAGATCGATCGAATTCCCTTTCCAAACGCACAGACAGATTTACACTATACACTATGTATGTTTATTTTTTGTAAGTTTTTTTTAACTTACCTGGCTTGGTGCAGCTTTCTCTCCCAGGGATAGTTTGTTCATATTTTATGATAGTGTTTCACACTGAGGGTATCAGTGCAAGGAACTGCTGACAGCAGGAATAGTTGTTGATGGTGTAGCTGTTACATCTGGTTAACACAAGGCAGTAAAAGAGCACAGTTATGTGGAAATTACCTTAGAAAAACTGTGTAAAAATGTGTATGAAACTGTATTTCTATCGATGTTCCCAATAATCATAATAATAGATTGTAAAATATCTGAGCCTATGGCGACACTACAGGTGAAAGTGATACAATTCTTTTTTATTTCAAATTCTGAACAGCCAAGGCAAAAAGCCTTGTGTGAACATGTCTGTACCATGATCCTAAATTTACAACAAATTGCTCATGAGCAAGAAAACTTGGGTATGCCAGTTTCGATATCAAAAAGACTTGATTACAAATATACAAATGTAATATGTGAAACACCCCGGGGTATTACTTTTTCGATCTTTAATTTCTATACATCCCAGTAAATAAAAAAGAAAAAAAAATTATAATGCCTATTCAAAGTTAGAGGTAACTGTGTCTTACTAAAATGGGTCCACTTCATGACTGCGGTAAAGATATTCATAGATTTGAACTTCATGGATACAATAACTGATAACCTAATTATTTTTAAGTATAACCATTAGAATACCCCCTAGAAGTTGTTGTGTTGAATCTGTTGACTTTACAGTGTATTGGAGTGATATGTTTATTTTTCTTCCAAATAAGAATTCACCATAATTTTAAAAAAAACACATCTTTCCAAACTAGTTGTAGTAGTATAACCATTGGAAGACCCCTATGTTTGTTATGATTATTGTGACAAAGTTCAATGGAACAGTGAAAAGAATGAATTTTCTAAAAAAATCGTAATTAACCACAGTTATACAAAAGCTACATTTTTGGTGAGGATGCTCTACATATGAATGACCTATTGCACCTTGTAGACGGTCTCTACTCACTCCGCATAAAGATCAACGTTAAATCGTCAAGCGACGGGTATTTGAGGAAAAGGAGGTTTCAGCTCGTTGTCTACCTTACTAGTATACGAAAAGCGGTCGGTGGGTCTCAAAAACAGTTCGCTAAAGAAGTATTGATCCAGGAAGTTTGAATCTTTGAATTTCTTTCTAACTTCAATGCAGTCACTCGATGCCATTATGAAAAACCCCTATCTTGTTGAGAACGTATAAACTACAACTCCTAATAGCAAGGACATGTGGTATCTACTATTAGGAGTAGTTTTACTTAATTTGATATATTTAGTTTATTGTAAGCTAACATATCAGTGAGCCAACTTACTTTGGTTCATCATTTGATGTGTTACAAGCAGAAGACGATGTTTTCGCTTCTTTTAACCTTTGAACGGAACTAATACTTACCTATCTTTTATTCAACGAGAGGTTTACGTTGTTTAACAGAACAGTTATTAACAGAGTGAAACTGGAGTTAACGTTCTTAGTAGTAACAACATATTCTTCCTCGGTCGAAAAATTTAATAACATGATCCACTCTACCCCTGATTGGCTTACGCTGATAACTTCACTCTGACTCTAACCAATTATCACTTCCGAATGGCTAAACCTCATGCACTCGAACCGAAAGGCGTCAAGTGATCGCCAATCAGAGGCACGGGACTGCAAGTACTTCCTCTGCCATCCCGAGGCTGCAAGTGCCTCAAACTAAATATCCGTTGCCGTAAAATTGTCGTAAATCCTCACATTGCAGCAGTGTACGGTTTGTTGATGGGAATCTGTAAAAGCTAAAAGTCCTTCGCACCTTTTATTTTGTATGTTTCATCTTATTTAGATTCGTTTCTTAAAAGTTAGCAACGAATTGAATCTTCCCCAGATTTCTAATAAGATAATTATCATTTAGAATTTTATATAATTCGATTTTTCTGTCTTTCAGGTTATCATAACCAAAACACGTGTTGGATAGAAAACCATGAAGATGAAAAAGCGACCAAATATTCTTCTAACAGGTAAAAACATACTTCTGTTGCGTGTCTTTCAGCTACATTTCACACTTTATTTTCTTTGTTCCTATTCATACAAGAACCCCGCTGCTGACATAGTCAGTGAAGACTTGGTTTGTCTGAAACGTTGTTACTGTGAGTCACTGTAAGTAAGACAGACGATGTGTTTTTAATACTGCGTATTTGTATATTGTTCTTATTTCCATCAACAATAAGGTCATTTACATTTATTAGTCAGATTGACAAACGGATGAAGAACGTGGGGTTTTGTCCTGGGCTTCACCTAGCACTTGAACAGTGTCATTGAGAGGACTCTCAATCTCACAAACTACCCCTCTAAAATATGAAAATATCAGTAACAATCTAACCACTTCACTATTCCATTCAGTGAGTAGCTGCAAAACCACATTAAGTGACAGACTTACAATACAATACTGTTCCACTCAGAGACACAAATTATTCTTGCCTACTGTACTACACTTTCACAGTCATCCCTTCACCATCAATTGTTCTGTGCTTTAATAGTAAATCTTAACCCATATTGTCAAAGACGTTGCGGTTCAAATAAAAATGAGAGCAATGCCAAGACTTTGCTCAGATGTGAGAGAATTCCACGGTGTGTGATTTTTTTTTTTTTTTTTGAGATGTACGGTTGGTGAATTCTATTCAGATAAATCCTGGAATGAAAGCATATCGTATCTCACATTCCTCTCCTGACGTAAATATATATAGGACAAATTAGAGACAGACATGTCATGACTGACACAGAGTTTCTCTTATCTCATGATTAACAAAATATTATATTTTCAGGTTTGAGTTCTGACTAGCCCCAGGTGCATATTCTTCATTTTAACATGTGTTTGCGTCGAGAGAAAATTATAATTTCATTGTAAACATTGAAATATTTCAATGTTTACTTGTTAAATAAAGGTTTGTCTTGTCCCCATCTCAGAGAGTAAGGGACTCCCTTGACCTCACGCTACCTCCAAATAAGAAAACATTTTTGGATGATTTTCCTTTTGGATGATTTTTGGATATAATGTCCCTTTTCTGCTGCCTCGCCAGTTTACTCAATACATAAAAAATATTGACGTGACTCAGTTACTACCTATAATGTTGCCTCTGAGGAAAAATAATTCTGATTATCCATTCTGGAGCCACTTCCCTATTCGGGAGAGGCTGTGTTTAGGGGACATTTGATTGAAAGAACAGATGATGATTTTGTATTACAGGAACTCCTGGTGTTGGAAAGACAACATTAGGAAAAGAGCTGGCCGAGCGGACAGGACTGACCTATGTGAACATAGGAGACCTGGCACAGGAAGGTAAAAACTTGATGAGACACACAATCTGATGAATCCTTCTACAAATCAGAACTGTTTTTGTGCTGCCCTAGCTGGCCCTTATTATTGAGTAGAGTGTTCCACAAGACCTGCCGCCTGCAATTCCACTGATTACTCAGCATTCCTCTGGCGAAGATTTTTCTTCTGTCTGGCTGTCTAAGATGCGTCAGAATGCATGACTTTATACAATTAAACTTACAGCTGGCTACTCTTTCCAATTAGCCTACTACTTTAACTTCTTTTTTGCACTTATATCCAGATAATGGCAGTGAGTTTTCTAAGACTGTGCTAACTACACTCATTATCTTTCTCTAGGACAACTCTATGATGGCTATGATGAAGAGTACCAGTGTCCAATCTTGGATGAGGACAGGGTGAGTGCAACATGCTGGTTCTAATGTTCTGACTAGCTCTGCAGAAAACAACTAATTTGAAATCACTGCACCACTCTGCTCTATTATTCTACATTGTAATACTCCTAGGCTTAGTGTACCAGGGTTCATACTCCCAACATTAGAGAGGGAGATTTAAGGAGATTTTATCTAGATATACAAATGAAAGACACTAGTGTCAGGGAGTTATTTAACTTGTTAAATGATGCAATAAATTACATCTTTTACCTATAACCTTGACTGCCCGGTAAATTTACGTATAAAAAAAGTATATTAAACTCAGGCACATATTACATGGCCACCAGAATTATTAGCACCTTTTACAAAACAATAAATAATAAAGTCAGACCAAAATAATGTCTTCATTTTCAACACCCATGGTTTTTATTTGAAAGTATTCGCTACCTTTCATCCAAGTAACAACATTATTAAAACATTACATTCTTAAGATAAAACATATATTTTTTACTAAAACGTGTGCCCCTCAATTTTTGCCACTCCTAGGAAATCTAGCAATTGAAAGATATCCAAAGTATATTAATAGTCCATTTTTATATTTTAGGTACACCTGTTTGAGTAGGAATTCTGTAGTGATGGACAACCCGACATTAGATACAAGAAAGTCTCTAAACAATCTAAATTGCCAGTTTCAACAGATAGAACAATAATTAAGAAGTTAACTGCTTCAACTGCCAAAAAATTTTTTTAAGATGGATGGTGAGTAGGAAGAAAGTAAACCATACAGACAAGCCCCTCATATCCACTGTGAATTCTGGTGGTGAAACTTTGATGCTGTTGCGCTGGAAAGGCCCTGGACATCTTGTTAAAATACACTCCACTGTACCATGGACTCCATCAAATACCGTAATATATTGGATGAAAACCTTGTATCCTTTGTCAGGAAACCTTAAATAAGATGTGGGTGGACCTCCCAGGACAAAGATCTGAAGCACGCTAAAAAAATCTACCCAAAAATGGTTCAGAAAGTTAGCTGGGATATTCCTGACCTGTCAGCCAGCTCCCTCTTAAAGTTCCGGTTGCCAGGAATGGGAGCGTTGTCAAGATTTGAATTTTGGCTGGCACGGGATGGTTCCTGTGGGCGCTTTGCTGTAATACTGGGCCCAGTGCAGTACCAAGATCCCAAGTGATAGCTTGTGCTAGTCGGAAACCACTAATCAGTCACTCAATATCATTGGCCAGAAGGTAATGATGGTCCCGGAACAATCACTCCATCCAAAATTGTTTGTTTGCCACATCTTCCAGCAGTGCCAAAGCAGCCATTGTGCGTCATTACAACAGTGTAAATCACAAACAGTTCAATGCATCATGTTAAAATATTAATAATGATGATAATGATATAATTTGAAAAGCAGCTTTTAAAGCACGGTTAATGCACTTCACACAATGCATTTAAAACTTAGACTTAAATCAAACTTAGAGCACAAGTGTACACTCTATGAAACAGAATGTACTATATATAAAACCAATAAATTAAACTGCACTTGTATCGGAATATGGCATCGAAAAGACTTCCTTGTAAACGTCTTCTGTCTGATTCGTTTACTTTTTGATTTGTGAGAATGAATTCAAATATCATATAAATATTGTTTGATAATGACAGAAACATCTGATGATTTGTTTGCAATGACAGATATATCTTTATCTGTATATTTATTTTCCAGGAAGAATAAAAATAACTTTTTGATTATTTTTTGTTTTTTGTGGAGTGGTTTGAGAGGTTTTATTTGGACCTATTTTACACACTGGTATTAATTTCACACTTCGTTTCTGTTTCATCCTTTTTTCATCTGAGTTGTTGTTATCCCCATGGGGGCATGGGACAGACTTTATGTGGCGGCTCACTCATTATCCCTTCAAGTTTACTTTTTATATTACTTTACGTTGGAGGAGCAGCAGCTCTCTGTGGGACCTAACGCAGACGTCGGAGGGGGAAGCGTGCCGGTGCACTTATTAAACTGCGTCAGCGGGGATTCCGAACGGCGCTCCCCCCGATTCACCCTGCGAATGTCCGCTCTCTGGTAAATAAGTTGGACGAGCTGCTGCTGCTCAATTCAACCAACTCGGACTTTCGCAGATCCGCCGCCCTGTGCTTCACTGAAACCTGGCTAAGTGAGAACATCCCGGACAACACGCTTTACCTGCCGGGCTTCCAGCTGCTCCGAGCAGACCGCGTAACGGCGCTCTCGGGGAAGACGAAGGGAGGCGGGGTCTGCTTCTAAATTATTGACGGTTGGTGCACGGATGTCACAGTGCTGAAGAAATCATGCAGTCCTCATTTTAGAAACTTTATTCATCAAATGCAAGCCGTTTTATTCTCCACGGGAGTTTTCCTCCTTCATACTGGCTGGAGTTTACATCCCACCCCAGGCGTGCGTTAGTGAGGCGTAACAACACCTCGCTGACCAGATTTCTGATCTGGAACATGAACACCCAGACTCTCTACTCATCATTGTTATGGACTTTAACAGAGCAAACCTCAGCCACAAACTGCCAAAATATAGACAACACATCACGTGTCCCACCAGGAACACTAACACGCTGGACCACTGCTACACCACAATAAAGGATGCATATCACTCTGTCCCCTGTGCAGCTCTGGGACTCTCTGATCATTGTATGGTCCATCTCATCCCGTTCTATATGCAGAAATTAAAATCTGCTAAGCCTGTAGTCTGGAGGACCCACGAGGCAAAGCCTCGTGGGATGTTGGTTTCCTGCAGTTTTCAACTGCAGGAAACCAACATCCGCTGCTGTGGAGAGCTTTCAACTGGCTGAGGAGCTGAATAAGTTTTATTGCAGGTTCAACACCCGCTCTGAACTATCAACAACCCCTGCCCCCATTACACCCTTCCCCACTGACCCCAAGCTTAGAATCTGTGAGACCAAGGTGAGGAAGCTATCTCAGAGACAAAAAAATCAGAAAGTCTCCAGGCCCAGACGGCTTGTCCCCCTCCTGCCTGAAAGCCTGTGCTGAGCAGCTGACCCCATCTCCACACAGATTTTTAATAGATCACTGGAGCTGTGTGAAGTCCCCTATGCTTCAAACACTCCACCATCATCCCAGTTCCCAAGAAATCCGCCATCACAGGATTAAACGACTACAGACCAGTCGCCCTGACGTCTGTGGTCATGAAATCCTTTGGGAGAATGGTCTTGTCCCACCTGAAGGACATCACAGGCCTCCCGCTGGACCCCCTGCATTTTGCCTACCGGGCAAACAGGTCAGTGGATGATGCGGTCAACACGGGACTGCACCTCATCCTGCAACATCTTGACTCTCCAGGGACATATGCAAGGATCCTGTTTGTGGAATTCAGTTCAGCGTTCAACACAATTGTACCAGAAACACTTTGCTCCAAACTCCTGCAGCTCACTGTACCAGCGTCCACCTGCCAGTTCATGATAGACTTCCTGATGGACCGGAGACAGCAGGTGACGCTGGGTAAAATATCATCCTCCACCAGGACAATCAGCACGGGGGCCCTACAGTGCTGTGTGCTGTCACCTCTACTCTTTTCACTCTGCACGAATGACTGCACTTCTGACGACCCATCTGTCAAACTCCTGAAGTTTTCGGACAATGCGGTCATCTGCCTCATGCAGGACGCCGACAAGTCTGCATACAGACGGGAGGTTGAACGGCTGGCATTCTGCTGTAGTCACAACAACCTGGAGCTGAACAAGCTCAAAACTGTATAGATGAGAGTGGAGTTCAGGAGGAACCCCCTGTCTCTGCCCCGCCTCGCTGTACTGAACAGCATTGTGTCTGCTGTGGAATCCTACAGGTTCCTGGGAACTAAAATCTCTCAGGACCTTAAGTGGAC
This sequence comes from Lophius americanus, assembly GCA_037951165.1. Lineage (NCBI taxonomy): Eukaryota > Metazoa > Chordata > Actinopteri > Lophiiformes > Lophiidae > Lophius > Lophius americanus. The sequence goes on from JBBDHG010000174.1 coordinate 1,741,005, forward strand.
ATCCAATACAGAAAAAATCATCAAAAAGGCCCAGCAGAGCATGTACTTCCTACAACCAGCGTAGGAAGCCCAACCCGCCTCAGGTGCTGCTGATCCAATTTTACAGTGCATTAATCCAGTCTGTTCTCTGCACTACCACCACTGTTTGGTTTGGATCTGCTACCAAACAAGACAGAAACAGACTATGACGACAACAATTAGATCTGCTGAAAAAATCATCTGATCCAACCATCCAGGACCTATACTCCTCCAGAGTCAGGGAACGGGCAGGAAAGATCCCTGCAGACCCGTCACACCCCGGACACAACCTGTTTCAACTTCTCCCCTCTGGCAGGCGCTACAGAACTATATATAACTACCAGACACAAAAACAGTTTCTAGCCACTGTTTGACTAACAATTAAAACCTGTGTCAGTGTTGTACAATAACCTTGATCACCTCAATATACAATAACTACCTCCAACTGTCATTACTCTGACATCTTTGCACTGTCAGATATATTTATATATACAAATTAATACATATATATTTAAATGTATATAGCCTGTACACAAGGTCATCTCCACTTGTTTATAGCTTGTATATTTGTTTATTGCTTGTCCATTTAATTTGAAATTATTTATATGACGTTCGTAGTGTGAGAGCTCAGTTAGCCCGAGTCAAATTCCTTGTATGCATATACATGGTCAATAAAGCTATTCTGATTTAATACCATGGGTTGCGTAGAATGTGCCGTAGGCCTTCTTTTTCTTGTATGCATCATTTATAAATGATGCCCCAGAGTGGAGCTCAATTACTTCCATTCATTCATTCATTATCTCTTGGAGACTACATGAACACAATTATCAATCTATCGCTAACTGAACTAACATTTCAAACTGCAAAAGTGTATATTAGTCCAACACTTATTAAAATAATTTGATCACTGTGATTATTTGTAAATGCAGCACCAACATACAACAGCATGCTCATTTGTCTCATTTGTTCCCTTTTTCTATTCATGCATTTCCTCGAGGGGAAACCATTTACATCCAATTTTTCAAAGTTAAAGACCTGTTATTTTAAGCAACCATGCTGAGGTAACATTCATTTGGAATAGAAATATTGTAGATAAACCTAAGACCAAATACCCCTCTTCTCAAAGAGTTTTGACAATATCGTTAAAAAAAAGGGATGGCCATCAATCTAAGAGATAAATGCATCCCCAAAAACAAACTCTTGGACCTCCTCCAGAGTTCTTCTACTTTTATGTAGGACTAAACTATGTTGATATTGTTAAGGGGATTGCAGAGGAAGTTTAGTAGTGAGGTGTGTTCAATTTTCACTGGGCAAGACACCTTATGTTAATTTTCAATACAGATCGAATGCAATCATATAATATCAAATGTAAATGTTTTATGTTTTAACCATGCAGGTGGTGGATGAGCTGGATGAAAAGACGGTAGACGGCGGTTTAATTGTCGACTATCATGGCTGTGACCTTTTCCCTGAACGCTGGTTCCACATTGTCTTTGTCTTACGCACAGACAACACCCAGCTGTTCACACGGTTAGAGAGCAGGTAACTTACTCTTCATTTCTTAAGTTTACTTTATAGATACAAGCTCCATTTTTCTTGTTTTATTTTGTTGATTGTCAAACTGAGGTACACTTACCCAAAGACTATATGGATCCATCTAAGGGCTACACAAAATAAATCTTTAATTACATTTTTTTTTAATTTTGTTTGCAGTACAATACGAATAGGAGCAAAGGAAGGCATTTTGGTTGAGGGGTACATTTATGTAAAAGCAATAAGTCTTGCGAGGGGGATTTCTCCCCCCTAAAAGAATCACCGCCTTGGGTGTTGCAGGGGGGTATTAGCCCCTGTTTGGGTCTCCCAAGGCAAAGTGTTCCCTCTGGAGGGGTCAAACTAAGAGTGATTCAAAGATCCAATGAATAGGCATCAAAGAGTTTGTTATACATTGGGCAATTGGATTGTTCTCCTACACCACTGGTACAGGAGACTGGGGTTTGAATCCCAGTCAAAAGAAGGCGTGGCAGAAATCTAGTTTGGATAATTAGGCAAGGTTAGTGCTACCAGCCTACACAGCCGCATCTTGTGCCGGTCCCAAGTTCGGATAAACGGGAGGGTTGTGTCCGGACGGGCATCTGAGGTAAGTACCTATGCCAAATCAGTATGCGTAATTAGACGAAAAAAGGAGACGAAAAAAGTTGCTTGCAGTTTGTGATACCTCATCTGGAATAGGTAGACTGGAGCACCCTTTAGGTACAAGACCTGGGAGGGAAGCCTGTCGGTGAATGACTGGTGTCAAGGCCTTCTTCCATGGGGCTTAGGAATGTTCAGCCCGAACAAGCTTCATGGAGCCACCGTCCTTTGGGCTCACCACCTGCAGGGATGGGCAATAGGGTTGGGAGCAAAGCTGACAAAGAGCACCAGGGCATTGTAACCCCAGGCATTGCTGAATGGTTGAAGTTATGAGGAATGTTACCTTTCTGGCTGGAAAACCAGCGCTTGTGCGGGAAACGGACCGGTAGTGTGGTAGCAAACTTCATCCTACCATTGTATGAAAGTTGATTGGGTGAATGCTGGCTCATGATGTAAAGCGCTTTGAGTGGTTGAGCAGACCAAAAAAAGCGCTAGCTGCTATGTACAGTTCATTAACCATTTACGCCTCGTCCCTGCTCTACCAGACACAGAAACTTTAGGTCCCTGGGTGCTTCACAGGGGCCGCCCACTGCTCCCTCAGGGATGGGTCAAATGCAGGGATACATTTCATGACATTGTACTGTATGTATGTACTGTGTAACATGTGATAAGTAAAGTAAATATATTACTATTATTTTTATTATTTACCTAAAATACACTAGAAGACATTTGAGAAGAAATATAGAAGTGGCTACTGCTGTTCCACCAAACTGCTGAGCAACTTCTGTCTTCCTCACTCAATTTAAAAAGTTTATTTTAGATATTTTTCTATTAGGCCTGGCTTTGATTTGAATTAAGATATGATTCTCTCCTCGACTTTTTTGTTTTTTCGTTTTGTTTTGTTTTTTGATTTGTCTGGCAGATTGCTCCGGATTATCTTAAATAATTAAGTGGAATGAGAAAACAGATTTACGCGTCACTCTGTTTTTTCTCATGTGACATACCAAACTTTGTGGTGAAGTTTAGGTGGATTTTCCAGAAATTTGAGATAATTGATTTTTGTTTTGCTGCTTCTGTGGAAAAACATTGCCTACAATTCACTTGTTTTTGAATTTATCATCTCCTCTAAATATTGGTCACATAACATTACACATTGTTGAATATTATAGCAAAATTTGAGAAGAACCTGGCAGCCCTCAGTGGTGTCCAGGAAGCAAGGACACCTCAGTGAGGTCCTCAGTGGTGTCCAGGAGTGTGGGGTGGTGTCACCCCACACTCTCATTTATAGTTGGCTCTGGGCATTTTCCTCCCTCTAAATATTCTTTTTCTCCTACAAAAAGTAGCATAGTTTCCGACGGAACCCTGCTAACAATGCCAGTGGTGGTCGTTGTTGACCGTGGCCCAGAGGTATCAGTTTGGTTTTACACATATTGATTTGGCATAGGTTTTACTTCTTATATCCTTTCTGAAACAACCCTCCTCACGTATCTGACATTCGGACTGGCATGTGAAGTGCACTTATGACCCCTTTGTGGCTGGGTTTTACAATCTGAGTCATTATGCATGATGATTATGCATTAATTACCTGATGGATTTTATTCAAATTCTGTAGAAGAATTTTGCACTTTCTGTGAGTCGGTTTCGGCGGTAGACATGCACTAGTTGAGGAGTAGGAGCTTACCAATATCAACTGTTTGGAGTTTTTCATGTTCTCCCCATATTTGGTCGGGTAGTCTCCCCACCATTTAACATTTATCATACAATATGTCTAATTAAAAAGAAGTTTGACTACAAGATGAAAACATTCCTTCATGATCAGAGTTGTAATATATTTATGTCTCCTTCTGTGTGTCTGACAGGGGCTACACAGGCAAGAAGCTGCAGGATAATGTGCAATGTGAAATATTCCAAACCATCTATGAGGAGGCCATGGAGGCATACAATGAGGAAATTGTTCACCAGCTAACCAGCAACACTCCTGAAGACCTGGAACACAACTTGGAGCAGATAGTGCAGTGGACTGAGCAGTGGATGAAGGACCATAACTAGAAGCCAAAATCTATCTGTTGATACCAACTTGCAGGACTGTCAACTAAAGTTATTTTAACAAAATTCTCATTTGTTAGTTTTCTAATATCCATTTAATTTCAGAGATATTCTCAGAATCAAGACTGGTGATATATTGCTATCCGCCAAACCCTAATTTATATACCCGTAGTTTGGCGCTTTCATTTTTCTATAGGTGAAACTAGTTCCAAGTCAAGCGATGTGTTCTGCTGGGTTCTTATCATTTTTTATTTTTTATTTTCAATAAATGACTTTTGGAAACTCAAACTCAAACATTCTCACCATGTCTGGTGATTATATGGTCTATTTAACAGCCAATAGAGACCTATTCGGAACCATGAAATGTTGATCGCCTCCGAGCTTAGATTATGAGCATACCTAGCATTTAGATTTGATTTGGACAATATTGGAGTGGCTTTAATACAGCTCTGGAGGTTGAGCTATAACATTAAAACCACCTGCCTCATATTGTCTAGGTCCCAGTTTGCTGCCAAAACACCTCTGTGATCTACTGGGTAGTCTCAAATCTTTCACTCAGAACCAGCATTAATTATTTCAGCAATTTGTTTGTAGATCTTCTGTCGAATTGGACAGCATAGGTATCTTTTTATATGTGTATATATATATGTATACATACATACATGTTGGGACATCGGACTATATATATTTATATATGTGTGTATATATATATGTATACATATATATATACACATACATATATGTTGGGACATCGGACTATATATATTTATATATATGTGTGTGTATATATATATATATATGTACATATACAAACATCTATAGAGATATAGATATGTATATACATAGAGATAGATATAAAGATCTAGATAAATATATATATAGAGAGAGAGAGATGAAATGTTATATCTAAAAGTCAAATCTAAATGTTTAGAACATGTGCAAATTTACACTGTCAGTGGAAATTCCAAAATAAAATCTAATCAGTCTAATATCTCCCACCTGTTGACAGGTGGCATTGTAGTAACATAATTAATGATATCTACTTCACCTGTCATTTTATACAATGTTAGGCTTATACAATGTTAGGCTCCTTATCAGTGTGTAGTTGATAATGTTCAACAGGGCAGCATGAGTAATGGGGCCAACTGGGATAGTTAGTATGAAATAGTCACCTTCCTTATCATTTCCTTCTGTTCCCATCCAAATTTGTTGAATCCTTCAGCCTGTGAATCAAGACCAATGTATAAAGTATATGAATTACCTAAAAACAACTTTGTGAAAATCTTATCAGTTTCTGAAATATTATCCATATCTGTGATTATGTTAAGTAATGCTAATTGCTACACTTATGTAGTTTGGCATCTGACATTTATATAAAAGCTGGGGACCCATTCTATACATTTGTAACTGAAAACCTTGGGGTCATTAACATTACTTAGTTCACATTGCTGGCTTGTAAAAAAATTTGATCGATTTATTGCTTTTATAATAAAAAGAAAATCTTAAGCAGATGAGTTGATGCTATAAAATAAAACAGGATGAACTGAGTGATTTGAGAGGTTATGGGTACTCCTGATAAAATAATAATGCACTAGGTCCAGGCGTGGTTTTTAAACAGAATAGGAAATTACACTATCAATTTGTGTTTTGGCCAAAACACACCTAGTTTACTAAATGAGGGATAAAATACATTTATATGGATCACTAAGAACATTTTATGCAACGAATACGATATTTGGGTACACTAGCTTGTGATCCCTTTGTGGCTTTGTTAGAGGCTGAATATACATATGATTAATTATTATTATTTATTAACATTATAATTAGATTTATTATGGAAGAATGCAAACTGATAAGTCAGAAAGCCAAAAAGCAAATAAATACATATATATTCATATATATATATATATATATATATATTATAAATATAAAAATCAATATTATCGTAAATAATAGATGATTATTATAATTGAACAAAGAAAAACAGGTGGATTATATGAAAATATTTACATAGTCATGTATTTTTATAGGTTAAGGATACTATTTCTGTTTCTGTTATTTAATTGATGTTTGTGACCATAATAGATACATTTGAAGTCGAAGTAGCTCAAAATTAAGTAAGTTACTTATGTTGAAGAACTCGCTGCTTTATTATTATTATTATTTCTTTCTTTTTTTCATCATTTTTTAATTTCATGTTAAAGGATTTATTTTATCTCATCTAGTTTGTGATTCAGAAGTATTTATTTTTGGTTTATTCCTTTTATTTATTCATTTCTTTATGTTAGACATATAACGACAGCTTTTTTGTCTAGCGTTTGACAAACTTACCTGCACAGGCATGTACACATATTTAAAGCCATGGGGGTGGGAGCCACCATAACAAAATTCCGCTTTGGGCATCAATTTGGGTAGGGGCGGCCATTGACCCATGAGACTGAACAATGTCACCATGTCACCATGAATTAAGCCATCCTTCTTCCTATCCTCGAGATCTTATATTAACGATGTCACGTGACTGACATCAACAGGCTTGGCTCGTATCTATAAGGAAATCCCGGAGAACACGCTTCTTCCTCTCATGTTGTCCTTGGATTAAGGTGAGAAACTTTATCATAGTCAGGTGGACCCTTCTCAATTCTAACACTTGCTCCACTTTCCAAGTGGGATTCCAAATGCCCCTCAACATCCTTCCTTCCTTTCCTTACTGCTCTACAACCAGTCAGGCAGGCATCTGTGGACACTACAATCCTCTGATGGAATGCCCCCCGAGAATCACCTTGAGTTAGAAGGGACCTGTTCTGACAGGGCTGTAATTCCAGAGTAAATGACTGTATTACTCTGAGTTTCACACATGTTGGATCCAGATTGAAAGAACTCAGCCTCCTCTGTAGTGGTCGAGCCCTGAGTAACTCACAGGTTCATGTCAATTCTGAATAACCTTGGCAAAATTAACATAGCTAGATACTAAATTGACATTTTGTTTTGCATTCAGCCACTGCCAATTGCCTAACATTAGGGAACTTATGTAAGCTTTAAAATGAGGTGTATCCCAGATGAGGTGTATCTGAAATGATTTTTGCCAATGTTTCTTAGAGATCCTTCCTTATTTTGTCAATGTATCTCTATCTTTTTAAGATTTTAAGAAAAGCGGGAAGAGTTCCAGTTAAATGCTGCTGACTCAGCCACACATGCAAGTAGAGAATAAACAACAAGCACACCAAAAGTTCCCGGTACATTCATATAAATTAATAGTGATTGACTATTCAACATATCGCTATATTCAATTGTTTAAAGTTAAAATAGAGAGACAGGCCTTAGAGTAGGCATCTATGCTGCACTCTGTTTACGGTTAATAAACTTGCGAACGGCAGGAGGTAGTGCCAATTATAATTTTAACATTGAAGAAAACAGTAGCATGATATCAAGTAAAAGATATTTAAAGGAAATATTTAAACAAAGCAATGTAAAATACTCACATGTGGTCATGGTGCACTGACTCGGTGTTCCCGTTGAGGTTCAGGCTACATTATTGCTAATATGCCATTCTAAGACGTTAATATTCTGAGCTAATACTTATATACCAAGTTAAAGCTAATGCTAATATGCCAAGATACTAACATGCTAAGCTAAAGTTAATGCAAGTTAAATGTTCTGCTCACATCAGCCATACAAAAGAAGCACAAATAATAAGAAACAGAAGTGTGTTGTATGTTTGCTCCTGGTAAAACTAGCATACTAACATTTCTGCATTGAGGAAACGATGTGAGTGCGGTTGTGAGAGGTGTGTCTCAAAGTTCTTATATTTTCCTGCCGTGATCATTACTGTGTATGTTACTATGAGTTGAGTTGGTTCAGTTAAGCTGAGTTAACTGTCTATTCTTATTAATTTTTTGTTTTTCAAATTTTGTAAATTTTTTTTTATAAAAACATGTAAAGCTTGGCATATTCTTTTGTAAAGCGTAAACAAATCTTTTTTTCTTACGTGGACAAGTTTCTTATGGCTGCCTCCATCAAGTTTTGATGTTTCCATAGAGTGCCGAAATCATGGTTTTCTTGAGGATAGCTTCATGGTGGGACACAACTCGAGCTGACGTGATTTTTTTCCAGTTGCTGAATTGCGGAAGGCTGAGCCGAGTTGAAAAGTTGAACATCTCTTAAATCAAGGCATGGATTTCCCACATCCTCCAAAATGGACACACAGTCATGAGGCACAGCCTCCTGCCATAAGATAAGTGTTGCAGAATTCAGGATAGTGCAATGTTTTAACCAACTCTGAGCCAACAAATAGTATAATATGTGATGATGGACCGTGTTAAGGGTGAATACCCAAACAGATCACGTGAGGCCGGAAGGGAGGCTGAATTGGGCATGGACAAAAGATAAGCCACTTGTCTCTGTCTGCCACCAGGCTACTGTTACAAGACCAATGTCATAATTCTGTTCCTTTCATCAAAACATTGTGAAAAAGGTTTGTCAGGATTTGGAAGAAATAAAATAGTCTATTTTAAAGAGAGCTTCAAGTCATTGAAGGCATTCTCAGTCAGTCTAAGTCATTTGCACATAGGTTCTTACCATGTATCATGGCAGAAAGAGGAGCCGCCGCATGATTTGGGATCCACCGAGGTCATCCACATAATGCAGCAGCGCCGAACCTGCAGGAAGTGTGAGACCATTTTTAAGTGAGAAAATATTAGAAAATATAATTGAGCCAGCCTTGCGTAGAGAATGAAGGCGTAGTTCCCTCAATAGTCTCAAGTTTCTGAGAATATTGTTGTTGTTTCTCACTAGGAGGAGATTTTTGTCATTGTTTCCTGTACAGAACTCAAAAAAGATGCCATTGATCAAACTGTATACCCATGGTTCATCCTGTGTGATGAAGAACTGGATTGATTTTAGTAAAGGTGGGTTGTATATTTCTGACATTAGAGGGAGGTTTATCACCAAAAGTTTTTGAGTCATCATTTCTGAATCAACCAGCCAATCATTCATATGAATCAACCTATCGATGAGATCCAGCTTGTGTCAACTGTGTTTTACTCTTATAGTTCATATTTTACTCAAGGAGCTTTAAAAAACAAAAAAAGAATTACTGTGGACATAACTTCACATTTCATTTAAGAAGATCAATCAGGGGGAATGCTTGTACAACGCAGGGGATTGGGGACTTTTGGTGGATATACACTTTCTGTCAGGGATTTCAGCATTGATCCATAGATACTATTCCAAGTCTGCTCAATAAATCCCATTATATTCACCGGGCAGCGCAGAAACAACAGGAATGTATGCTTGACACATGAATTATTCAGTTCCTCATCCACACTCAGTTTTACAACTCTGCTCAATTTTTGGTGTTTTACTAAACTGTGTTTTTAAAACTGAATGAGTTGTGTCCGACTCACCAAATGATTTAACAGGTTCGCCATTAATTAAGAACATGTAATGCCTTTTTTTTTTCAAGACTTCTGTTTCATCATACACGTGAGATGGAGCAGATGGTTTAGCTGCTTTTTGTGTGTTTATGTATGTTCAATTAAATCTTGGGGAGCTTCAATAACATTGTATGATAACACATTTCATTTGCGTAATTAACAGAATTGGAATAGTCTTGGCGTCTTGATGTGTGCAGTATGTGGGAGATGTATCATGAGTGCGCCATGACCGTATCCCTCCTTCTCTCCAACCCCCTCTGCGTTCTTAATTCCTGACAGTATTTCTCCGGGATTGTCTGCCATACAGTAATGAAAGATACTCCTGTCCCGTCCATCCATATCTGTGCCTCTTCTTCTTATGTCTATCCTGTCCTGCCATGGGAGAAATCTCACACACGGACTTTGTCCTTTGTTTTAATTACAGTCTCTCAGAACTGAGCCATCTGCAACTTCATCATTTTGTTTATTTGCACCACCTTTTCCCTTCAGGAAGAACCTTCTCTGCAACCCAATGCTGCTCATCTTACATGCGTAGGAGTTCCCAGATATCAAAACTTGCAGAAAGCAACTTTTAATATGCATCTCACATCGTCATTGGGGAGGAAGCCAAAAGACAGCAGGCTTTGAAAGTCCACTATTTTCATTGAACAGTTGAATTAGTCCGTCCGAATAGTGTGTGGCAGTCTGCGGCTGAAAGAGTTGCTGGAGCAGGACAACCTCGGCTGGAATGAATGGAATGACAGGGGCGGCTGCATCTTCCTTCAGCGCGGCTGAATCGATGTCCGGATCTGCCATGATTCATTGATAACAGAGTGTGTGGATTAAGGGCCTGAGATGCACGTACATGTACGGCAGCGTTCACGGCCTGTAGGTCTCAATTCGGTTAGTTGTCCTTTATATCTGATTGTATTAATTGAGAAAAGTAGGAGGGAGATTCAGACATAGCTCTACATTGTATAGCAGAGGAAGCATCTGCATTCTAGCCTGTTTTCTATTCTCTTTCTCCTTCCTGTGCATTTTCCTCACTTAACTTCACATCAAAGTAGGAAATAATATTGTTCAGTACTCCAAACACCATCACCATTATTCAGAATCATCTGTATACATTAACCTCGAACAAGAAGCCAGTTGCCAGAAACCTTGGAATTGTTTCAACTCAAATCTTTCCTTTGATTGAAAAATAGAAAAGTCGTCTGGTCTTGCTCTCGTCACCTTTGTATTTATGAAAATTAACAGTGCAGATTTGCATGAATTTACCCAGACTTAGCCCCTGTCATATCCAAGAGATTATAACATTTTGGTAATGTTCGTGTGTGTGCATTTGAAATAAAATAAAATAAAACTAAAGCAAACACTCAGAGACTGCAAATATCCACCAAGGCACAACGGTACCCAAACACATTATTGCGATCAGAATTAATTAGATCACTTAATTTAAATGACGTCATGCAAATACCTCCATTAATGTATGAGTTATTGAGTTGAGACTCAAAATGTACCAAAAACTCCAACAAACCCCAAACAAAATACTGTGGAGCCGTTTCTGTTGTGCCTTCAACTCAGCCTCATTCTCTGTATTCAGCACAGTGTGCCCCCAGCTCCATCCCCCCACAACCACCAGGTTTTTTTTTCCAGTTTCCTCATATTCTGTAAAATAACGAAGACATAATAATCCCAGCTGTCCTCATTTTGCACAAGCGCAAAGATAATGTTTAGATGAACTTTAAATTGCTATTTGTCTGGCTCAAGCATTTTCACCTCGGTGGCATCACAGCCCAAAACGTTGTAGTTATCACTAGGATATGCCTAAATTTACTTCTGGGTAAAATTGCATGTATTTAAAACACTATATCTCCGTTTTAATTTGTAAAATGGAAAAAAAATATTTTTTTCAACTTACCGTCACAAAGAGAAAAAGTGACATTACAAATACAAAAACATTAAAGGAACAAAGGCATCTTTTAGAAAAGCACTCAGAGAGCACAAAACTCTGCAAAGGGCCCAAACCTGTGAATCTAATTTTTCCTCTGCTCGAATGCTCTTCATTTGTTCAGCATGTAGTTTAATTCTCTGCTCCACACTGCTCAATTTTTGACAGGACATTATCTTAAACAGACATTTCTGCATCATTTCATGTTCATCTGCAATGTAAAAAAACGAAGGAACATTACCTAAAGTTTAGGAAAAATTCATGCAGATTTCTTTCTCAATTCATGAATTATTGCCATAAACCACCGACAACTCCATGAAACTCTCTGACTATCTCTCAAATACTCTGTAGCCTGTCTTCTCCTGTGTCTTCCACTTCAGCTTCTCTGTTCAGTCCACTGAGCCAGCAGCTCTACCCCAAAGGGACATTAAAGGAAGAAAAGCATCAATAATAGACTAAGCCCCCAGCTCCACCCCAAAGACAAATCCGATGAATCAAAGGACATCAATAATGGACTAAGTTTCAAGAGAGGGCCTCGCTAACTTTGTGACATTACAACACCAAACAGCTTATTATTCTATTTTATTTTATTTTATTTTAAATGCTGAAAAACATGTAATGTCACCATAATTTAATCATCTGTAGGATATGCCTAGACCTGCCTCTAGGTAGAGAAGTTTCATGCAAATTTGTCTATTAGTTCTTCCGTAATCTTGTTCACAAAAGAATTGAAAAACAAATGCACAGAGATGAAAACATAACTTCCTCCCTTGGCAGAGGTAATAACAAAGCTGTTTTGTTAGCAGGATTACAGAAAAACGACAGGTTAAAACTGTAGGTGGAAAGTTAGTTTCAGAAACTGAATTTCAAGCGAGTACTTTTCCATAATGTGACATCACCGCCACAAATGGCTTTGTTATTTTTATTTTCTATTATATGCTGCGTTTTTAGTATTGTCAATAAAAACTGAATCATTTCAAGAATATATGCAATCAGTCGTGTGACAAAAACACAGAGGTACAAACATACCCCCCTTTTGGGAGATAATAATGACTAATAATGGCAATCTTTCTATTATTATAGCTGCTATTACTGTTTTGTTGTAAATATCTGTATATTTCTTCTCCTTTCACTTTCTTTCAACTCACCCAGTCAAGGCAGTGAGCCTCTGCTTGAAGTCTCTGACTGTCAAAAGATTACGGATAATAAATGAATTAATAAATGAATGAAAAAGTATTTTTCAATTTTAAACTTTATTTGTTAAAGACGCGTTTACTACACAGGAACGGCGATAATCATATATGGCATGAAAATAAATCACGAGCTCCTTTATTAATTGTTCTGTCTCCACAAAATAAAACTGGTATATGGACTGTACTTATAAAGTGCTTTCCTAGTCTGCTTGACCACTCAAAGCACTTCACATTGCGAGGCAGCATTCACTCATTCACTGTAGAATGAGTAACTGAGAGGCAGCCCACTGGATGTTCCATTGTTTTTTTCTTTCACACACCAGTCAGTTCAAATTGGTGAACAAAAAAAGAAAATTAAAACCCAGATGAAGTTCAAAGTAAAATATGTCTAATTTGTCAAAGCTTTATTTTCTTTCTTTTTTTTTGTAACTTTATTAACACCAGAACACCAATTCGGCTGAAGTGTGAGGAACCACGTGATAAACTTAATCGTCATACTAAGCCAATCAGGGGCAAAGTAGGACGGGTCCTGGCGTCGCCATAGTAGGATTCGCAAATTCGCCACAAGCACCTTATGTTCGCTGCGCCGTGTACTCTGGGAACACATAGTAGTTCAAGATGGCGGCGAGCAGGAGGCTGGCCAAGGTAAATCTCCTTATCCCGTTATTTTCATATAATTTATGTAATTTTTTTTGCCTTGTTAGAAGCCAGTCTACTCGTTTATTCTTTTCTTAACACATACAGCGACACGCTCATATATGAAGACAAATTAAGTTCATATACGTAGCAAATTATAATGAAAGCGAGGTCACTGCTTCTAGCCAACGTTTTACCGTTAGGTTGCTGTGAGCACCGGTAAAGTAGGCCGGATACTCGAGACTCGGTCCTCTGTGGGAGACCAATAAATTAGTTGTTTACCAACGGTGCTTTTTAATGTAGCTATGGATTGAATAACCAAAAGAAGTGATATGCGATGTGACCAAGTTGAGTCCATGTGTGAGTTTTTACGACGCAATTTGCTAAGTTGTTAGCAGTAGGCCGTAGTTGCATTCATGCTAGCTAGCCATGAAGCAGAGAAGCTGCTGCAGTGTGCATACTGGGGCGGTGCTCGTGTACAGTCAAACGCCTACATTGAGCTGCCCTAAGCCTTTCCATTCTTGTTCTCTTAATTTTGTTTAAGGACGGTGTTTGATCGAATGGAGGTGGACGTTAAATGTAAACAAAAGCACATGCTGACTGAATAAGAAATAACTGATTTGAAATTAATCACGTGACTTCGATTTTTAATAATTTAAGGTTAAACATTTTTGTAGTAACAGTGCAGTGTTTTAAAAAAAAAAACTAACTAGCGCACTGTCCGAAAAATTAAAAGAAATGTGCTATTATTACAGTTTTCGAAGACTACTCATCCCCACCACCACATGTATGCAGATACACAAAGAACTAATATGCTTTACAAGGCTCTGCCTTCATAGTTAGTGCGTTATTGCTAACAATATTATGTGCTACAAATGGGCGATTCAGGCTTAAATGAGAATTGCTTTTTTTTTTGCTTTGGATTGACATTGCTATTCTCTCCACGATCAAACTATTCCAATTAAAATCATATTGCACTTTGTTATGTGCATGAGAAATCAAAAATCACTATGCGCTGTTCATGTGTTATAAATAGATGGACACCTGGTTTCAACCTGTTTTAGGAGTCGAACAGCAGATGGGAAGAAGCTGTTTTTATGTCAGGGTCCTGGAGACTAGTGACCAAGCCTGGCCCAAATCCAGCAGACCTTCTGTTTTTTCTGTGTGAATAAGACCTGTGTCCGTCAAATTTGGCTAACTGAAGCACTTAGTTTTTAAGCTGTCACATAGTTATTACCAGGATTACGGCTCTTGTTTACCCTGATTACTAATGTCGGCAGAGTTAATGACTATGAAAGGGCCTGTATTTGGCTCTATGCCATTATACTTGGTGTTTTTACAAATCAAACACAAACATTACCCACTGTCATCACCTGTTATAAATATACTGAAATTGGAGTCTTACCATTGACAAACTGAATCATCAGACTCAACATCAAGAGCAAAACAAAAGCCTCCAGACCACTAGTTTCCCAGCATGTTATTCGGTAGTTTAAACTTTACCGAAGGCTGGTTTTCCTTGAAGACCTTCGGGGTTTATGCTAGGCCACTACATGAGATTTACCGCTAAAAATACAAGACATAGCTCCTGATGCTTTCAGTGGCTCAATACGCTGTTACATAAAATAAAAATCCAGTATAGAAAAGTTACAGAAAGCTGACACAGACATGTATCGTTAGAGTTAAGCTAATTACTTAGCTTAGACAAGCTGGAACTAAGTTAGCACTTAGTAACTCCCATAATCCTCCATGGCATAGATACAAAATACTCAATACTAAAGTAAAGGGGCACCAATTGATCTTCCGGCCAATCGATCGGCACCAGGAGTCAAAGTTTGATGAGATTGGCAATCGCCCGAGCATACGTTACACACATACATGTGTGTAAGTGGCGGCACATACGTACGTACGTATGTATGTACGTACGTACGTACGTATATACGTACATACACACGCACATACATACATACGGCGCACACCGCCGTAAGCGCACACCAAGCATGAGCTACCAAGGCAGAAAAAACATAAAGCTTGCAATCTAAAACACCAGTATGGAAAAAAATAAGCCGTGGAACAACCACAAAAACGTCCGACTCAACGAACTTAATCAAACATTTTACATTTAATAACCCAGAGGAATATAGTAAGTTAAAAAGCTTGTGTAAGCAGAGCGAGCATGGGCCGGCTGAATGTATTTATCAATACGGTCATTTATGGTTTTAAAACTTAAGGACAAAAGCAGCTCCGTCAGAACAACCCTGAAAGATGTCTGCACAACAAACTTAATCACGCGCTTCCCATTTATTCGACCGAGGAACATAGCAAATTAAAAGCTAACGTTAGATTAGCCGCAAAAGCTAGCGGGAGTTCAGAGCCGGCCACAAGCCCTGAATTCCCATAATTAAGCCAAAAAATAACATAATGGACTGAACAAAGCTTACAAAGATTTGTTTTCACTTCGAAATGTCATACAAAAGGTTTAATAAGAGCAACAAAAAAAAATAGTACATTTCTTATTATTATTTTTAAACTTTAAAGAAAGAAAAAAATCAGAATCGGCCAAAATATGTATCGGCTGGTCAACCCTTTATGAAAATCGGCTAAGAAAATTGCAATCGGTGCATCTCTACCATGAAGCCCTTCTCTGAAAGGGTTAGGCCTCGCATGTTTTAACATAAGCTGTAGCTAAGCCAGAAGGTTTTTCTGAAGCTGAGGTTATTAATTAAAATGCTGCAGAATAAAGATTGTATAAAATCTGAAATAGGTTTGTATATACGTCTGAATTGAAATATCAATCTTTTTATGATTAATTGCCCCGCCTTATCCCTTTGCCAACAGCACAGCTAATCTAAGGACATGATCAAATATTGCAATCTTTTAATGTATTGTATTGGTCAGTAATACAAATTGTTCAATACATTGGGCGAACATTCGATCTGGCATCTGCTGAGTCATGAGGACAGAGGGTACATTCATTTCAACAGGTCAGAATACATACACAGTGTCGACCACCCTTACTTCCACTTTAATCCTTCAAAATAAGAGCACTTAAAATACAGTTCTCATTATTCATTCTGAACCATTCAGTGGTGGATGTACTCTTCTAAGTGGGATAATTGCCTGACCTAGTCAGACTCCAGCTTCATCTCAGACTAGTGAACCAATAGTACCTTAATTATGACAGGTTGTCTTCCCCTTGAAGCAGCTAAGCATCCTCGACTTTACTGTATAGTATAGTTTTTGTGGAATAGTGTGTTTGGTTTATGCCGGATGAAACAGGATCCCCATGTTCAAAACACGTTTACGTTCTACTCATTAGGCCTAAGAATTTTCACCCAAAAGCTGAGGTGGTTTAAATTGTTATGTTTATAAGACCATTTTTCAAATACCGGTTTTATGACTATTCATAGAGAATCTAGCATTCACCTCCCTATTACTCTTCTTCTACCTGTCAGACTCCACAACACAGATGCATGCAGCAGAAAAATTAGAGGGAGAGAAAAACCTATAATGGCAGCCAAATGAAGGAACACATCCAAGTTGTAAACCCATTTTCGATAACGTTATTGCTCATTGCAGATCATTGAGAAATCTGAAGAATACCTTTCATGACTTTAATCTTTTGCGTTAAGGATTTAATTAAAAGTAAGAATCTCTTCTATGTGGTGCTGTGATGCAAATTATTAATTTGGGCTCATAGTTAGAAGCACTTAGTCTAAAAACAATAATTGAGATGCCTGTCAATCCGATGGCTCCTGTGCTTAACCTCCGCAAATGAAGACAGTCATGTTTTCACCCCTTTTATTTCGTCTTTTTGATTACGGAAGAACTAATGGGCGGATTTACTTAAAATGTTACCCAGAGGTAGGTTTTGGCATGTCCTACAGATGATAAAATTTTAATGACGTGTGTTTCGTAGCATTTAAAATAAAATATTAAGCTGTTTGAAGTAGTGATGTCACAATGTGGCGTGGCTCAGTCTTGAAACTGTCCATCATTAATGCCTTTGTTCCTTTGATTCCTATAATGTTCCTTGGGGTTGAAGCTGGTGGCTCACTGGGCTGAGCTGAGACGCTTCAATGGATTAGATAGATAGATAGATAGATAGATAGATAGCCTTTATTAGTCCCACAATGGGGAAATTGCAATGTTACAGCAGCAGAGCATTATGCAAGAGTGACCAGCTACCTATACCTAGTATTTCAGAGATACTCGGAGAGTATGTTGAAGTTGTTGGTAGATTCAGCCAACAACTGAATCTACAAAAACTGAATCTGGCACTCATACATTAATGGAGAAATGTGCTTAAACCTTTCCTAATCCTTGAATACTTTGCCTTATTTCTTTGATGTTTTATACTGGAGAGGAATAGGAAATGATGCAACAATGTCTCTTTTAAGTCTGAATCTTAAACAAACACTAAGTGAGTTTACATGGCACACTTATCTCCGAATTGAAATAAGTAATTTGCCTGTTTATATGACCTTTGATCTTTTCCGACCCGGCCTTAACATGTATCCACTGATCTAATCGGAAACAGCTTTCTGACATGCGCAGATGATCCACATACCATCAAAACAATGTACTGAACACATGAAGAGAATGAGAGAGAAATAACACTATGAGATTTGATCCACATGTAAAGTGCATTATAAATTAAATGTATTATTATTATTATTATTATAAATTAAATAAGTTATGGGGATGGTTTTGGTCCTTGGCAGAGGTTTGCATTCTCACATTTTGCAGAGAGGAGAGCAGAGGGGGTGGAAATTTGTCTTCTTTCTCATGTCCCCAATGTTGCTGTCATTCTCCCTGGCTTGAATTTCAATATCACTTTGCAGTGTAATTTCCATGTTCACTCCATTCAGCAGGGTAAATGCACGTTGCAAGTTGACACATACAATGTCAGTGTAAATGAGAAGAAATACATTTGTGACAAATTTGACAATGGCCTCCGTTGTATGCATTTCATGAAAACTGCATGGGCACAGAACTGTTCAGGTTAAACGTGTCTTACAACTGTGCCAGTCTTTCCACGTTTAGGAAGTGTTTCAGTATCAGATTTCTCAACTGAGGGATCCAAAGACCTGCTTTGAAAGAATTTAAAGGACTAATCAGAATAAATACATAACTACAAAAATAGAAATAATAATATGTTAAGAAATAAGAAATGCTGTGTGAATGAGTGTCAGTAAAGCAGTACTACAGTTTCTACTACTTGAACTGCTTTATGAACTTCAAGTAGTAGAAATAGTAGTAGCCTTGTAGTCGTAATAGTAGAAGAAATAGTAGTAATATCATTAGTATTAGTAGACGTAGTAGAGATATCGAATCTTCAATGCCGCCGCAGAGTCTACGTGTTAATGCGATTTTTCTAATTTTCTACCAACATAGAGCTTAGTGCGAGAAAGAACTTGATTGATTTTGTGAATATTATGGGTAGCTTTATCTCAAAGTTTTCGGGTCATTGTTTCCCAACAGCTCATCCCATTTAGTACAAATTTGATGCTTGTGAATTGAGTCGAAGAAATCTATCTTGTATCATGTGTCTATAATTTGGGGGAGGTTTTTACGAAAGACAGTTTTCCGGACATAACTAAAAAAAAACTGTCATGGATCCTTTCCCAATTTTATGCCAACATACACGTTAGTGCGAAAAAAGAACTTGATTAATTTTGGTAAATGTATAATTGTGTAAAGGTTCTGTGCTCAGTGGTTTGGACGTATTAAACTCTGAATATTTTACATTCTTTCTTCATTTACAAACAAAATGTCAGCAAAAAGCAGGTGTTTTCTGCCACTAACATTTTGTGTCCCTATTTTTTTTTCTCCATTAACAAATTTGTTATGTTACATCTCAGAAAAAAACAAGATAATCAATAATATATTGCAAATAAATTTTTGCCTGAAACGATTCCTCGAGTGAAGCCTTGCGTACACTGTACAATTTAAATGCGGTTCAAACTAACTTCAGGACTGCCGGCCGTCAGACGGTGTGGACTCTTTGTCGCACAGTGTACGCGGGGGTCTCGACTCATCATCTGATATCGGCGCCTTCGGTTCTCACTGCCCATGTGGGAAGTGGCGGAACATCTGAGTTGCCATGGCGAAACGACACATGGCTGGTAGCAATTTAACAGAAAGTACGAAAAAGAAAACTTTGACGCTGTCAGACCGGTGCTTCCCATAAAGTTAACAATCATACTGTCACACTGGCACACAGGATGACAAAAAATAATCTAGATAGCTTGTTTCTGTCTTGTAAGCATGTCTATATAACAAACTTTTTTCTGCCTTGGAGCTTTCAAACAAAACTTTATTGACAATTGTCAATAGTGACAACCGGCTGCAGAAACCTGACCGGATTGTACAGTGTGAGTGATAATTATGTGTGGGAGGATCTAACAACAGTGGTAGCACATCAATCATGAGCCTTCACAAATGTTTGATATAATAATAATAATAATTATACATTTAATTTAAAATGCAATTTACATTTGGATCAAATCTCAAAGTGCTAAAAGATATGTAGAATATGAGTCAAAATCAAAACGACTCTATTACTTAAAATCCTCGTGGCAATCCAGGAGGCAAATTAAAATGGAAAATAATTTGCCTGTAGAGGAAACAAGGGGGATAACCTATCGGAGTGCTCACAGATACACTCTGCCTCAAATTTGGGGAGGTCATGACAACATTTATTGCGTATTGCATGTGTTTTTTCCGTTGAAAAAAATCGAATATTGACTTCCAACTGTATACTTTCTATCTAAAATGTTATTTCTACATTTTTCTGCATTTTGCAGAAATCCAGAACATTTCTTCATATTTGACTGATACACACCAAAAGACTGAATCTCCTCATCCTGTAGTTTGGCTGCTTTAATGCTTGCAACTAGCATTGTTGTTTGAAAGTTGCTGAGTGGAAACGGTGAAACATAAATTGCATGCATAAATTTCAGAACAAAGGCATTGTATGTCATGAAGATAACGTTGTAGATCGCTGTTTCGACTTTCCATCGATTTGTTGAACACAGATCCTACCGAATTTATGCATTGTTACACCCATACAATTCTTTACGTTGCTCTGTTTGGTTTTTTCGAATGGAAGCATCTACTACAACATCGGTACTATACATCGGTATTACAGCTGTTTAGAAAATAACCACTGATGGATATTTTAAATATGTGTAAAATCAAAGTGAGGTATAATTATTAACCTAACTGCCATGCATCAAGTTTAATCGGGTCCGGGATCGTGGACGCAACAGTCCATGCAAGATACTTCAAATGTCCCTCTTTACCGAAACTCTTCAGCCCAACCTGGGTGGGTTGGGTGGTGATCCCGAAGTATCTTCAGATCAAATACACAATCCACATACTGCTCTCCCACACCAGTTTTTTCTCCTTCCAACGATAAAGACACATTTCTTTCTTTTTTTCAAACTATTTGACAAAAAAAAACTTCCAGTTCAAATGGCAGAAAGTATAGCGTCCGACCAGTTGCCATGGGGAATACTGTGGCTGCGCTACATTGATGATGGCCTTTTTTATAGTCCTGGTGCACAAACTTCGACTTGATTTAACCAACTGAGATCAGTTGTTTCAGAACCGAAAATTTAAGTCTTTCCGGCGTATTCCCAGAGGTCAGGGATACACTCAAGAGTTTGTAAAAGACGCTCCCTGTAATACATCCCTGGTGGACAGCTGATAAGAACACTGGAGTGATTTATCAAAGATCAAAATGCTAGGAGTTATTGATGTGGCAAAGAAGTTATGTACTCAGTAATAGCAGTTTTAACCATTACCGCTCCCAAGATTAGCATACTCCTTTATCGCCGAACTCTGCTGGTTTTTCAAGTATTTTATAATTTGCGGTCTGCAGTTACCAATGCTGAGCATTTAAATATTTCTACATTGCTCCTTCTAACTGCACAAATAACATAAGTTACACTCATCAAATTATGTTGTTGCCATACAGTGGAATCAGGTGCTGTTATATTATTGTTCTTGCAAGTCCAAGAAGTCTTTATGAGCTTCCCTAAATTTAGGCAGTTTATTTCAGTATGTCCAAGCACAGAATTTGTTGATTTATTTTCCAAGTAATGTAATGAATAAATATGTAAAATCCAAACCTCAAGTTAATGGTGCAGTTGATGGAGAGTAATATTGATATAATACTTGTAATAATAATAATAATAATAATACATTTAATTTATAATGCACTTTACATTTGGATCAAATCTCAAAGTGCTAAAATAATCATAATCATTGTAATCATAATGATATCAGTTTTAACAATTAAAGAGAAATATATGTACAAAGAAAAATTAAAAGAGTACACTGTATATCAATATTATAAGTGGGCACGGCCATTTCAATCGAAAATACTATACAGTTGTCACTCTGAAATTTTTAATATTATTGCCTCACTGTGCGCATACAAATTTAAAGACAGATCATGTTAGTCATGTTTTTAACTTTTGTCAATGACATTGTGTTTTGGTCTAGAGAACGGTTATCAACAGTCAGATTTTTTGAGTCTATAACAAGTGATTGTCATGTATCATTCAGTTCTTAAGTTTGTCCATGAATTCGATTTTCATAGGTTTGCAGCTTGCGTACATTATCATGGCATAGTTTTGCCAGGCGATGGTGGCTCAGTTGGTAGAGCGGTTGTCCACTTACCTGAAGGTCAGTGGTTCAAACCACGGCCAGTGAGGTCCACAGGTCGAAGTGTCCTTGAGCAAGCCCACTGAGCCCCCAGCTCCATCCCCAAAGGAACATCAAAGGATCTGTTGAAACTCAGCCCCCATTACTACCCCAAAGAAACATCAAAGGAACATGGAAGTTTTAGTTGCATTAACGACCACACCACCAAACAGCTTATTATTTTACTAAATTGTATTTTAAATCTGGCAAAACATGTAATATCACCAAAATGTAATTACCAGGATCTACTAAAACCCACCTCTGGGTTAATTTAATGCAAATCCATCCAGTAGTTTTTCTGTAATCTTGCTCGTAAACAAAGAAGAAAAAAAAGACTGACAAATGCACAGTAATTAATACATAACCTCTTTGGCAAAGGTAATGATTAATAACAGATACTGGGGTGGCCATAGCTCAGGCGGTAGAAGACGTCACCCCCCCATTAGAAGATCGACAGTTCAATTTCAGTTCCTGCTGTTTGAATTCCCTGTTGTCCTTTATGTATATATGTGGTATTAATATCGAAAACTTTTCATATTATAATTTAAGTATAGGTTTGTATAGTAAAACAAATATGTAAATGTACCAACAGCTAAAACATGCTACAAGCCCTTCAGTGCAAACTAGTTTTATTTTTACAAAATAATGGAAAATGCATTGCATTATCATTATCATCTTCTTCAGCATATTAAAGCAAAGCCCCCAGCAGCAGGGGGCCCTTAAACAGTTGGAACAATAATTACTAAATTATCGGTAAACAAAGTAGATGTGCAAATCAAACAACAGCCCTCTTCTAAATAATAATAAGGATATTTAAAGACGATTAGTCTTTCGGCTTGATCAAGCTTTTGTGCCTTTTTTTTTTTTTTTTGCAGTGCCTACTATCCCCTATTATGACAAGACTGGAGAAACTAAATGGTTATAATGCACTTGAGCTAAAAACTGATATTGTGGGTGTTGACAAATTCACTCTGGTCACAGATTTCTGTTATGTGTGGGATTGTAAAACAATAATAGTACAATAAAATTGGGTGCCAATTTATTTTTTGGGTCACCTCTGACCACCTTTTTTATTTTTTTTTCCAGAATTTTGCCTCTGTGTTAACATTTTCCACTTCTGTCATGTAATTTATTTGCTCATTCTCTTAGGAACTTGATGAGATTCGCAAGTCTGGAATGAAAAATTTCCGAAACATTCAAGTTGAAGAATCAAACCTGTTGTCATGGCAAGGGCTCATTGTTCCTGTAAGTATGCGCTCCATGTATAACTACTTTTTTTTTTTAGTTAATCCTCAGTTTTTACCACTATTGTCTCATTTGCTCTCTTTCAGGACAACCCCCCTTATGACAAAGGTGCATTCAGAATCGAAATTATTTTTCCAACCGAGTATCCTTTCAAGCCCCCCAAGATAACATTCAAGACGAAAATCTATCACCCAAACATTGATGAGAAGGGCCAGGTGTGTTTGCCTGTGATCAGCGCAGAGAACTGGAAGCCTGCAACCAAAACTGACCAAGGTAGGTGTTATTGAGGGCCTCTGATGCTACACTTTCTGATAATTTTATTAATTGACTGTGCGGCTGCACAGTGCAGGTCTTTGGTTAAAACTGTTTTATTTAAGTACTGATGCAAATTGTATTGGAACAAACCTTTTTCAAATACGCAATTTATAGATTAAATCCTTTCTTTTACATTAAATAAACTAAGGCACACCAATAAATTTGGCTAACATAGTGGAAACGCACACCATTATAACCCATCAATCCAAAGGGGGAAAACATTAACATTCCCTAAACTGCTGATTGTAAAACGGGGATACCTGCTGTGCTAATGGTTAAAACGCTTATAACAGAATTTTAACAGTAAGCACAGCAAAGCCTTTTGGTGAGTGGTGCTGCCATACAAAAGTCACAACTGTAAACTTAAATTACAAATTTAGGTTTCTCTTCTTTTATTTGCTTCAGATAATGATTACATTAATTTTTACTTAAGTGTTCTGCTTGAGCTTATTGGCTTTTGTCCCTCGTGTTTTCTGCCGTAAGGCTGCACCTGCATACACACTGTGCTGGCTTAAATGTTGAATAATACAGCACAGACGGTGAATTTGAACCTGGAGGATGTGTGATAAAGGTGAACCTTTTTAAACTAAGTCCATGGACCTGCATTTATATTCCACCATATGCTCCAAAATGAGCAGCGATCATTAAGAGCTGAAGAGCAGTGTTATCAGAGAGAACGGTTTTGCCACATTGTCTTGATTTGAAGCACAATTTCCATTGATCACCCATTTCATTTCATTTATCTGAGAAATTGCATGTGCAAGTGCTGAGCTGCACGTTTACGCATACTTCCCTATTTACCTACGTTTAAGCGTAGGCCTATTGAGGTATCCACGAGTTAGGCAATGAAAAATTGTTGTCATTATAATCCTTGAAGATTGATTCAGAACCAACTGGACTTCCTTTGTTGAGTTGACGTTTCACTTCTCCTAAAGAGGTTTGCTGAGTTCTACTAGTTGGGAGTCAGGTCCTCCTCTCCCAACTTTCCTCCTCGCCTCAACGATGTAGGTGATCTAATGCAATCCGAGTCCATAACCGTTTTATGGCCACTGTCATACAACCTTACCTTGTAGGTGAAAGTGATGGTTTCCATAGCTTGATAAATACAGTAGAGCCGAGGTACAGGATAAAAAGTAGACTGACAGATTGTATGGAAGTAAAGAATGAAGTATGTTGCAATAACAACCCATGTCTGGACCCTTTTCAATTCCAAAGGTTGAGTCATTGCGCACCACATCTCTCCAGACAGGGAATTAAGGAGTCGACTCTCGCATCTTATAGCTGTTGTTTTGCCATGTCTAATAGTATTGAGGCATCTGCATTTGTAGTGTGATTGTTAATGTCAAAAATTCAAGAGAAAGCTGTTCTTGTACAATTTTAAACGTACATGACATTCTTGACGTCTTCCAGTCTTGTTATAAAGCCCTGCAAAGCACAGAATCTGTACTTTTAAGAGTTTTTAATGATCTCTGGTGATTTCACAATTTTAATGCTTTTAGATCTAACAGCTGCTTTAGACACACTGTACCACTGCATTCCTATTTCTTGCCTGGAGCACTGTGTGGGTATTAGAGGCACAGCCTTACAGTGGTTCGAATCTTACCTGCCAGGGAGAACCTTTTCAGTTCACTTAGGGTACTGTGTTTCATCCAGTGCCCTCTTCGAATGTCAGTCCTATCCTTTTTTCTTTGTATTTACTCCCCTTAGGGTTGCTTTTAAGGAAACATGGCATCTCATTTGGTATGCTATGCAATAGAAGAGGTTTCTATGCAGACAACTCACACATTTACTTACTATCTAAAAATAAATTATGCCAGTTCTTTAAAGTAATTGCTGGACCTTCTGAAAGACATCAAAGCCTGGATGGCCCTAAACTTGTTATTTTTAATGATAGCAAAACCGAGGTCATGGTGCATGGACCACTGTAATGCCTCTGTTCTGGACCTTAAGCCATTTTTGAAATCCTCCATTTCAAACCTTGGTGTCAAAGTGGACATTGATTTATAGACTTGACAAACAGATGCCCTTTAGAGTTAGATCCAGTTTTATCAGTTTGGGGCTTTGATCTAAGGTGAAACCCTTTTAAACTGTATTGATTTTTAAAAGGTTATTCATGCTTTTATTACGACATGCCTGGACTACTGCAATGCACGTTATTTTGGCATGAGCCAGACTTCCTTCTCACATCTGCAGTAGGTCCAAAATGTTGCCGCCCAGCTTTTAACAGGCACATGTAAGAGAGCGCACATCTCCCCCGGTCTAGCCTCCCTTCACTTTCTATTATTATTATTTTTGTTGGTCTTTAAATCTTTGTATAGGTAAGCACCACAATACATTTCTGACATGTTGCAGGCATAAACACCCTTAAGGTCCATGAGGTCTGCTGACCAACTGTCTCTGGTCGTCCCTAAGAGGAAACTGAAAACGAGGGGCAACGGCAACTGTTGCAGCCCCCAAATTGTGGAATGAGTTCCCTCCGCATGTCAGGTCAGCCCCCATGCTGCCTATTTTGAATTACATCTTAAGGTTAATTTTTGTTCCTTTGCTTTAAACCCAGGATAAGTGTTTGACATTTACTTCTTGTGGTCATATTGCTTTCCCTTAACCTCAACTTTGTGTTTTCTTGTGTGCCTAGTCTACTTAGACTGCACAGCATTGGGACAACTCTCTTGTTTTTTAAATGTGCTTATAAATAATGTTGAGTTGCCGTATCCGGAAGAAAAAATACTTTTCTTTTCTTATTTATCATTTCACACGAAGCACCTGGACATTGGTTTGTGAGACATTTCAGTTTATATTTGCAATGTCATTATTTTTATTTATAGACTGCTCAAAAAAATTATAGGAAAACTTAATCGCATTCAGGATCTCGATAAAAGAAAAATGCAATTTGAAAATCTTTTTTGATATAAATAGCATAATTTGCAATTGTGCAAGAACGATCAATGGAAATCAAAATCATGACACAATTAAGGGCTGGATTCTTGATTAGACCAAACATCTAAGTGAAAAACTGCAATCACAGGCTGATCCAATTCAAGTTAATTTCATCACAACAACTAATAATGTGTCCCAAGAGTGTGTTTGGGCCCCACTTGCCAAAAGGACCTTCTGAAAACATCTGGGCATGCTCATGATGTGGTGGAGGATGGTGTCCTGGGGGATATCCTCCCAGACCTGGATCAGGGTGCCTGGACACTCTGTGGTCAGTGGTAGTGGCGTCTGATGCAGCGATACATAACGCCTTAGACGTCCTCAGGTAGATTCAGGTTCGGGAAACATGAAGACCAGTCAATGGCATCAATACCTTTCATTCCAGGAACTGCCTGCACACTCTGACTACATGAGGATGGGCATTATCCTGTACCAGGAGAAACCCAGTGTCCCCTGACCTGTGTAAGGTCTGATAGTGGGTCTGAGTTTCATCCTAGTAACTAATAGCAGTCAGGGTACTATTGGCTAGCTCGTGGTGGTCTGTGAGACATTCCAAGGATCTGTCCTTCCAGACCATCACTGACTCACCACCAAAGCAGTCCTGCTGGATGATGATGCAACAGCATTATGTTCTCCACAGCATCTCCAGACTCTGTCACATGACTTCAGTGACCTTTTTTCCACCGAGCTGGTTCCAGGGCTAGTTCGGAGGCAGGGCCAGACCAGCCAGCTGGTCCAATAACCAATAACTTTATACAGTGACGTAATGTTGTGGCTCTGTCTTAGCTCCTTGCCAATGGAAAAGAAAACAGGTTCTTAGGAGGTATGCAAGTTGAACCAACTGAGCACTGAACTAGCAGCAGGTTATTTTTGGTGGAAAGGGTGGCAGTTTATGTCATGTGAAGAGAACGGGGCACCAATGGATAACCTGCCAATTCTGCTGTTCTCTGGTGAAGACCAATTGAGCTCCAGAATGCTGGGCTGTGAGTATAGGTCCCAGTAGCACAGGGTTGGCTGCAGGTGCGTTATTTCACAAGTAGTAAATGGTACTTATACAGCGCTATGCTAGTCTGCTCGATTACTCAAAGCACTTTTACGACATGAGTCAGCATTCACACAAACATTCACACAAACATTCACACAGTGACGATAGGGGATGCCTTGCAGGGCACCGCATACTCATTAGGAGCAGTAACCATTCACGCCATCATTCGCACACCAATTGAACAGCCATTGGGAGCAACTTGGGATTCAGTATCTTGCTCAAGGACACTTCGACATGTAGACTGTAGTGGCCGGGGTTCAACCCACTGACCTTCAGATAAGTTGAAAACCGCTCTACCAGCTGAGCCACCGTCGACCCGCGTAGTAGTGACAAAGATACCAGCAGAACACAAAACCCGAGAAGAGTCAGTCAGGAAAGATAAGAAGAGTGAAATGGATTGTGGTCACCACCTGCAGAGCAATTCCCTTTTAGGGGGTTGTCATGCTTTTTCCTCTCGATTGCACCTATTGTCACTTTTCTTTGCACCAAAACAGTTGAAACTGATTCAATCGCTTGTTCTTCCTAAATGAACAGATTGGTATCCCTCCAGTTTCACTGGCCTGGTGTCATACAGTTACACTTAACTGTCCATTTAATTTTCTTTAGTGGTGTATTGATTTCAAGGAAAGCAATGCCAATTGGATCGTAAACCACATCCCTTGATAGGTAACAAATCATTCTTTAAGGGAGGTGCACGCCCAAGAGGAAAAGTTATATACTTATGACTTTGTTGCGCAATTCGTTGGGGGATATTTGTATTTTTAGCTCAAATCAAAGAGAATGATAAGAGGGAAGTAAAAAAAAATAATAAAGGAAAGAGTAGAGAAGAGAAAAAAAGGGGAAAAAACTGTTGATTCTCATTTTATTTGCCGTCCAGATTAGATCACAGTTTCGTATTGAAAAATTAACAGGAACTTGATTTTTGTTATTGAGATATAGGAATCAAAATTGAAAAACTAGGTTTTTTTTTCATTTTCAAGACCAAACAAGGATGAGAAAAATGGTTTGAGTTAAATGTTTTATTCTATAATGGAACAATGTAACTATGAGACAGAAACAAAGGTAAGGTATGTTTCTTTTATTATTTACAAGCACACCAATGAGGAGGGTGCTCCGGAGAGATCGCAGCAGATGGGAAATAGGGACTCTGTTAACGGGTTAATCTTGATTATGCCTGCTAATACCCTGACTGATCAGCTACAACTATAGAACCGTTAACTGGCTCATTTAAATACACAATGAACGCCTAAAATGAGTGTTTTCCGGTCTAGACAGTAAAAGATGGCGTTCCTTTTGCCACCAACATATGGAAAGCTTTGACCAATCACAACATTCCATTTTACGACAATGTTGCGATATATCAGCATTAGAAACATACAGCTGCCCTCTTGATTTCACTCCCTCTGGGATCTTTATAACCATAAACAACTTAAACCAGTAGTACTGGTGCCTCATCAGCTCCAAGATGGATCATGTAGTAAGTGTGTCGATAGCTGCTGTCAGATTGACCAAAGCATAAAACCCGTTCTGATATGACGGACAACTGCAAAATTCAATCAATTGTTATTGGACACATGCACACATTTCTTCAAACAGTTTGCAGAAATAACATCTGGTTCCAGCTGTGTAAAATATATGACAATCAAACACAACATTAGAACAACTAACTACTCTTAGCTCTGCTGATATAAACTTAAAATATTTGTTATGAAACAACCCTGTGATCAGGCTCTGCAGAAGATCAGCAGTAATTACGTCAACCCTGCCTGTATCTTAAATCCTGCCATATCACAGCAGGATGGAGTAGCATGTGTTGTTCCCCAGAAACTAATTTTGACCCCTCCAGTCTACTTGTCGTAGTGTCTTTGAGTAAGACAAACACTATTAGCTCCCGGGCAACTATTAGCTCTGGGTCAAATTCAAAAAGACGTATACTTAAGAAAAGCACTTTCATTATCTAACTTGATTTCTTGTCTATGTTTGTCTTGCAGTTATTCAGTCCCTCATTGCACTGGTGAATGACCCACAGCCAGAGCATCCCCTGAGGGCAGACCTAGCGGAAGAATACTCAAAAGACCGAAAAAAATTCTTGAAGAATGCAGAGGAGTTTACAAAGAAACATGGCGAAAAGCGGCCATCGGACTGATTACCCTACAAACATGTAGACCTCTCTCTTTCTTGTCCCCTTTCTCCCCTCCTAGCTCACTTATTCACCAAATACCAATCTTCCTCTCATCTCTCTGCTGTTCCCCACACTTCACTACCCTCTTCCCTTCTACCACAGTCCAGTACTCCCTGCAGCCCAGGAGCCACCCAACTGAAGCCAGGCAGAAGGGTTAAGCAGCGTCCGCCTCCCTCCTCAACTGGGAATCTGGATCCGCTTTCTCCCATTCCTCTTCCTCCCTGTCCTCAGCCATAAATCTCCAAACCATTTCTAACTTTCTACTCTATTTTCTAATTGGGAAAAATGGGAAAAAAGAAATGCAATGGAAAAGTGGTGATTTGGGTGATGACTTAGGTGGAAATACTTGGGAGTAATGTTTTCTTTTGGTTTTTCCCCACATATAAACAACTGTTGTTAAATAGATCATACTTAGACATTTTTTTTTTGCACAGCAGAAAAGCTTGTTTATTACTTTTTTCTTTTCTCCAATCATCAACAATCTTTTAACCTAATCAACATGTCAGTGGTAGATAGTACCTGGAGGAGTGTGTTGACCGAAATATTTTCTATTTACTATTTACCCACCTCCACTGCTTCCAGACTTGCACTGTATTCTGTGAGACAATCCCGCTCACGTTCATTCCCCCACCGTTTGTAACCCATCAAGTAGGCCATACCTGAATTGAACTGTTATGGATAAGAATGCTGCAGACAATTCTGAACATTTAAAAACCAAATGGTTTCCAAAAATGTAGGTGTCATCAGCAGACCCATACAGACAAATTGAACTGTACGCACATTGTGCTTTGTCGGGCTTTCGAGAAAGATAAATGCACTTTCAGACATTGCTGTTAAAACAGTTATCTGCATGATGAAGGATTACTTTTATGCTTTTCATTCCCTAATTAATGGTAATTTGATTTCTCCATTTAGATAATATTTTGATTGGCTGTTAATATAGAAGATGACAGATGGGAAGGAATTTCTTGGATAAAGTGAATCTTGCCCATATGTCTTACTTTTGGGCACCTCAGCATAACCACTTGCCATACCTGAAATTGAGCCCATCACCACATTGAGACACCCGGGTTGACAGTCAAGCTGCCTGGCCGATAGGGACATAACTCATCTGGGGGGAGAAAGGAGAAGCTGGAGAAGGAGGCACTCAGATGGATCGAAGCTCAGTTCCTGTTGGCAGTCCTCCAAGCACCTTCAAGGCAACTGGGAAAAGTTAGCTGTCTGGGGTCGGGGGCATGGAAAGGGATTGCAGCGGCAAATTAACCACCATGTAATAACTGTTTGATTTGGTCCCAATACTGTTTCATAATAAAGATGGCTAGCCATTTGGCCTCACTGTCTCTTGTAGTCACGTGAATGTTTTAGTAAATCAAACCATCAGATTTTGATGAAAACATTGATAAGAATTAAAATTTGTTTACTATACAACTCTTCATAAAGTGTTTATACAGTTTCCCATGTGCTTATAAAGTAGATGAATTATAGTATTTTTGTGAAGCTATTAACTACATCTCAATATTCCAGAACTAAAATCTTATAAAGATATTTTTAATGGAAAATAACTTCCCGAGGTAAAAGTTTTAACAATTTGTTTTTACTACTTAACACATTTACCCATTTACTGCAGTTTCTATAGATAACCTTTTCATTTGTATATTAACTAGAAAACATTCTTAAAATTAACTTCAATTTCTATTGAGATTATATAATGCGGAACTTGGATTGAATTAAGGCTTTTTTCACAATTTTACCCAACAATTTGAAACTGGAATTCTCCCATCCTATGGGAATAACTTAAAACTGGTCATCACTTTGTAGTCTTTCAGCTGTATGGATGCGCCTTACGGTTTCTTATAGGCTTCTAACCGCTAAATGCACATCAGTTGACAGTATTCAAATGAATTCCAAGTGATAACACTGTCATTTTATTAGAGATGCTTAATTCAGATAAAGTTAATTTTTTTTTATTGTTTAACAGCAAGATTACACAAACATTAACACCAACAGTTCAACATTAACATTCAAACTGGTGAAAAAGGTTTTTTATGGGGCCTTTGTCCATATGATTCAATATGTAATCAGTTTTGTTTCATTAAATATATGTTTCCACTTGCAGATTTTATATCTTCATAGTAGGATGAGCTGATTGAGTCAACATTCTGTGACCCATTCCCCTCCCTGATTGACTCCAGCAAAGATCTACAGTGTGGCTAAGACTGGTTCAAATTAGCCAACATGAAAACCAGTAATAAAAAAAAAGATCACCCAAACATTTAATGTTATGACATCAATTGTTTGTGTGAGTGGGGGCTGTACTCTGATGCTTTTTGTCCTAATTTTAAATTAGTATGTACTAAACAATGTGGATCACTAGAGTGGGCGACAATAATAATAGTGGAGAGAAGCTGGAAAATGATTGAACCATCCCTCTTTCAAGACTAAACTTAAGACAATGACATAATGTTTTCGGCCAAGTTCCATTTAAAAAAGCCCTTGGAGAGCATTGGAAGCACTGTTTTGCCACAGTATCAACACCAAGGCAGTAACACATATTCATACAATCGTCTTTAACTTCACACAATGCAAGAAGTACCTAGGTGTCCTTAATTTCTGCACACTAGTTATGTGACACAAGGATAAATTTTAGACTCGATCATTTGACTGAGATTTGTGTTGAAAAAAAAAAATCTAGTCCAGACATTGGCGCTAAATAATTACTTGCATTACTGTTGTGTAATTGATAAATACATTGCAATGCACGTTTTGTTCGAGCTGCAGAACAAAAATCTCATCATGCAATTCACTCAATTTGTATACAAATACTTGCACTGGGTTAATTGCCCTGTGTGTACAGGTTGCAAAAATCCATGAGTCCGTTAGTTTACTAAAGGCATGAATTTATGCATGGCTCTTATTAACATGGCTACATTCCAAGGTGCATACTATAAACATGAACAATGCTTGATGTTCGCTTTAATATTTTTGTTGCATTTTTGCACCATAATATATTTCGTTTGTTTTGGAAAAACGACTAGTCCTGAAAAAACCTAGTCCTGAAGCAAACATTATTAAATTACAATGGTTTAAAACAATTTCAGGAATCGCAATATCAAACATCACAATTATTATGTGCTTTTCAGATTTTCCGAGTCTGAAAAGTTATAATTTAAAAATTCAACGATTTCTTGTCAACACCATAAGATTTTTAAATAAAATATTTTGAAAAAAATGGTAATAAATAAAGGCAACTAAAGGTTTTAGTACTCCTTTTCCACTGCCCTGTTCTTTATGCCATGAGACCACTAACTCTTGCAAGTTCCTTAGTATACTTTAAATTCCAGACCTTTTTGTTGATTCCTTGCGTATCATGACCACAGTTTGTCAACATCATAATCAATGAGATCCCAGGATGATGATAATAATAATAATAGTATAACAACTAGCAACAGCTTCTGGGAAAATACTGTAATAACGTAACTTTTATTTATCACATACACATCATACTGAAATTATCTATCTGCATTTGACCTCTCCTTGAGCAGCGGCAGGCAGCCCAGGGAGCATATTGGGGTTCAGAGTACTTCAGACACTATAACATGTAGGCTCCGAAGGCTAAGGATCAAACCGCTGAGCTTCCCATTAGGGAACAATTGCTCTAGCCATTGATCTACAGCCAACATATAGAATAAGATTGGATTTGATTTTTAAAAAGTGACAACCCAAATGATCAAATTGTAAACCTCTTTTTTGAACAACCCTCAATTCCCCCTGAATATGTGGACGGGCCCATATGAGATATGTCACCTTGCTTGCCACAACCTGGAGGGGGTATTTTCATTTCTAAACATAAATGTGAAAGATCTGTATACAAGTGAACCATTTGTACGATGTCTAAAAGATTTGTGTATTCACAGTATTAGCTCAATTTTAAAAGGCTTTAATACTTTGGAGAGGCTGCAGCTCAGTGGGTAAAGCAGCCATCTCCCAATCAGAAGGTAGCCAGTTCTAATCCTACTTGTCATACAGTCCTTGAGCAAAGCCCTGAAACCCAAGCTCCCCAGGAACCTCAAAGGGGCAGCCTCCTGCCCCCTTGAGCTGGGTCAAATGCTGAGAAATGATTTCCCTATGTTGTACTGTGAATGGCTATATGTGATCAATAAAGGATTTCTTCTTCTTCTAATTAGACAAAATCAATACTGACTTGGTAGTCAGTAGTCTTTAAATTATCAGGATGCCCCTCTAACACTGATAAATGTGAGAATCAACATGGTTCTAATTTGGACTAATTAGGTCAAAAAACATGGTTCTAATTTTTAAAGTGACACAAATTCATGTCCAAGAATTTTGGAAATAAATCCAGTGCTATTGATTGTTGATTATTGTCACCAAGTCTCACAGTAACTATTGTAACCGTTAAAAAAATGAATAAAGCTGCTTCTATGACTGTGGCCTCATTACCACTGTACAATATTCATTTTCTGTAACTTCTCATCTTGTTCAATGTCACAGAAGGGCTGGAGCCAATAGCCAGTGACAGTGGGTGAGAGGCTGGGACACCTAGAGATGTGGCAGAGCTTCACTGGGCTGAAGGCGGAAGATCAAGAAAGAAATGGCCTCCTTCGGAACCTGTTCTTAAGAAGAAAATTTCCTACCGCCCAATTACACATTTTTAACAGAGATTCTGGCATTCACCAATGTTTTCTTAGTTGTGATCGTTCTTTGGTGAGAACAGAATCGACGAACACTCAAGAGCACTCTTCCTAACATTTGGTTGTTGCCATGTTTTTAAAAAATACCGTTATTATGTTTTTTTAATAACACTGTTGTATAATGCAAGATTTAAATTACAATAATTATTATTATATTATGACAGAATTATTATTCCATTTATAATAATTTTACCAAGCATTATGGTATTTTAAAATAAATGGGAAGCAAATAATTTATCTGTTATAAATAAAGGAACTAAAATACTTCTACAGCTTACAATTATTCAAAAACACATAACTTTTTTTTCTTCTTCAAATTTACATAAATTTTACGTTACTTTACGTTGTTGATGCTATTTGCGAGAGATTCCGCTATTCTTTGTTGGTTATCTAACAATGCATCTGAGACCAGACCTGCAGTGACACTTGAACTTGGTGCGCGTGGTTTGAAATGTTCAAGACACGCACACTCATGCACCGCTGCAGAGCGTCACTGTTTGTGCCTGAGAGTGTGGTTGCGTTGGCAGTTCATCTGTAGATAAATTATTTGGTCTTTGATGCTCTGGTCAAATTCTGTAATTTTTGGGGAAGCCTTTGCCCTGCCAGTGACCACCATCTCTTTTCTGTGTTTAGAAATATGCTTATTAACCTCCACCTTCTCTAGCAATTTCTCCACTTTTGAATCGCTGAATTTCTTTTTAGGTATGGAGTCCAGTGTTCCATTTTCTTTACACTTCTTCTTCGGCATTTTCTTTAACAGATTTTCTGTAGTTGCTGTGCTACACACAGCACTTCAGTCTAATGCCCTTTCCTGGGTATTGGCGGAGGGTTTACTTATGCTTATTAGGATCACAGACACAAGATTCCAACTTTGATCACAATGGAATTCAGCAACTTCAAAACTGGTGCAAACAATTTGGTGGTTTAAAAAGGCTACATGAATCGGATGTACACTTGTCTAAGGAATCTTCGTACGAGCCATCTTAAGAAAAAAACTTAGGAAAATATCGGTGAATGAGGCCCAAAGTTCCCAGTTCCCTAGATGGATTAGAATCCTGAACCTTGGTTGAATGGACATTTTGGAGAGAGGGCACTCTGTGGCATAGTGGTTGTAGGTTCAAATCCACCTCGCGGCCTTGGAGTTTGTATTTTCTTTCTAAGTCTGAGTATCCCTGTACCCAAACTTCATCCCACTGTCCAAAAAAAGTAGTAACGGTGAATTACTTTTTTAAATCTGAATTTGAGCATGAATGGTTGTCTCTATGTGTCTACCCTGCGATTAACTGGCAAATAGTCCAGGCGTACCCCACTTCTTGCCAATGTCAGCTGGGAGAGGCTCCATACAGCCTGCAATCCTGACAGGATAAGCCGTTACTGAAAATGAATAAACTTATAGACATGTTGACAAGAAGAAATCCTTTATTGATCACAACATAGTGAAATTATTTCTCTGAATTTGACCCATCCCTGAGGGAGCAGTTGGCAGCTCCTTTCAAGTACCCAGGGAGCTAGGGTTTCACAGTCCTGCTCAAAGACCCTATGACAAGTAGACCTTGGTGGGACTTGAACCGGTTACCTTTCAATCTTCCAATTGGGACACCGTTGACTGGCACGCAGCAGCGTTGATGTTTGCATGACTTTCAGAGTGAGGGTTCTCAATGACACACCATAAAAAGTCATTGTGGTATCATTTATACATGAAAAAAAAACATTTTGTTTTGTTTATAAGCATATTCAAAATCAATGTTCATTTTTATATCATGCTTGGATTTTATGAGGCTGATGCTATGCGCCAAGATACCAGGTGAAATTCCTTGTAAGTATGACTTACCTGGCAATAAACTGTTTTCTGATTCTGATTCATTTTGAAAGAGAAATAAAAAAATGAACTCCAACACTCAGCAAACCAACTTAAGTATAAAAGTCAAGGAGGGTTTTACACTAATCGCACCTATAAAAGCTTAAGCTAAAAGCTTCTGTAACCTTTTACCTTCTCTTGCGGGAAGGTAAGTTCCACTTTCTGAAACCACTTATCCTAGTTGAGGTTTAAGAAAGGACCTGGAGACTATGCCAGCCAACACTGAGCGAGAGGCAGAGTACACCGTGGCCATCACAGGGTAGAAAACATAGAAACAACCAGCCAAAGACAGCTACAGGCAATTTTGAATAACCTATAAAATTGAATAACCTATAAAATTCACCTATATTACATATCTGTGGAAAGTGGGAGGAAGTTGGAGTAATACAGGGGAGCTCGCGCAAACACAGGGTAAACATGCAAACGCCACACAGTGAGGCCCCGAGGCCTGAGGTGAGTTAAATCCAGAACCTTCTTGCTGTGAGGCAACGTTTTTACTTTCTACACCATTGAACTACCCAAACGAAAAGGAAAAACAGAAAAAGACCCATTAAATTGCGATCATATGAAGTCACCAACCTCTTTAACTGTTCTTAGGATTGTGTTAATGGTTTGTGTCAATAAAATGTCAATGAGACAGAATTTTTAACATCTGACAGAAAACCTGAGAACTAAGTTTAATTTCAGCCATTAAAAGACTAAATTAATGTTTTTCGTGGTTAGACAACAGGACCTAAAGGTCTTTGAATGCACACAAATGTGCTCTATTCTGGCTGTAGAGGGCCAGTAAGGACGTATCTCCGAGAATGCTCAGCTCATGTTGTCTGTCAGCTGACCGGGAGAAGTCATCTGGGCCATCTCCACAGCCTCCTTGCTGGGGGTGACTGGGGTAACCTGGGTGTACCATAAGCTCTGCTGTGACTATAGGCTTATCAGAGCCTAGTTCACAGCTGGAGCTAGTGTCTGATGGCCTTGCAGCAATGGCGTGGTTGATGGCTCTCTGCAGGTTGGGGACGGACATATTCTGGCCCATGGTGGTCAGTCCAAGATACACATCTGGCCACCTGGAAACATAGAAAAGGTTTCGAGCCTGATGAGTGCCTGTGAGGTATTATCAGTGAAAAAATATGCAGGAAAAAAAATCTATTAACTCAATACAGCAGCTGACAAACAAACACATTGATCAACATCAAATAAAACACATATTAACTTAATTATCATTTTATTACATCACCTATAACTCGCTCAACCACATGTGCGCTGGCAGCTGGTGGGCACAATCTGTCTTTAAAAATACCTCAGTATGGGGACAAAATGGTGTGGAACATAATGTAAATGCATCTGAATTGCATGTTTTTATACAGATCTGCATTTCACTAGGTTTCAGACACCACACATGACCAACAAACCTGATTCCGTAGCGTGTGAAGACAGGGATAGAATCAAAAGCATCCTTTTCCACTTTTTTGTAGAATCTTTGAAGGTGTGTCGGCAGCCACGGACAACTGTGTAAACCTTTCTCGATTGGAACTCGAGTGTATGGAATTCTGAGATCTGACAGGACCAGTGCAAACACCTCACGAACCTCTGCAACAGACAGTACAACATCTTTCTGTAATAGAAAATGAAATCGTAAATCATAATGGTAAATATATGAAATCCTAATTTCAAAAACCTGGGGATGCTGTATAAAATGTATAGAAAAGAAAAACACAATTGTTTTTAAAGCCTTTTCTTGCTGTGTTCAATGGAATGTACACCAACATTTTATCTTTCGAAGGTTCCATCAGAGGCAACCGACGTCTTTTCTATGGTCTGAAGATGATTTACCTCTCATCCATGGGGCTTCTTAAGTTTTAACTTCCTGCTGGGGCACGGGTCAGTTATTTAACATCCTGGGAGGCCAACAACATATTGACAGTCACACCACCCCTACCTCTCCTAAAAAAAATCATAAATTAATACTGTCTCAAACCTCAAATCAAAGTTAAGCAGATACAACATGACAGTGAATCTGCTGCCTCATCAGATTTGTTAAACATTCAATTATAATTTTATATACTCAGGCCTATTCGACTTGACTTCTGCATATCTGCACATGTGACGGCTTACAGGACAGCACATATTACAATGACAACTACACTGGCAAAATAAGGACGAACCGGTTCCCCTTGGCTTCTGTGAGAAAAATCTAGTGATGTCTGCTGGGGTTCTCTCTGGGTACTCTTGCTCCTTCCTTCAGTCCAGGATTCAGCCCCCCAGAGACCACTCAAAGGACAAGTGGTTATCGAAAATCCATTAATAGCTTTTAAGTACAAGTCATTTTGTTGTTATTGTCAGGTCAACCAGGGTTATCATAATATCATTTTCCCCTACTCTTCCAACGTTAAACAGAGAAAACTCATTCATTCATTATGAAACGCTTATCCTGTTCAGGGTCACGGGAGGCTGGAGCCTATCCCAGCTGACATTGGGCGAGAGGCGGAGTACATACTGGACAAGTCACCAGTTCATCGCAGGGCTGACACATAGATACATACAACCACGCACGCTCACTCCTACAGGTAATTTAGTGTCACCAGTATTGCTTGTTTTTGGACTCTGGGAGGAAGCTGGAGTTCCTGGAGAGAACTGACACAGACACAGGACAACAAGAAAACTCCGAACAGAAAGGCCGGCAGAGGTGGATTCGTACACAGTACCTTCTTGCTGTGAGGCAGCGGCGCTAACCACTGAGCCACCAACAGAGAAAATGATTTGACGTTAATATTTCTTGTTCATGATTTTGGTTTCCATTGACCGTTCATCATTTTCACTTATCATTTCATTGATAAGTGTGCTTCAGTTTAAGACTACCAAATATCCAAAGCCTCCTCATTCAAATGAACTGTCTTGACCAAATATTTCTTTCACAATTTGACATCCCAACAGGTAGAGGTGCATGTATGCAGTCACTGTAGCAGATCTCTAAGGGCCTGATTTACTAAAGGCGTGTGTGTGTGTGTGTGTAAACATGTGCAAACTTGATAGCACCCAAAGACAAATAAGCACTGAGGATTGCGTCTGTCAAACGTGCAAAATCACACGTGCTATCCATTTAGTATGTTTGCCTTAATGAATATGCAATATCGGGCGTCAATAGCCGAGTGGGCAAAATACTAGGAGGAGTAGATCTGTAGCGGCAGAAGCTCAGTGGGAAGAGTGGCTGTCTCTCAATCAGAAGATCTGAAGGTAGGCAGTTTGAGTCCAAGCAGGGTCTACTTTTCGTGGGGTCCTTGAGCAAGACCCTGAAACCCCTAGCACCCCGGGCACCTCAAAGGGGCCGCCCCTAGCTCCCTCAAGGATGGGTCAAATGCAGAGAAATAATTTCACTGAGTTATACTGTGTATGGGTTTATGTGATCAATAAAGATACATTATTATTAAATAGGGTAATTTAAATGGACTGCATTTATGTAGCGCTTTTCTAGTCTGCTTGACCACTCAAAGAGCTTTTCAACATGAGCCAGCATTCATTTATACAGTAATGACCGAGGCTGCCAGGCAAGGCGAAACCTGCTGACTTTGCAACTTGGGGTTCAGTATCTGGCTCAAGGATACTTTAACATGTGGACTACAGTGGCCCGGGATCAAAACACCAACCTCAAGTGGAAGGCCGCTACATTAAGTGAGCAAAAGTTGCCCTATACCGTTTGGTACATTCAATGTGACTTACCCAGACTAAAAAAAATTAAAGTGTTTTTGATTGCCTCGGCATTTACTACATTTGGAAGGAAGGTGCTAATCAGCACAGCTTTGCAAACAGACACAGTTGGACATACCGAAAAGACAGATACATTTTTTTGAACAGCACAGGAGGAGCATCACTATAAAGCCCAGGAAATTTGGCCCAGGTTGTAGGGGTCTGCTGTATGTTGGACAATATTGTCAAACATCATGGGTTGGAGCATGATGGAGCATGGTGGTTACACGCGTTCCTGCTGTGCGCTCTCCTCCGTCTCCATCCCCCCGCTGCTCCGTTGTGGGACCGCTTGAATGGAGAGACCTCACAACTGCCTGTACCTAATCTTTGATCCCTCTTGCCAGGCCACTGATGGCCATCGTCAGACCAGATCCAGCACTGCCCAGCTGCCTGGTGGTCCTTCGTTGCACTAGTACCTGAGCGTGCGCAGAAAGTGAGCTGTACCTGCTGCTCAATAGTAGTCAGAGGAATTTCTTCAAACAGCCCCCCCCTTCTGTTTTATTTGCCCCAGGTTTTATTATAAGCTATTTCTTATTTTGTTCTTCTTCTTATATCTTGCCATATCCTCTTAATTTCATCTGTTGCTCTTCTGGTTTTACCAACAGCATTGACAGGTAATCTCCTACTCTCCTCCAATTTTCTTTGGTGTAGCTTAACAATACACCCGTTTGCCTCTTAAATTAACACTTCCAATTCCATGGCATTAAACTTCATTTTCTACTTGCGGTCACTCTGCTCTCCATCAAAACTTTTCATGGCGACACACGCAAAACACTTATTTGGATGGTAACACATCCACCATGTTTGCACCTGCTGTCATTTAGATAATGATTCTTTACTAATCATTACTAATGATTTTTTACAGGTGATTATTTTATTAGTTTTCTATAATTATTTTGGTAATGACTGTTTTGAGTCCACAGGTCACACTGGATGGTTTTATCTGGGGCAAGAATTTAGTGTAGTTGAGTATTTGTAAGTCTGAGATTTGACGTCCAGCCAATCCGGGACTTTTTCCTAATTATATAATGGTTTTTATTGTAAGTTATTGATTCCGACATTATTTTATTCAGGGAGACATATGCAGTACATTACCTGGAAGAACATGGACATGTTGATGCGCATCCATGTGGTGGGGCAGATAACCCATCAGTTCCCTGAATAGACTGACCTGGGCTCTCAACTCTATCTCTACCTGAGAAGGAAAAAAAAACATATGGAGTTAAGTGCAATGGAAAAAAATCAATTTCCAAACTAGTTAATGCACTCAGAGAGCGCAATACTCCGCCAAGACAAAACAGTACCCTAAATTTAAGATAATTCATGCAGATTTCTCCCTTAATGTCTTAGTTAGTTATGAGTTATTGCCAGCTTCTAAATCTACCGACAACTCTAACTCTCTGAGTATCAGTCTTATAATCTCGATTTGGTTGTCTCCTGTGCCTACCACTTCAGTGTCTCTGTTCAGCCCAATGAGCCCCCATCTCCAACCCAAAGGGACATCGACGGAATCAAAGGAACCTCTGAAACTGAGCCCCCAGCCCCACCCACAAAGAAGCATTAAGGGAACGACCGCAGCAATAGCCACTTCGTGACTTTAATACTTCACTTTTGCATCATTATTTTATTTTAAATGCTGTAAAACACACGTCACCAAAATTGAATTTTGGGTAAATATTTAATGCAAATCCGTCCAGTCGATCTTTCTGCAATACTGCTCACAAACACACAAAGAGAAAAACAAACAAATAGACAAACGCAAAGGAGGGAAAACATAGTGAATACATATCCTCCTTGGCGGAGGTAATGAGGTAATAAGGTTTATATCATACAATTAATAACCCCATTTCTCGTGAAGTGCATTAGAGTAATGGACTTTACTTCACTTTCATCATTACACTTTTTTTTTCATTCACTTCCCAGTCAGGAGTGAGCGCATCCACTATCTAACCCTGGTGCACCCACTGCTCACCTCCCTTCTTTAATCAGTAACCCTGAGTACAAACACAGAAATAAGTGTCCTGCTGATGTCACCAAGACATTACTCTGAGGCAAGACAGATTTGCTTATATAGCACAATTGCAAAAGATGCCAAATCTACATCCCTCAGTAAGGGATGTCATTTAAAGATTGTTGAGAATGAGGACATTGTATTAGAGGCTTCAAAGATAAGGCAAATAATTGCCTTTGCATTTATTGGGAATTTCTGGAAGACACAGATTCAAACAAATCTTGATTTCCCCTCTGATGATAAGTTAGGTTTCTTATCACTCTACACATAATTGTGTGGAATTGAAAGCAATTCATCTGGTAAAGAACAGCAATGGCGTAAACTGTTCTTTATTGACTTGAGATAAAGTCGTAGGTCCAATTATTAGAGCCCTACTGGATTATTTGTGAATTATAAAATCACTCTAAGTCAACAGCAAACTGGACTTTATTGGTCCATACTACCACGATCTAAAGCCTCTAAAAGGCACCCAGATTGATAATTGCATTAGATTGGAGTCCTTCAGAACCAGTTAACATGGTAGATGAACAGGGACCCCTTGTATGTTTAGAAGAGTAACCTTCTAGTTGAAATTCAGTATGAGTGAAAAAAATGGTTAAAGTATATTGCTCCCTCTCATGGTATATTTTCACTTTGTACTCAGCATACCAATTTGGTTTAATTTTATTAATCAATTCAATACGCTTTATTCTAACAAAGAATATATCTTACAGCCAAATCTGGCTGACTATATTCCGTAGGTCAATAATACAAAAATAAAACACCAAACCAGATTTTTGAAGCAGTGTACCTGTTTCATATCGAGCTGTCCTTTCTCCAGGGCTCGACGGA
Organism: Lophius americanus; assembly: GCA_037951165.1. Lineage (NCBI taxonomy): Eukaryota > Metazoa > Chordata > Actinopteri > Lophiiformes > Lophiidae > Lophius > Lophius americanus. Next base: position 1,783,976 of record JBBDHG010000174.1, read on the forward strand.
AGCCAAATTTTCCATGAAAGAATCCACATTGGTTTATCAATGTAGAGACCTGCTGGAAAGTTGGACACACTGGGATGCCCTCGGACAGGTTTGCATGGAGACCAATTGGAATGTTGTGTCTAAATAGAAAAAAGGTCATTCTTTAATATCCTGTGATATAGACTGAAGTCACCGATATAAAAAGTGAAATTGGTGGAGATCATTATTTGCGAATAATAAAAACGCTTTTCAACCAATGAGTTACACTATATTCTCTATCAAATGGAGACAATGCTAATTTCCTGGGATTCTTAATGGAAGTATACTGGATATTTACTTGGCAAACTTAATCTATTCAGGATGGTGGGAATGATAAATTATTTACAGGACAGCCAAGGTAACATTGTACACACAACTCATGAAAGCGACAAAACCCATATTTTCATAATTAGATAAGAATCGTCTGTTATTATTTTATATCCGGGTACCACACTTATTCATTTTCCTTTTTATTTTTGTTTTTCTTATGTTAAAAGAAATATGAATAATTGAACATCTACATGATCACAAATGATCAAGGCAGGTCATCTCTGTCTTGTTGCCATATTTCTAGCAAACAAACTTCTTCCAGCTTCAGAGCTATTACATTAATATTTACTGATAGTTGTCAAAATCCACAATGAGCTGCAGTGGCCGACGGGCAGAACAGTGTGAGCTCACAAGTCGTGAGCTTTCGCAGAAAAAATATTAATTATAGTGTGAGTTGGATTCAAGCAACAACAAATCTTAAATTACACAGTAAGCCTAGCTTTATGTCAGGGAGTAAGACTATATCACAACGGGTCAAGTTCAACACCCAAAGCAACTGTTAGAAATTTAAAGTGTGTTAGGACTTCCCATAAACATATGAATAGCATTTGATCCACTCTTCAAACTACCTTTTGGCCAGTTCTGCTGCCTCTTTGGCAGCAAAAGAGTTGACTAGCATTGACACGTTGGAAATGCCTCCAGCCTTAAAGCATTCCACAATCCCCTTGTTCCTTCTTGGACAGTAGCCAAAATCATCTGCTGTCACCACCAGCATTATTCTGGGCTGTGACATTATTGCAGACCCCTATAGCGGACAAACAGGAAAAGGTTCAATACTCTTCATCATCATTCCATTTCTGCATATAAAAACAATCTGATGTCTGTATCTAATGCATCCTGGCTAAGGGAAATGATAGGGAAATACCCGAAATAACACATGTACAAATGAACCAAAAAATACTGCATACTAGGGGTGGGCGGATCGATTTAAATATCGATAGTATCGATACTAACGTTGGTATTGGGTATTGATCGATACTTGTGTGATGAGATCGATTCTTAAGTTTCAGTTTATCTTCTGTAGAACTCCGGGCAGACTCCATACAGAGTGACCGACTGGCCGTACAACGCCGCTCTTCTCTCTCTATTAGCCCCTCCCCTTTCCTCCGCTCACCGGCCTCCACCGCTACACTCACTCACTCACTCACTCACCCACTCACTCACTCACTCACCCACTCACTCACTCACCCACTCACTCACTCACCCACTCACTCACTCACCCACTCACTCACTCACTCACCCACTCACTCACTCACCCACCCACTCACTCACTCACTCACCCACTCACTCACTCACTCACCCACTCACTCACTCACCCACCCACTCACTCACTCACTCACTCACTCACCCACTCACTCACTCACCCACCCACTCACTCACTCACTCACTCACTCACTCGCTGCCTGTGGCTGCAGGATGGCAAAGCGGGAAAGGAGCGTCTTTTGGAGCTTTTGTTACAGCTACAAACCAAACCACTGCATCCTGTAATGTTTGCAGGAAAGTAATTAGGTACTGTGGCAACACCACAAATTTACATAAGCATATTAAAACACACCCCGACCAGAACTCTGAGCTGCAGAGCAAACGAAAGGAGGAAGAGAGAGAAAGTAGTAAAAAGTATCGGTATCGGCTATACTGGTCCTGTATTTACTTGGTATCGGATCGATAGCAAATTTTGCGGTATCGCACAGCCCTACTGCATACCCACAAGTAGTTCTTGTCACTGAAACAGAAGAACACTAACCTATGTTAATAAAAATAGAAAAAAAACTCGAACCCACTGTAACACCAAAGACCGGTTAGCACTGGTCGCTAAAAACACTAACACTAACCTATTAATGAAACGAAACTCACAATGTAACAAGTCAGAGCGGTTCGCTTAGATGCTTAAACAAACGTACACTTACCTACGTTAATAAATGACATGTCTATTCATTACCGTCCACATTTCAAATCAATGAGTACACGTAATTACGTCTTCTTCTGCTTCTTCTAGTTCGTCCTCTCCTACTTCTTCCTCTGTTGCTTTATCGCGGTTGGCAAAGAACGTTTGGTGTGCATTTTCGCCACCTTCTGATTCCGGTTTGTAAATACTTCCGTTTACCCTGCATGTTCCGAATTCTACTGTAACAATCCTCTTACTTAGTCTTTTCTCTTTTCCCAGTTTGCACCTTTTTTGTCTTTCATCATGGTATCCACGACAACGTATTTCGCTGTTTCCTGTGCAAAGCAGCTATTACACCGCTATTCTCTGTCTGATGTCTGTCCAGTATTTTTTCTTTTTTTGCACTGTTTAATAATAATAATAATAATAATACATTTAATTTATAATGCTTAGCCGCGTGTGACCAAATATGGTTGAGATTATGTCTTCTTCATTTTTGGATCTACAATTGATCTAATTTCAACCTACTTTCTTTTGAATTTTATAATCATCCCTACCTTTTAGTTTCATTATTCCATTGTTCTTGCCATTCGTTTCATTTTGACATATTTATACTTTTTAATTTATGACCTACTGTAGTTTACTTTTTTTTTTTTTTTACTTTTTGTTAGTCCTTTTGCAAATCCGTCTGCCAATTCGTTCCCCTCTACCCCTCAGTGAGCTGGTATCCATATAATTGTAACTGTGACTCCAGACTGGTTGGTTCTATGTATAGTTTGGGCTTTTTCAGTCTAAATGTCCTGCGTTGCAGCTGATTGGCTGTTCTTAATTATTGTCCAATCACTAGCTTTATCTGAGGCTATTAGTACTTTATTGACTTTGACATTTTTTTCCAGATAAGCGTAAGAAGAATTGCGATATACTGATTATTATTCTTCTTGTTGGCATTTTTCTTGTTCTTGTTCTTCTTGATGAATCTTTTTAAAAAAAAAAAACGATAAATAATAAATGTATAAGTAAGTCGATCGCATGTATTAGTAAATAGAAAGTGCATTTTCATTACCTGGCAAGGTGAGTCCACGTCCTGCAGCCGTTTAACATGTGTCTGTGCTGCTACGTTAAAAACAAGAAACGCATCAAGTTGCTCACATTTGATGTGAAATACACCTTTAGGTTGTTCATAATTGTTTCCTACTTTTACTGTTTTATTGGGAAGACTGAAATGGCAGAATTAGTCCAGCCATTTACCAAATGCCATTTAAGTTTTATTTTTAAGGTTTTTAAGGTTCATTTTTGATATTAGATGTAATTATTAACTTGAAAAATATAGTTTACTGGTTGTACTTGACGCATGTGAATAAAAACCTTTCATTGGAAATTATTCTGTGAAACTCTGCTGAAAGAGACAGTAATAAGTTATGCTAATATATTCTGAATTTAATCTGTAATTTATTACATTCTGGTATAATGCCTTAATAATGAAAACAATAATTTATTCTGTAATATCAAAATAGTATTTTCTATTCTGTTGGTATGTTCAGAATTCTGTTAAATGATTACATAAAGTAAGAATAAAATTGTCATAATACCTAAGATTAAAGGTGGCCAGTTTGAGTCCTGATTGGCCCTCGATCTGGACTCCATCATTCATATTGGCCCCCTCTGCGATTGAGTTTGACACCCCTGGTTTAATGTCTTCAGTCCAAGAGTGCTAACAGAATCTGGGATGAGGAATGCAAAACATACTCTGTTATTAGTTGTTTTGGAGGTGTGGGTGTAGATTTTAATATAGTCAAAACACTGTACATTGATGTATTTACCGATTTTATTCACTCTACTTCAATGTATTTTCCGACCTGATTAACATTAATCTTTCTATGTTATTGTTTGTTTAATTTCTGAAAATGTAAGTCAACAACTGCCTCTCAAAGCAATCATGGTGGTACAACAGAGCATCTCTGTTGTACCACCATGATTGTGGTAAAACGGTGGTACTTGATGTTATGATGTCATGGTTTGTTTCTTTCCCTGTGTTTGCAAAGTCCTGTAAGATTGAGTTGAGTGAAGTACTGGCGGCTATGTTATATCTATGTTATTATCTATATTGTGATTGTGATATGGACACGACAAGTGCAAGAAAAAATCACGGATCCTAAAGGGAAATCGAGGACGAATAATATTTGAATGTTCTGTGTACCGGAGAACTTTGAAGGAAGTTCCGTCATACAACACCTGGAATAACTTTTAAAGGCCGAACGGAAGTTACCTGAAGGAACCAATCTCCAGATTAAGACTGCAGAGACAGTCCCCGCACATAAACCGAGTCTGAGCACAGCTCCCAGATTAATAGTGGCCAAAATTTCATTAGTTAGAGGTGACAGAAATTATTCTTATAAAGCATGACAGAAGAATCTATATGTAGTTCAATGTTGGCAAAAAAAATCTTTTAAAACCATTACTAAAAACTGTTCAGCAGCGTAGGGTATATGGAAGCATTAAAAATGTGACATTTCAAGACACCGCTATCTAAAATGCGGGTACACCGGAGTAATGAAGTGCAAATATGTGAAAGTGCAAAGGAGGCCGCGCGGGAAACATACAAATAGATCATTGAGTTGATAGGGCTGCAGCCGCACTGCAAACATCTTCACAGCAAAAATTGGAGTGTTGAAATTTCAGGGTTAAATAATTTTGAGTAAATTTTCAATCTCAAAGTGTTATTTTAAAACATTCAGAGGCAATTTGTGTTCAGTGTTTGAGTTATTTGAGAGAATTGATCACATCAGTGTTAATACAAGCTGCAGAGATGCAATTGAGCTCCGCTTTGGCCTTCACCTCTTCTGTTGGAGGCAAGAAGACAGTGGCACCGTTTTGTTCTACTCATGCAGTTCTATAAGGTGAGTCCAGTTAAGTCAAACTTACTGAAACAAGTATGAATTGCTACTGTAAACTGCAACATGACAATTAAAGAAGAATACATGTGTTACCAATCAATGTTTGTTGTCAGTACTGAAATACTAAATTCATCCATGTAATTGAGACTACCAAATGCCGCCAAAAAAGACAGACGAAAAGAAGAAAAAAATTGAACTGAAGGAAGCTGTACCGGATAGCATTCGTGTGGCTAGCACAAATGCACTGCAGGCAAGCACTGACAGCTGCCCGTACACACAAAGCCTCCAATATGATTTTTAAAAGAAATGCAAAAGATGTCTGAAAAGATGGCTGCAATGATCCAAACAGCACTTGCTGCCCACCTTAACTAAATAGATGCATCTATTGAGAAGCTGGAGGGGGGAATGCAATCTAACACTGACAGTGACTAAATTGGAACAAAAATGCACAGAGCTACAGGAGTCGCTCACCAACCTACACCAAGACCTCAACGAGTAGGCCGACAACACAAAACCGAGCCGAGGCACATCTCAGGGCATAACTTGACGACCAGGAGATTCGATAGAGAAGAAAAAATCTGAGAATTGCAAGATTTCCAGAAGGAGTTGAAGGTAAAGACGCTGTTGCCTTCTTAGAAAATGGTTACCATTGATCCTGTATCTACCCGAAACACCTGAGATTTTAGGGGCGCACCGCATGCTACGGAGGAAGCCGCATGAGAGCAGTCTGCCCATGGATGCCCGTCCGCATCCTGGATGCCGCAAGGAAGAAAAGGTAGCTTATGTACCTCAACCCAAAAGTAATGATATTTCCTGATCTATTTCCAATTCCACTAAGAAAGCGGATGGCCTTTAATTCGTTGAAAAGTCGGCTCCGCCAAGCCGACATGAGATACGCCATGTTTTACCCGTATCTCATGTCGGGTAAACATCCCGTGGATACATGCAGCGGTTTGACAAGGGCGTTTGACTCAGTGGAAGCGGCAGAGCGGTTCCACTGAGTGGTTTCCTGATATGTTCTCATAAGGCATCGATTCTGATCATGTTCTTGCTGTCTGGAAGTATTCAGGCAAACATATTGACACATTCTGTAGTCTTGGACAGTTGCCGATCACGAGCGTGTTGCAACTGTGTTGAAGATGTGCCGAAAAACATCCTCCTCCTTGTGTTCCAGTGAAGACGTCTCTTAAACATAGTTCGGCCTGAATCACTCACTCTTCAGTGAGAACTTTTCAATTTAGCAGCTGAAATGCATCTGAATGAGGAGAACTTAAAAAATATATTCAGGTTAACTTTACATTTTCTTATGAGCACACACATATATTTTTATAATCAACCTTGCCAATGTGTTTGATTTGTAAGTTCTGTATATGGTTGTTAAACTCCAAGTTCTCTATTTTGCATCACAGTGTGATACTAAGGGTTGTTTTGCTTGTTTTTTTTTCTTTTCTGTTCATTCCTTTTGAAGGTTAGACTTCAGACTTCAAAAACTGAGAGCGGAACAATTTTAAGTGTTCTAAAATCCCCCAACAACAACCCAAATTCCAGGTAGATCGTGGGGATACCTCTTTAGTTCAGGAGAAAGAGGTTGGGGTTCAGAGTTAGACACAGGTTCATTTTCTTTCTTTACTACTTTCAAGAAGTTTGTCCCTAAAGAATCTAAAGAGAAGTGGGCACGTAGTCTTGGTTATGAATTTGACTGCTTTCTCAGTCGTTTAATGTCATACAAAACAATGATAAATAGTCACACCATTGGGATGTAGGTGCTTTGTTTGGAATGTAAGAGGTGTAAACAATTATGGGAAAAGGAAACGCATTCCAAGTTATTTAAAACAGCATAATATAAGTATAGTCGCTTACAAGAGACACATTTGACAGACAAAGAACATGTTAAACTGAAAAAAGGGGCTTTGATCATATACTTCTCATCTTTTACATCACAATCCAGAGGAGTTGCCATACTACTTCATAGAAATGTCTAATTTCACGCAATTCCCATTGTCAAGGACACTTATGGGAGATTTGTTGTGCAAGGGCTGCTACACTCCAAACCTTTCTGAAATTATTCTATCAGATCAACATGTAGATGTTTATATGGGAGGCAGTGTTGCTAGATGGGAAATGAAGAAATATTGTACGGTGACTTTAAAATTATCGTATTTTGACCCAAAATATCGTATGTACTTAAACAACTTGAAAAATCACATGCTATGTTAGTGCATTTAAAAACAAAGCAATTCTATTTGCATGGAACTGCAATAACCTAAGGAATAAACACAGAGGCTCGGCCATTTGAAGGAAACAACTTCATTGTCACACTTAAACAAACCCACCCACCCAGTCAAGTGCACCTCTTTGCATAACCACTGCTTCCTTCCTTAACTATCGAAATAAAAGCATCTCGATTTTGTTTAGGACTGGGTCATTAAAGTTGAAACGTTTGACAGGTTGAAGCCATCCGTAAAAACTTACGGTCTAAATTCCAGTCAGGGCCAAAGCTGCTGGGCCTGGCGGGGTTGCTTTGTTTTCTTACCGGATTCCGTGTCTTTGCTGCCGGACTCTTCTTCTTTTAATACTTCTTTCCTTCGAGTCCAAACTCATGTTCACTTATTTTTTAAGTTTGTTGCAGTGCCAGTACAACTGCGCAAACAAGCATGAGCTGAGCGCTGCTGATGTGATTGGGCATTGATGAGGAACCAGCCAGTTATGAGCTGATCAGGTATGAACAGGCATCAGTTTCTGTTGATGTGTGGGTGTTCAAATAAATCAAATGATGGTTTTTTTTTGGGTGCATGGAAATGCCAGAACTATTGTACATATTGCCTTTTTTTAAAGTATTTATTGTATAGGCCCTAATACTATCGTATAAATATGATAATTATCGTATATCTGGCAACACTGATGGGAGGAGACTTTACTTTAATTCTGGATCCAACTCTTGATCCATAATCACAGAAGGCCTATTCTTTGACGCGGAGTGCTACATTACTGAAAGAAGGGACTGGTTGACATTTGGCACACTTTACACCAAAACAGAGTATTGTTTTTTCCTCTATTGTCCACAATAGTTATACCCGTATTGACTTATTATTCACTCCATCATCCAAGGTACATCAAATTAATTCATGTGAGTACTTGGCAAGAACCTTGTCAGACCATGCTGCTATTTTGGTTACAATACCTCTGCCCTCACCAGTTACCAGATGTTATAGATGGGGATTTGCTAACTTAATCATGATTCAAAATTTATGAACATGATTACACACGAAATTACCTCATATTTTAATTTAAAGAAATATTAAAAAATGATTCACACTAGCAAACCCTAATTTTGTATGGGATACCATGAAAGCATATCTCAGAGGTCAGCTCAGAGCGTAAACTTCAACTTAACGCGAAGACTATATAAGCAAAATTCAATCTCTGGAACACGAAATGATATTCTTGAACAACTTAAATTAAGGCAGTTTGAGTATAAAATGATTAACACACATAAAACTGAAAATGCGATTACAAAGACGAAACAATTGTATTACGAAGAAGGAGACAAAGAAGGGAAGTTTTTAGCCTGGCATATTAAGAGGGAGGGGACAAACACTGCAATATATACAATCCAAAAAGATGATATACTTACCAGTTATACTAATAATAATAATAGTGAGATTTACAAAGCTATCCTGAGCTACTGTTAATCCTTATACAACTCGCAAGGATGTGACCTTGGGGAGACAAAGTGTTTTTTGGACACAGGGTGATTGTCAATTGGAAATTGGCACGTTGCCTATTATCAATCAATCAATCAATCTTTATTTATATAGCGCCAATTCACAATAACAGTTGTCTCAAGGTGCTTTCCAGAAAGAGCAGGTCTAGACCAAACTCTTTATATAATTATCTACAGGACCCAACAAATTCCTCCTTGAGCAGCACTTGGCAACAATGGCGAGAAAAAACAGCCCTTTAACGGGCAGAAATCTCGAGCAGATCCAAGACTCAGGGTGGACGGCCTACTGCCATAACCGGTCGTGTTTGAAAAAAAAGAGAGTGAGAGCGAGAAAGAGAGAGACACAGGTGAGGAGAGATACAGACGGGGGAAAAGCAGCAAAGATATCAGCTATAATCCAAGTTCTCCAACCGCTCAATGGTCGGGCCGCGGCAGCAGCAGGGATCCCAGGTTGATAATAACATTAATATTAATGTAACATATAGTCATAACTTATGGGGAAATACAATAATAATAATAATGATAACAACAATAATCATCATCATGAGCATCTTGTGATCATTGGACATCGAGAAGGTCCACAGCAGCAGATGCAATCACCAACCATGTGACCTTACAGGGTGAGAAAACACAAAGACTCCAGGGAAGAAATAGAGTTAGTAACATGCATTTAATCCATTAACATGCATTAAACCATTTAACATGCATTAAACCATTTAACATGAATTAATCCATTTAACATGCATTAAAGGGAGAGGGATGTATAAAGAGGGACAGTGAGAGAGGAAGAGAGAAAAGCTCAGTGCATCATGGGAGATCCCCTAGCAGTCTAAACCTATAGCAGCATAGCTAAGAGCTAGCTTATGCCAGCCTTAATTATAAACTTTATCATAAAGGAAAGTTTTAAGCCTACTTTTAAATGTAGAGAGGGTCTCTGCCCCCCAAACCCAGATTGGAAGATGGTTCCACAGGAGAGGAGCCTGATAGCTGAAGGTTCTGGCTCCCATTCTACTTCTGGAGACTCTAGGGACTACCAGTAACCCTGCATGCTGGGAGCGCAGAGTTCTGATTGGACAATATGGAACTATGAGCTCCTTCAGAGAAGTTGGTGCCTGACCGTTAAGGGCTTTGTACGTGAGCAGAAGGATTTTGAATTTGATTCTGGATTTTACTGGGAGCCAATGAACTAATACAGGAGATATATGTTCTCTTAACCTGGTTCTGGTCAGCACCCGTGCAGCAGCGTTCTGGATCAGCTGGAGGGGCTTCAGAGACTTATTGGGACTACCTGCTGGTAGGGCATTACAGTAATCCAGCCTGAAAGTAACAAATGCATGAACTAACTTTTCTGCATCTTTTTGTTACAGAATGTGTCGTATTTTAGAAATATTGCGCAAATGAAAAAAGAGAGCCCTAGAAATCTGTTTTATGTGGGAATCAAAGGTCATATCCTGATCAAAGATAACTCCCAGGTCTCTCACAATGGTGCTGGAGGCCAAGGTCATACCATCCAGAGTAGATATATCATAAGATAAATTGTTTCTAAGGTGCTTGGGTCCCACCATAATAACTTCAGTTTTATCTGAAATTAATAGTATAAAGTTGCAGGTCATCCAAGTCTTAATGTCGTTGAGACACGCCTCTAAATTGGATAAGTGACTAGATTCAGCTGGTTTCATTGATAAGTACAATTGTGTGTCATCTGCATAACAGTGATGGTTTATGGAGTGTTTCCTGATAATGTTGCCTAAAGGGAGCAAATATAATGTGAATAATATTGGCCCAAGAACAGATCCCTGGGGAACTCCGTGGGTAACTTTACTGTGTATGGAGGATTCATTGTTAACAGATACATACTGAGATCTGCCACATAAAAAGTCCCTCATCAGATGCCATTAAAAGGTCATTCGTAACTTTGACCAGTGCTGTTTCTGTACTATGGTGAACTCTAAAACCTGATTGGAAATCCTCAAATAAACGTATTCTTAGGCAGAAAATCACACAATTGTTCGGCCACCACTTTCTCTAAGATTTTAGAGAGGAAGTGAAGGTTAGATATCGGCCTATAATTTGCTAAAGCCTCTGGATCAAGAGTCGGCTGTTTAAGCAGCGGATTGATTATGGCTATTTTAAAGGACTTCGGTACGTAGCCTGAATTTAAAGACAGATTGATGATTTCTAATAGACAGTTGCTGACTAAGGGTAAACTTTGTTTAAGTAGACTAGTTGGGATTGGGGCTAGGAGACAGGTTGTTGTTTTGGATAAGGAAATAAGGGAAGTTAATTGTTTCAGATCAATGGGAATAAAGCGGTCTAGATCTGCTCCAGGTCTATCTGTTGTTTCCAAGCACATAGTCCTGGGGTGTAAAATAGAACCATTTGAAGGCAGGAGGTTATGGATCTTGTCCCTAATACTTATAATTTTGTCAGTAAAGAAGCTCATGAAGTCATCGCTACTAAGGGTTTTAGGAATACGGGGCTCCATAGAATTCTGATTGTGAGTCAGCCTGGCTACAGTGCTGAACAAAAACCGGGGGTTGTTTTTATTTTCCTCTATCAGTGCAGAGTAATAGGCCGCTCTGGCGCTGTGTCGCCATTTTCTTTCTAGTTTATGAGTTGTTTGTTTGAGGTTTCGAGTCAGGTTGTTAAACCCTGGAGCTGCTCTCTGTTTCACACTCTTCTATTTTAGGGGGCGATAGGGTCCAGCATTAATCTCAGTGATCTTGCAGCCCTATCGACGAAATAATCAATTTGCCCAGGACTGACGCTAGAGTCAGATTCTTTTAAGTGGAGACATGCAGCTTTGCTCAGGGCTGATGGAATAGATTCTCTAAATTTTATTACAGCTTCTTCAGATATATTTCTAGCGTAGAAAGATTTTTCTATTGGCGAGTGATTTAGCATTGCAAATTCAAAAGTTATCAAACATTGGTCTGATAGCATAGGATTCTGTGGATGAACTACTAGTTTTTGAATATCAATGCCGTAAGTCAGGACTAAATCCAAAGTGTGATTAAAACAGTGAGTGGTCTCATTAACACACTGACTGAAACCAATACAGTCTAATATTAAGTTAAACGCGGCACCAAGACTATCTCTGTCTTCATCTATGTGAATGTTAAAGTCACCTAGTATGATTATTTTATCTGTCTTAAGGACTAGGTTTGATAAAAAATTAGAGAACTTGTTTAAAAATTCGGAGTATGGGCCAGGAGCCCGATACACTATGACAAATAAGAATGCCGGTTGATGCTTCCAGGTTGGGTTTGTAAGACTGAGAGTAAGGCTCACAAATGAGTTACAGTCAGGTTTGGGTTTAGGATTTATTGGTAAACTGGAGTTGAATATGGCTGCAACTCCACCTCCTCGGCCTGTTCTTCTAGGTATGTGAGTATTAATATGAGTAGCGGGCTAGATTCATTTAAACTAACATATCCCGCCTCACACAGCCAGGTCTCTGTCAGACAGAATAGGTCAATATGATGATCTAGAATAAGATCATTTACTAAAACTGTTTTAGATGCTAAAGAGCTAATATTCAGGAGTCCACAATTTATTATATATTCATTTTTAACTACATTCTTGGATGTTTTAATTTTTTTTAGGTTTTTGTGTAAAATCGTTTTATAATTTGACTTGAATAATGTAGGTGTTCGGGGGACAGACACAGTCTCTATCTGTTTTGGGCTGGGTGACTCTAAAGGAGGCGCAGAGAGGCGTGTAAAACTGCGACTCTGCTTCCTGGTCTCAACCCTGTGGCTGTTGTCTGACAATGAAGCTAGATACCTGCATTGTCAGAAAATAGTAGAGACACTAGATGGCAGTATCATAAAGGAGGAAGGGTTGAAGGCCTTAACTTTACTTGCCTCAGAAAAATCACATGGCCATGATGGATTCCCCTTGTTATTGTTGATTCTCTTTTTCTGTGCACAAGTATGAGAAATAACACTACATTATAAAAATAAATCCACGTCTGACCAAACTGCATGTTATATTGATGAAGAATACTATGGTATCACCACATTTTATCTGATACTGTATTATTATAACCCATACTGTAATCAGTACTTATACTGTATTATACTCTATAATCTAACACTGCTATTTTACACTTCTACCTCTATACTGGAAGATTATTCTCTGTACTTGATGCTGTGGACTATCCCACGCTGTAATAAGTACCTATTTGATATTAAACAATCATAACACTATTCTATTTAACACTTCTTCTACATTCACACTGTAATTAAAAAAACTGCACTATTTATCAGTCCAGTCGGAATTACTCTTGTTTAAATAATTAATCTGACCTATTCTGGTTCCTGTGATGAAGAAGGTTGAGCTCACAGCTTCATGTTGGAACTGCAGTCCAGAGGGAGCTTCATCTTGTCATCATGGCAAACAACATCTATAAACAATAACAAAGAAACAGCAAAAATTATATAACAAGCTAATCTGTCCATGACGGATCACGCAGTGTTCACCAGATGTGAATTCGGGAGTAGTGTGACTTTAGGTGAGACTCTTGTCATGTTAGCAGGTAAACCGCTGACGTTTGCTACTGTTACCTTGAAGCTAACTGCTGTTCAGCTAACGTTGTCCAAGCGATACAAGCCACTGATTTCAACAAGCTGAAACGTGGCAAATATAACCCACCAGGTTCTGTTGACGTTTGGAGTAGTCTATTATCCACCGCAATCTCTTGGTTTTGAAGAGTGTACGTCTTTCATCAAGGACCCAGTTTAAAACTTTAAATGTGGTTTTCGGTTTTGTTGAATCATGTCGCTTAACCGGTGGTCCCGATAGGGTATCTGTGCTCATTTCCAAAACTTTGATTTTTCCTTTAATTTGTTATTGATTGGCTTGGTCCATCCGTACTCCACTGCAGACATCACGCTTTATTTACATCAACACCGCCTTAGTAACAAGAGGAGACGCTTCGTTTTCACCTCCTAGACCACCGCTACTTAACTTCACGTCAACCATGAATTTTTTTATTTTAAAGTAACAAATTTTCTTACAATTCAAGTAGATGCAGCTGTGTCTCGCTATCGCTTAATTAACATGGCGGACAAAAAGTTTTGGTTTGCTGCTATAACCCTGCCTCTGCCTCCCCAATGTCACAAGCTCCTGCTTCTGGACCAGCTTGCTTTTGGTTCGCAAATAGCACCCGTTTTCAGGGGTCAGAGCTAGACCTTCCACTGTGGAAACCCTAAGTACTCGTTCCAAATTCTCAACCGCTTGGGTGGGAATGAAACCGGTGTTCAGTTTATCTTTTAATCTTTCTGTCTGCTTTTACTGACTGACGTTATCAATATCAGTAAATAAATAAATCAGTAGTATTTTATATTAATTAGAGGCATTCCACTGACTTTTTATGGGCACCCTGTGGCAATGTATGAAGCCAGTTCATGCTGCACTTTACTTGGAGTATGTTGTAATATATAAAAGGAAATAATCTTAAGTTGTGCATGAGCATTCTTTTATTATCCAGAATACTTTTTGTGTGCACGCAAATTGTATATTTGTCCTTACCCCATCATCTGCCGAAAATCATATGCAAAATTTTATATTCGAGGCTCGATGTCTCGCTCACTATCTTTCTGTTCCTTTTACCCAACATAATTGCTCTGCTAAAGACTAAAAGGTTGCCGTAAAAACATCGATAGCATTCCTGACATCTGCTTAGTGCATTAAAGTGTTCATAGTGAGAATCCGACCAAGTGAGAGGCATACACGAACACGCACACACGCAGTCTCTGTCCCGGCCACAAATATAACAACAACGAGCCACGATAAGGGAGAGACATCAGGATAACTTCAACGTATCCAAACTTAAGTTAAACACACCCAACAGCTTCTCAAGTCGTTGTTCGCTTTCTTGGTCCTCTGTACTGTAAAAACAATGGTGGTTAAAGCAGGACTCCATACAAAAAGAGTTTGTGGGCTCATCTAAAAGTAAGAAACCCCCTCACAATATCCCTTTTTCTCAGGTGTTAACACACTAATGAAAACATAATGGATATTATATATGCCTGCCAGTACATCCACAAAATTCAATTAAAATTTGTGTGCTAAATGTTTTGGTATTTCTTTTTATTGTTTCAGAAACGCACACTGAAAAACGAGAATCGAGTGGTAGCATGTTTTTTTTATTTTTCCGGAAGCACATGTTGTCATTTTACCACTAAAGGAGAGAGCGGCGCAATGAGCATTGTTAATCTTCACTTTATTCCTCAACACTACTGGTTTATTTCAAAGCAATATGAAAAAGGTATGATTTGGTGGATTATAAGCTTTTGCTGGCCTACATCACTTTTTACGGTCTTTTATTCTTTATGTAAAATAAGTCAGCAGCCCTGAAGTTAAGGTAATCTGATTCTAACCGCTGAAACACACAGCTATCAGCCAAAACATTAACACCAGTTACTGGTTCTAATGTTGTTGTTGATTGTGGTATTTATTATACATGCGCAAACTGATGTCATTCTCCAAACGGTTTGAAGAAACGTGTGTCCCATAATAACTTGTTTCGCTGTAGTCTGTCATATCAGAAGGATGAAATATGTTTTGGTCTATCTGCACACTGACAAGTCTGACAAGATGTGCTGACCTACGTTTGAGGGCACCTGCTGTCACTACGCCCAACCAGTTGATTCTCATTTAATTGTTTACCCGCAGACTGTTATGAAATCTGGCTGCCTGACGGATGACAGATGGCTGGAGAGGAGAAAGAATGAGAGGAAAAGGGGTCGAGCGGACTGGAAAGCGCTGTATAAGTACACAGTTCAGTCGGATCACCGTTATACTCACCTATGGCCGAATGATGGTGCTGCAGGGGGGAGAGAATAACAGAGAAATATAATGACGCAGGTCACTGCTGCTGAGTAGCTGCTCTGCAGACAAACCCGTCCTGATCCTTGGGGATTTTAATTCGTGTAATTTATCTGAACACTTACCTACTCTTCAGGAATATGTGGACTGTCCCCTTGTCTTAACCGGACCATTGCTCGCTGTTATGGGAATATTCCCGGTGCTTATAAGGCGGCAAGCAGAATTCCCCTCGGGAAATTCGACCATTGAAAAAAAAGGGAAACCTATCACCAAGCAAACACAGGTGTGGCCTGAATGATCAACTCAGGACCTGCTTTGAGGAGATTAATTGGGACAATTTCTTCCATTTCTGCCAGGATGCTGATGAACTTACAGACACTATCCCATTATAATTCAATTCCGTGAAGATTCTGTGACTGAATATAAACTGTGAAAAATGTCCCTGAATAATAAGACCCGGGTATCCAAACAGCTTAAGAGATGACTTAATGAAAGGAAGATTGGTTTCTGTAATGTTGATATGGAGTTACTTTGTGAGAGAAGAAGTTGACAGTTAATGAGTGAAATATTTAAGGCAAAAATGGATTTTAAAAACAAGGATGAGGCCAAATTTTAATATAAGACAGACGTGTGTTGGATAAAACATACTGATGGATCCAGTAAAAAGGATGAAATTCCCATAATTAACAGTCAAACATTTATTAATAACCCACACACATTTTGCTGTAGATTGGATATCTTGGATGACCGAACTGAATGAAATGAGATGTACAAAAATCTCCCTTTAGAGTCATAATTAGGTACGAGTGAATCTTTCTAAGCTTAAGCTGAATAAAACCACTTGCCCAAAGGACTTTTGGCAAGGCCTATACAAAATGCTTTTCAACCTACATAACCTCTGTATTGTGTAATACCGTGGAGCCTCACTACCACTGCGGCTACTATGTTACACCCGTTGCATTTTGCATATAAGAGAGCCAGAGGCACAGATGATGCAGTGCTGACTCTGCTTAATGCAGTCACTAAACACCTGATAAATCCTTAAGGTTATGCCAGGGTTTAATTTGTGGACTTCAGCTCGACTTTTGGTTCAAAGAATTTACATATTCTTTTGAAGGGGTTGACTGTTCCTAATATACAAACAGGTTTAGAAAGACAGAGAGGAAGACAGAGAGCGTGCGCACAAGGAGAGAGAACGCACGTGAGAGAGGGGCATCTGTAATTTTATTCATGTTGATGTGTTAGAATTAATGATACATAAAACTAATTATTGTACGGATAATAACACTGTTTTTTGTTATACTTTGAAAACAATACAACCATAAATAATAGATCATTATTAATAGTGAACAAAATGGAAACAGCTGAATTAATTATGGATAATTCTAGTAATGTTAGTTTACCAACATATACTGTATTGGTTAGTTACCATGGATCAGTAATATTTCAAGTACTTTGATGCTTCCAGTTACTTATAATTTTTACAATATTTACATATGAAATAAAAAAAACAAAAACTAATTATACTGTTTTTCAATTAATGTTAATGGCATAACATTGAAATATACATAAATATACTTTATCACTTATTTCATAAATTGTAAATGTATTGTATTAGATTATCTATTATTATGTATTATATAGATTATATTATCTATTTTCACAATAAAACGGCAAATTGCTTGGTAAAAAAAATCATATTTATGAAATTATTTTAGCATACATATGATGAAATCACATTAAACATTTTATACAGGCAGTAAAGGCTTATCAAAAGTTTGGATTTCATTGGAGATATTAAAATTGTATTAGATTAGCTTACTGTCCCTACCTTTATCATAAAGTGACATCTCAACCGTTTGTTAACACATGTTTTCAGAAAATTATTTGACATTTATCAGACTTTTTTTTTTTGTACCAGGTTACATTATTCTGTTAATTAAGTCCTCATATGCGATAATATGCTAAAAAAAAGAATTCTTTCCTTTAAAGTCCATATGTCTGGAGTAGAATACCTCTTGCTAACTTCCTTTGAAAAGGCTAATGTAGACGCCATTCTGCTCACAGACACAGCTCATCGTGATTTGTTTTAGAACAGCGTTCCTCAACCAAGTAGTAGAGATGGCCAAAACAGGTTCAGTTAAGGGACACGGATTTTTAAATAACAAATAGTGGTTCTAAACTTGCTTGACCAAATGGTTGGGCACACTATTAAAGGGATAACCCAACTCTTAACAGAGTGGACGAGGAAGAAGGCGAGGATCTTCGTAACAGATAGCTCCCATCCTCTCTTCAGGAACTTTGAGCCTATGAATAATGGAAGGCGCTATAGAGTCCGTCTGACAACCAAATATTTATTCAAGCAGTCGTTAATCCCTAGTGCCATCAGTATTCTTAACTCTTGAAAGTGATTTAAATCACAGACATGACATGAACTGCTTTTTATGTTTTAATGTTGTTTAACTATGTATTTGATTTTACTGAGGTTTTGTTTCTAACTAAAAGCTGTGTTGTTTCATGATTGGTTTGAAGACCAGCCCTGTACTGTAATGGACTGTAATGATTTATTTTCTTCTATTCTATCCTATTCTATTCTATTCTATTTTATGTGATTCTTTTCTATTCTAAAACATCTGTTAAGAAAAAATAAACCCGTTTTTTATTTCTGTATCTTCGTGAATTAATTTTTTCATAATCAGAGTTGTAATGAAATTTAAAACATTTTTCAAATTTATCCCATCCCTATCTGATAAAGAAAGGATAAATGCCTTCTTTTTCAATTTTGATTTTTGTATCTCAAAACGAAAAATCAAATTACCACTTATTTTTTGTCTTTCAAAATACATTTCTGAAACAGAAAAGAAAATATCAAAACATACACTGACCCTTTAATTCAACATATTTGGTGATTTGTTGGGATTAGGAGTTAGAGCCTTCACTAAAGTTTTACTCAACCCCACTGCTGCTTTGTTGCAGAGGAAGATCCTAAATCCCTGACAAGGTGTGGAGATGGAAGAATGTGACTGTTACGACCTAGCTCGTTGGGGAAAGGGGAAATAACAAAACCAGATGGTAGTGGTAAAATAAAGTTGATTTTAATAAAATTAAGAACAAGGGTGGCAGGTGAATCACATACCCGTGAGGCTGACTCAACAAAGGCGAGAAAGGCTACAGTTGCACTTTACACAAGGTAACTTAATGAAACTCAAACGAGAAATCTAACAAACTTTACGCTCTCAAGACCAAAACCTCATATTTCTAATCATATAGTGCGGCGATAACAAAATTAGATAAAACAGGCACAGCTGGCATATCACTTATGCCTCACAGATTAAACGATTCAGTAATTTCACTTTTACAACACAGAGTAACCAGTCGACGGAGAGCCGTTAGTGGAAGCAGTCTCTCCTGAACATCTGACCGTCGGCGCTCTTGAATCTTCAGCCAGGAATGCTCCACCAGGATTTGTTCCGTGTTGCGGGTCCTCGGTCTATCACGTGTTCCATGATGGCCCAGGTAACCCCTCCATCCGCGGAAGCCAATCAAAATAAAGAGGCCGAACTGTCCACTTTACTCGGCGGAGTCAGTCATATACCTTAACATTCATGGGGGAGCGGGGCGATAGCGGTTGTGGCTGTAACAATGACCCTCTCTATGAACTCTCTCTTTGAGGGTGGAAGGTCCTCATGCTGCAACTACTGATTATTTTCAGGAGTGATCAATCGGAGGATTGTTGTCTTGGTTAATTGTTCAATATATATGTATAAATAAAGTCAGTGGAAAAATTGCACAATATTCCCTTAGCACATCTGTCATCGTCGAATATCTTATTGTAAGAAAAAAAAAAGAAGCAAATCTTCACATAGAAGAATCCGAAACAAGGAAATATTTGACACTTTAGTAAAATAATATGTAATAATTGATTGTATTGTTAATTATTGTCAATTGTATAATCAATTATTACATGTTATTTTACTTCGGATGAGCTTATTCTCCTGGTAAAAAGGTTTTTTATTAAGGTTCCTCATACCATCTTTTAAACAGATTTTGTGTTTCCTAACAATAAAGGGCATTTTCAGATGGATTACTAATATATTTACACTAACGGTTTAGGCTGCCAGGGCATCTCCTATGATTACTTAGCTTCTCTCTTCCTCTTTCTCTTTATACATATCTCTCACTTTAATGCATTAATGCGTTATTAATTTCACTTCTTCCCTGGAGTCTCTGTGCTTTTTCACCCCACAGAGTCAAATGGGAGGTGGCTGGATCTGGGGCTGTGGACCTGTTTGATTCCCCTGATTAAAATATGATGACGATAATTACAATTATTATTATTATTATTATTATTATTATTATTATTATTATAACAACAAAAAGTATAGTATAGTATTTTGCCATAAGCTATTACTAAATGTTATCAAACTAATATTATTGCTATTATCATCCTGGGATCCGTGCTGCCGCTGCGGCACGACACTGGATGAGCTCAGCTGATATCATAGCTCCTTCCACCCAAGTCTTGTATCTGCTGGAGGTTTCTTTCCATTAAAAGGCACTTTTTCCTCACCACTGTCTTTAAGTTCTTGCTCATAGAGGAATTTGTTAGTTTTCTGTTGTATAATGAAAAAAGGTTCGTTCTAGACCTGCTCTTTTTGGAGATCATCTTGAGACAACTGTTGTTGTGAATTGGCGCTATATAAATAAAATTTGATTAATTGATTGAAATCCATTCAGTATGAAAGTGAGTTTCCTCTATTTCATCTCATTTAAACTGAAGTCTGTAAAATTAAGTTAAGGCAAGTAATTCCTGCTAGACATGCATGGAGGTGAGCTACTTCTCTTCCTTTTGCACAGTGTTTCAAGATTTCAAGATTCAAGATTCGAGATTTGTATTTGTCAATGTTGCCATACAGAAAATTGAAATAGCGTTTCTCTCTCTCTTTAAGAAATAACATATAAAATACCACTGAGAAATGAAATGTAATAAGATAAAAAAAAAAAAGAAGAAACAAGATAAAATACTATATATATATATATATATATATATATATATATATATATTTATATGTGCGGGTGGGATTGAATGTGTGAGGGGCAGTATCCTCTAGAGCAGTGGTTCTCAACTGGACTGGCTTAAGGACCCACCATCAGCCCTTATTGACAAGCCGTGACCTAAATTAAGGAACATTTCCATCTAGTCAATTTTATTTAATGAAAAGATGGTGAAGTTTGAACCTGATATAGTACATAATATCATAGTATGCCAACACAAAAAAACAAGAAGTTTAATAATAAACCAAAATGACCAGCAGATGGCAATGCTAGAGAGGAAAATTTTACATGTTATACTCAATTGACCCACCAAAAATGGTTCCGTGACCCACTTTTGGATCGCAACCCACCAGTTGAGAATCACTGCTCTAAAGTACAATCTCTACTTAATCCCTCTGTCATATATTCTATTCCTGTCTCTCTTTCTCCAGCTGTCTGTCAACAAATTTAACATGAAATGAATATTAACATATGAGGTAAGGAATCTCATTACTAACACAGCCTAAAGAGGGTTTTCAGCTTCATTTATTTGGAATATACTTAAAGAAATAGATGCCCTGTTTGGAATTATTTAGAAAAAAAATAATAATCCAGTTAAAAGTTCATCCCTCAGCAAAAAACTATAATTCAAATACATAGTTTTATCGTCTAACATTAACACTTGTGTGGTTTCATGTTTTCTTACTCAGCAAATGTTTTCCGCTCTGGTCAGTCCTGTGCATTATGGGGTTATCAAATAATCTATAACAATTTATCTGATAATTATTAACAGCTATTTACCCTGACAAGTCTACAAGTATTATCATTTGTTATTGTTCATATTTTCATCCCCCTTAACTTGTATTCATGAATGAAAATTATTTTCCTCTTTCATGATTATAAATGCAACAACATAGAAAAATGAATTACAATCAATAGATGGGTGTAAAAAATATGAAATAAGGTTTTTCACCTTTAATGATGTTTTTTCTTAAAACTTTTTGAAATTGGAACAGAATAATACCAATCTACACAACACATCATTCCATTGAATATGCAGTGGCAGGCTGTCAGGCCCTGCAAGTCGTTCTCTGTTAGCCCAGACATTGTCAGAAAAAAATAAAAATAATAATAAATCAGATTGCCAGCTGTCATTTAGGCGGGTTTTATGACAGGGCAGCGTATTCTTCAAGTGGCCAGCAGCTGGCTTGGCGTGTTTAGGCTCTTCCTGCATCAGTATTATTACAAGAATGCAATTCCTCCAATAAAGAGGTAACAGATATTCAATTATACATTTAAATTCCATTATCCTAATTTAAAGGAAAATCATTCCATTTACAACATAAACAATTCTTACAAAAATATTAATCATTAGTAGCTACTGATAATAAATGATCCCATTACATTGAATTCCAGGAATACAAACGTATCTGTAATGATACGTTTGATTATTTACACTCCATCCAAATTCCAAGAGTACAATTCTATCATTGTATGATTCCAGATATTTCATTGAATTTCGAAAAATGAGAATCTCCTCCGTTAATAAATCCAGAAACTCCATCTGAATTCCGAGATTACATTCCTGTCACTAAATAATTCTAGATATTCTATCAAATTCCAATAAATCAATCCAGTACTGGACTTTTTCCAAATACAACCTCCAAATTACATAAATACAATCTTGATTCCACCCTGATTAAAAATATTACATCCAAATTCCAAGAATACAATCATAACCCTATCATGATTCTAAAAACGTCTTCCTCAGTCCAATAATACAATTCCTACACTTCAATAATAACAGATGTTCTATGGTCTTTTAAAGATACAAAATCATAACCCTAATGATATCTTTTTCCAGGAAATCCTTCCATCTTCAGAAATAACCAATTCTTATTTTCCGATAATTGAAGATACTCCGTCCAAAATACAAGAATTCAATCCTATGCCTTAATAAATCCAGATACACCATCCTAATTCCAAGACCTCAAAAAACGATCATTTCCCTGAATCATTCCATCATCATACATCATCAAAAATCTGAGAAAGCGATCTGATACCTTAATTACTACAAAAATGCAATCCAAATTCAAAGAATTCAATCATAATCCTAAATTATTCCTGATACAACATCCAAAATCCAAAATCAAAGAATATCATCTGTCGCCGAAATTACTCCAAAAACTCCAATAAAATGCCAAGAATTCCATCCTATTGCTAAATCATACCAGATACACCATCCAAATTTCAATCGGATGCTTAATTGGGAGGGACAGGAGGGCCAGCTCATCTGAACTAAAACATGGCCTAGCACAGTAAAGCAAGCTTATCAGGACAGGACTCAGAAGTTCACTTGCATCTCAAGGACAAGGAACACACTTTTGAGGAAAACAACATTCACATTTTGGATAGAGAGGATAGATGGTTAAAGAGAGGGGTTGAAGAAGCCTTCTATGTCAAACTGGAGTAGCCCTCTTTAAACCGGGGTGGAGGTCTACCCCATCACATATCACCAACATACAATGCAGTTGTGACATCTCTTCCAAGACAGTTTCGCACATCGTCCTCAGGTGGACAAACATTATTCTCAACAGCAATTCTTAACAGCTCACATGATATTGATAACATTGTCTGCTGGGAAGCAGACAATCAAGACAACTTTGTCCCTAACGACTCCTGGCCACCCATACCAACCACCATTAGTTATGCATAACCAAAAATCAAAGACCCTTTATGCATCATCACCATCCAAATTCAAAGAATTTAATGCTATCCCGAAATCCTTCCAGATCCACCATCCAAATTCCAATCAGATCCCTAGATTATTCTGGATACTCCATATCCAAGTTCAAAAAATTTAAATCCCATCCTTAAATGAGTCAAAATTCACCAACCAAATTGTCTGTGTAGATTATCATTCCCAGTTCAATCCAAACCCCGCAACACCTCAGATGAAACCTGTTCCACCCCAAAAGACAAGAAACCTGCTTTTAAGTACAAAAGCACTTAGAAGCAGGTTTCTAGCCGAAATATAGTCAGATTTGGCTTAATATGAATTCAAACAATGTTTTCACTAACGTTCATGCGTATTTCAGCCGAAAACACATACTTACACATACATACACATACATTTTGGCCTTGTCTCGATGAGATAAGTCTGTTTTTACAAACATGTGTCATTTTGCTCCAAAATACCTTAGAAGCAGTTTTCAACCCTAGATATAATGAGATCTGCTTTAAATTGAAGGAAAAGAAGGTTTTTTACTAACTTTCATTTTTTTTAGGTGAAATCATAAACTTTGTAATTTTGGCCATGTCCCTCTGAGGTATGTCTATTTTTTGCAAACATGTGTCATTTTGCTCAAAAAGAAAATAGAAGCAGGTTTTAAGCTAGATATAATCAGATTTGCTTTGAATTGAAGGAAAATAAGGTTTTAAATAACTTTCGTTTCTTTACCTGAAATCACATACTCCTTATTTTTGGCCTTGGCTCGATAAGGTAAGCCTATTTTTGCAAACATCTGTCATTTTGCTCCAAAAGCACTTAGAAGCATGTGTCAAGCCTAGATAGAATCAGATTTGTTTTAATATGAAGAAATACAAGGTTATTACTAAGTTTCTTTTTTTTAGCTAAAATCATAAACTTTGTAATTTTGGCCTTGTCTCAATGAGATATGTCTATTTTTACAAATATGTGTCATTTTGCGCCAAAATACCTTAGAAGCAGGTTTCAACCCTAGATATAATCAGATTTGCTTCTAATTGTTGAAAATAAGGTTTTTTACTAACTTTCATTTTTTTAGCTGAAATCATGAACTTTTTAATTTTGGTCTTGTCTGTCTGAGGTAAGTCTATTTTTGCAAAAATGTGTCATTTTGCTCCAAATGCACTTAGAAGCAGGTTTCAAGCTAGATATAATAAGATTTGCTTTAAATTGAAGGCAAACAATGTTTTTAGTAACTTTCATATGTATTACAGCTGAAAACACATACTTTGTAATTTTGGCCTTGTCTCTGTGATATAAGTCTATTTTTACAAACATGTGTCATTCATCTCCAAATGAACTTGGAAGCAGGTTTCAACCCTAAATATAATAGGATTTGCTTTAAATTGAAGGAAAATAAGGTTTTTACTAACTTTCCTTTTTTAAGCTGAAATCACATGCTCTTAATTTTGGCCTTGTCTCGCTGAGGTAAGTCTATTTTGGCAACCATGTGTCAATTTCCTCCAAAAGTACTTAGAAGCAGGTTTCAAGCTCAGATATAATGAGATTTGCTTTAAATCGAAGAAAAATAAGGTTTTTTACTAACTTTCATTTTTTTAGCTGAAATCACTTACTCTTTATTTTGGGCCTTGTCTCGCTGAGGTAAGTCTATTTTGGCAAACATCTGTCATTTTGCTCCAAAAGCACTTAGAAGCAGGTTTCAAGCTAGATATAATAAGATTGGCTTTAAATTGAATGCGAACAGGGTTTATACTAACTTTCATATCTTTAGCTGAAATCATGAACTTTGTTATTTTGGCCTTGTGTCTCTGAGGTGAGTCTGTTTTTGCAAACATGTGTCATTTTGCTCCAAAAGCACGTAGAAGCAGGTTTCAAGTTAGATATAAAAAGATTGGCTTTAAATTGAATGCAAACAGGGTTTATACTAACTTTCATTTCTTTAGCTGAAATCATAAACTTTGTAATTTTGGCCTTGTCTCTCTGAGGTAAGTCTGTTTTTTGCAAACAAGTGTCAATTTGCTCCAAAAGCACTTAGAAGCAGGTTTCAAGCTTATATATAATCAGATTTGCTTCAAATTGAAGGAAAATAAGGTTTTTACTAACTTTCATTTTTTTAGCTTAAATCATGAACTTTGTTATTTTGGCCTTGTGTCTCTGAGGTAAGTCTGTTTTTGCAAACATGTGTCATTTTGCTCCAAAAGCACGTAGAAGCAGATTTCAAGTTAGAAATAATAAGATTTGCTTTAAATTGAAGGCAAACAATGTTTTCACTAACTTTCATTTTTTTTAGCTGAAATCATAAACTTTGTTATTTTTTGCCTTGTCTCTCTGAGGTAAGTCTGTTTTTGCAAACATGTGTCATTTTGCTCCAAAAAAACTTAGAAGCAGGTTTCAAGGTAGATATAATAAGATTTTCTTTAAATTGAAGGCAAACAATGTTTTCACTAACTTTCATTTCTTTAGCTGAAATCATGAACTTTGTTATTTTGGCCTTGTGTCTCTGAGGTAAGTCTGTTTTTGCAAACATGTGTAATTTTGCTCCAAAAGCACTTAGAAGCAGGTTTCAAGCTAGATATAATAAGATTTGCTTTAAATTGAAGGCAAACAATGTTTTCACTAACTTTCATTTTTTTAGCTGAAATTATAAACTTTGCAATTTTGGCCATGTCTCTCTGAGGTAAGTGTATTTTTGCAAACAAGTGTCATTTTGCTCAACAAAAAACTTAGAGCAGGTTTCAAGCTTAGATATAATCAGATTTGCTTTAAATTGAAGGAAAATAAGGTTTTTACTAACTTTCGTTTTTTTAGCTGATATCACATACTTTATCGTTTTGGCCTCGTCTTGCGGAGGTAAGTCTATTTTGGCAAACATGTCATTTTGCTCCAAAAGCACTTAGAAGCAGGTTTCAAGCTTATATATAATCAGATTTGCTTCAAATTGAAGGAAAATAAGGTTTTTACTAACTTTCATTTTTTTAGCTGAAATCATGAACTTTGTTATTTTGGCCTTGTGTCTCTGAGGTAAGTCTGTTTTTGCAAACATGTGTCATTTTGCTCCAAAAGCACGTAGAAGCAGGTTTCAAGTTAGAAATAATAAGATTTGCTTTAAATTGAAGGCAAACAATGTTTTCACTAACTTTCATTTTTTTTAGCTGAAATCATAAACTTTGCAATTTTGGCCATGTCCCTCTGAGGTAAGTCTGTTTTTGCAAACATGTGTAATTTTGCTCCAAAAGCACTTAGAAGCAGGTTACAAGCTAGATATAATAAGATTTGCTTTAAATTGAAGGCAAACAATGTTTTCACTAACTTTCATTTTTTTAGCTGAAATCATAACTTTGTAATTTTGGCCTTGTCTCTCTGAGATAAGTCTATTTTTACAAACATGCGTCATTTTGCTCCAAAAGCCCTTTGAAGCAGGTTTCAAGCTATAAACAATAAGATTGGCTTTAAATTGAATGCAAACAGGGTTTATACTAACTTTCATTTTTTTAGATGAAATCATAAACTTTGGAATTTTGGCCTTGTCTCTCTGAGGTAAGTCTGTTTTTGCAAACATGTGTCATTTTGCTCCAAAAGTACTTAGAAGCAGGTTTCAAGGTAGATATAATAAGATTTTCTTTAAATTGAAGGCAAACAATGTTTTCACTAACTTTCATTTCTTTAGCTGAAATCATGAACTTTGTTATTTTGGCCTTGTGTCTCTGAGGTAAGTCTGTTTTTGCAAACATGTGTAATTTTGCTCCAAAAGCACTTAGAAGCAGGTTTCAAGCTAGATATAATAAGATTTGCTTTAAATTGAAGGCAAACAATGTTTTCACTAACTTTCATTTTTTTAGCTGAAATTATAACCTTTGCAATTTTGGCCATGTCTCTCTGAGGTAAGTGTATTTTTGCAAACAAGTGTCATTTTGCTCAACAAAAAACTTAGAGCAGGTTTCAAGCTTAGATATAATCAGATATGCTTTAAATTGAAGGAAAATAAGGTTTTTACTAACTTTCGTTTTTTTAGCTGATATCACATACTTTATCGTTTTGGCCTCGTCTCGTGGAGGTAAGTCTATTTTGGCAAACATGTCATTTTGCTCCAAAAGCACTTAGAAGCAGGTTTCAAGCTTATATATAATCAGATTTGCTTCAAATTGAAGGAAAATAAGGTTTTTACTAACTTTCATTTTTTTAGCTGAAATCATGAACTTTGTTATTTTGGCCTTGTGTCTCTGAGGTAAGTCTGTTTTTGCAAACATGTGTCATTTTGCTCCAAAAGCACGTAGAAGCAGGTTTCAAGTTAGAAATAATAAGATTTGCTTTAAATTGAAGCCAAACAATGTTTTCACTAACTTTCATTTTTTTTAGCTGAAATCATAAACTTTGTTATTTTTTGCCTTGTCTCTCTGAGGTAAGTCTGTTTTTGCAAACATGTGTCATTTTGCTCCAAAAGTACGTAGAAGCAGGTTTCAAGGTAGATATAATAAGATTTTCTTTAAATTGAAGGCAAACAATGTTTTCACTAACTTTCATTTTTTTAGCTGAAATCATAACTTTGTAATTTTGGCCTTGTCTCTCTGAGATAAGTCTATTTTTACAAACATGCGTCATTTTGCTCCAAAAGCCCTTTGAAGCAGGTTTCAAGCTATAAACAATAAGATTGGCTTTAAATTGAATGCAAACAGGGTTTATACTAACTTTCATTTTTTTAGCTGAAATTATAAACTTTGCAATTTTGGCCATGTCTCTCTGAGGTAATTGTATTTTTGCAAACAAGTGTCATTTTGCTCAACAAAAAACTTAGAGCAGGTTTCAAGCTTAGATATAATCAGATTTGCTTTAAATTGAAGGAAAATAAGGTTTTTACTAACTTTCGTTTTTTTAGCTGATATCACATACTTTATCGTTTTGGCCTCGTCTTGCGGAGGTAAGTCTATTTTGGCAAACATGTCATTTTGCTCCAAAAGCACTTAGAAGCAGGTTTCAAGCTTATATATAATCAGATTTGCTTCAAATTGAAGGAAAATAAGGTTTTTACTAACTTTCATTTTTTTAGCTGAAATCATGAACTTTGTTATTTTTGCCTTGTCTCTTTCAGGTAAGTCTGTTTTTGCAAACATGTGTCATTTTGCTCCAAAAGTACGTAGAAGCAGGTTTCAAGGTAGATATAATAAGATTTTCGTTAAATTGAAGGCAAACAATGTTTTCACTAACTTTCATTTTTTTAGCTGAAATCATAACTTTGTAATTTTGGCCTTTTCTCTCTGAGATAAGTCTATTTTTACAAACATGCGTCATTTTGCTCCAAAAGCCCTTTGAAGCAGGTTTCAAGCTATAAACAATAAGATTGGCTTTAAATTGAATGCAAACAGGGTTTATACTAACTTTCATTTTTTTTAGATGAAATCATAAACTTTGGAATTTTGGCCTTGTCTCTCTGAGGTAAGTCTGTTATTGCAAACATGTGTCATTTTGCTCCAAAAGTACTTAGAAGCAGGTTTCAAGGTAGATATAATAAGATTTTCTTTAAATTGAAGGCAAACAATGTTTTCACTAACTTTCATTTCTTTAGCTGAAATCATGAACTTTGTTATTTTGGCCTTGTGTCTCTGAGGTAAGTCTGTTTTTGCAAACATGTGTAATTTTGCTCCAAAAGCACTTAGAAGCAGGTTTCAAGCTAGATATAATAAGATTTGCTTTAAATTGAAGGCAAACAATGTTTTCACTAACTTTCATTTTTTTAGCTGAAATTATAAACTTTGCAATTTTGGCCATGTCTCTCTGAGGTAAGTGTATTTTTGCAAACAAGTGTCATTTTGCTCAACAAAAAACTTAGAGCAGGTTTCAAGCTTAGATATAATCAGATTTGCTTTAAATTGAAGGAAAATAAGGTTTTTACTAACTTTCGTTTTTTTAGCTGATATCACATACTTTATCGTTTTGGCCTCGTCTTGCGGAGGTAAGTCTATTTTGGCAAACATGTCATTTTGCTCCAAAAGCACTTAGAAGCAGGTTTCAAGCTTATATATAATCAGATTTGCTTCAAATTGAAGGAAAATAAGGTTTTTACTAACTTTCATTTTTTTAGCTGAAATCATGAACTTTGTTATTTTGGCCTTGCGTCTCTGAGGTAAGTCTGTGTTTGCAAACATGTGTCATTTTGCTCCAAAAGCACGTAGAAGCAGGTTTCAAGTTAGAAATAATAAGATTTGCTTTAAATTGAAGGCAAACAATGTTTTCACTAACTTTCATTTTTTTTAGCTGAAATCATAAACTTTGTTATTTTTTGCCTTGTCTCTTTCAGGTAAGTCTGTTTTTGCAAACATGTGTCATTTTGCTCCAAAAGTACGTAGAAGCAGGTTTCAAGGTAGATATAATAAGATTTTCGTTAAATTGAAGGCAAACAACGTTTTCACTAACTTTCATTTTTTTAGCTGAAATCATAACTTTGTAATTTTGGCCTTTTCTCTCTGAGATAAGTCTATTTTTACAAACATGCGTCATTTTGCTCCAAAAGCCCTTTGAAGCAGGTTTCAAGCTATAAACAATAAGATTGGCTTTAAATTGAATGCAAACAGGGTTTATACTAACTTTCATTTTTTTAGATGAAATCATAAACTTTGGAATTTTGGCCTTGTCTCTCTGAGGTAAGTCTGTTTTTGCAAACATGTGTCATTTTGCTCCAAAAGTACTTAGAAGCAGGTTTCAAGGTAGATATAATAAGATTTTCTTTAAATTGAAGGCAAACAATGTTTTCACTAACTTTCATTTCTTTAGCTGAAATCATGAACTTTGTTATTTTGGCCTTGTGTCTCTGAGGTAAGTCTGTTTTTGCAAACATGTGTAATTTTGCTCCAAAAGCACTTAGAAGCAGGTTTCAAGCTAGATATAATAAGATTTGCTTTAAATTGAAGGCAAACAATGTTTTCACTAACTTTCATTTTTTTAGCTGAAATTATAAACTTTGCAATTTTGGCCATGTCTCTCTGAGGTAAGTGTATTTTTGCAAACAAGTGTCATTTTGCTCAACAAAAAACTTAGAGCAGGTTTCAAGCTTAGATATAATCAGATTTGCTTTAAATTGAAGGAAAATAAGGTTTTTACTAACTTTCGTTTTTTTAGCTGATATCACATACTTTATCGTTTTGGCCTCGTCTTGCGGAGGTAAGTCTATTTTGGCAAACATGTCATTTTGCTCCAAAAGCACTTAGAAGCAGGTTTCAAGCTTATATATAATCAGATTTGCTTCAAATTGAAGGAAAATAAGGTTTTTACTAACTTTCATTTTTTTAGCTGAAATCATGAACTTTGTTATTTTGGCCTTGCGTCTCTGAGGTAAGTCTGTGTTTGCAAACATGTGTCATTTTGCTCCAAAAGCACGTAGAAGCAGGTTTCAAGTTAGAAATAATAAGATTTGCTTTAAATTGAAGGCAAACAATGTTTTCACTAACTTTCATTTTTTTTAGCTGAAATCATAAACTTTGTTATTTTTTGCCTTGTCTCTTTCAGGTAAGTCTGTTTTTGCAAACATGTGTCATTTTGCTCCAAAAGTACGTAGAAGCAGGTTTCAAGGTAGATATAATAAGATTTTCGTTAAATTGAAGGCAAACAACGTTTTCACTAACTTTCATTTTTTTAGCTGAAATCATAACTTTGTAATTTTGGCCTTTTCTCTCTGAGATAAGTCTATTTTTACAAACATGCGTCATTTTGCTCCAAAAGCCCTTTGAAGCAGGTTTCAAGCTATAAACAATAAGATTGGCTTTAAATTGAATGCAAACAGGGTTTATACTAACTTTCATTTTTTTAGATGAAATCATAAACTTTGGAATTTTGGCCTTGTCTCTCTGAGGTAAGTCTGTTTTTGCAAACATGTGTCATTTTGCTCCAAAAGTACTTAGAAGCAGGTTTCAAGGTAGATATAATAAGATTTTCTTTAAATTGAAGGCAAACAATGTTTTCACTAACTTTCATTTCTTTAGCTGAAATCATGAACTTTGTTATTTTGGCCTTGTGTCTCTGAGGTAAGTCTGTTTTTGCAAACATGTGTAATTTTGCTCCAAAAGCACTTAGAAGCAGGTTTCAAGCTAGATATAATAAGATTTGCTTTAAATTGAAGGCAAACAATGTTTTCACTAACTTTCATTTTTTTAGCTGAAATTATAAACTTTGCAATTTTGGCCATGTCTCTCTGAGGTAAGTGTATTTTTGCAAACAAGTGTCATTTTGCTCAACAAAAAACTTAGAGCAGGTTTCAAGCTTAGATATAATCAGATTTGCTTTAAATTGAAGGAATTTTTACTAACTTTCGTTTTTTTAGCTGATATCACATACTTTATCGTTTTGGCCTCGTCTTGAAGAGGTAAATCTATTTTGGCAAACATGTCATTTTGCTCCAAAAGCACTTAGAAGCAGGTTTCAAGCTTATATATAATCAGATTTGCTTCAAATTGAAGGAAAATAAGGTTTTTACTAACTTTCATTTTTTTAGCTGAAATCATGAACTTTGTTATTTTGGCCTTGCGTCTCTGAGGTAAGTCTGTGTTTGCAAACATGTGTCATTTTGCTCCAAAAGCACGTAGAAGCAGGTTTCAAGTTAGAAATAATAAGATTTGCTTTAAATTGAAGGCAAACAATGTTTTCACTAACTTTCATTTTTTTTTAGCTGAAATCATAAACTTTGTTATTTTTTTGCCTTGTCTCTTTCAGGTAAGTCTGTTTTTGCAAACATGTGTCATTTTGCTCTCCAAAAGTACGTAGAAGCAGGTTTCAAGGTAGATATAATAAGATTTTCGTTAAATTGAAGGCAAACAACGTTTTCACTAACTTTCATTTTTTTAGCTGAAATCATAACTTTGTAATTTTGGCCTTTTCTCTCTGAGATAAGTCTATTTTTACAAACATGCGTCATTTTGCTCCAAAAGCCCTTTGAAGCAGGTTTCAAGCTATAAACAATAAGATTGGCTTTAAATTGAATGCAAACAGGGTTTATACTAACTTTCATTTTTTTAGATGAAATCATAAACTTTGGAATTTTGGCCTTGTCTCTCTGAGGTAAGTCTGTTTTTGCAAACATGTGTCATTTTGCTCCAAAAGTACTTAGAAGCAGGTTTCAAGGTAGATATAATAAGATTTTCTTTAAATTGAAGGCAAACAATGTTTTCACTAACTTTCATTTCTTTAGCTGAAATCACGAACTTTGTTATTTTGGCCTTGTGTCTCTGAGGTAAGTCTGTTTTTGCAAACATGTGTAATTTTGCTCCAAAAGCACTTAGAAGCAGGTTTCAAGCTAGATATAATAAGATTTGCTTTAAATTGAAGGCAAACAATGTTTTCACTAACTTTCATTTTTTTAGCTGAAATTATAAACTTTGCAATTTTGGCCATGTCTCTCTGAGGTAAGTGTATTTTTGCAAACAAGTGTCATTTTGCTCAACAAAAAACTTAGAGCAGGTTTCAAGCTTAGATATAATCAGATTTGCTTTAAATTGAAGGAAAATAAGGTTTTTACTAACTTTCGTTTTTTTAGCTGATATCACATACTTTATCGTTTTGGCCTCGTCTTGCGGAGGTAAGTCTATTTTGGCAAACATGTCATTTTGCTCCAAAAGCACTTAGAAGCAGGTTTCAAGCTTATATATAATCAGATTTGCTTCAAATTGAAGGAAAATAAGGTTTTTACTAACTTTCATTTTTTTAGCTGAAATCATGAACTTTGTTATTTTGGCCTTGTGTCTCTGAGGTAAGTCTGTTTTTGTAAACATGTGTCATTTTGCCCCAAAAGCACGTAGAAGCAGGTTTCAAGTTAGAAATAATAAGATTTGCTTTAAATTGAAGGCAAACAATGTTTTCACTAACTTTCATTTTTTTTTAGCTGAAATCATAAACTTTGCAATTTTGGCCATGTCCCTCTGAGGTAAGTCTGTTTTTGCAAACATGTGTCATTTTGCTCCAAAAGTACGTAGAAGCAGGTTTCAAGGTAGATATAATAAGATTTTCTTTAAATTGAAGGCAAACAATGTTTTCACTAACTTTCATTTTTTTAGCTGAAATCATAACTTTGTAATTTTGGCCTTGTCTCTCTGAGATAAGTCTTCTATTTTACAAACATGCGTCATTTTGCTCCAAAAGCCCTTTGAAGCAGGTTTCAAGCTATAAACAATAAGATTGGCTTTAAATTGAATGCAAACAGGGTTTTATACTAACTTTCATTTTTTTTAGATGAAATCATAAACTTTGGAATTTTGGCCTTGTCTCTCTGAGGTAAGTCTGTTTTTGCAAACATGTGTAATTTTGCTCCAAAAGCACTTAGAAGCAGGTTTCAAGCTAGATATAATAAGATTTGCTTTAAATTGAAGGCAAACAATGTTTTCACTAACTTTCATTTTTTTAGCTGA
Organism: Lophius americanus; assembly: GCA_037951165.1. NCBI lineage: Eukaryota > Metazoa > Chordata > Actinopteri > Lophiiformes > Lophiidae > Lophius > Lophius americanus. The sequence continues at coordinate 1,817,808 of JBBDHG010000174.1, forward strand.
AATTATAAACTTTGCAATTTTGGCCATGTCTCTCTGAGGTAATTGTATTTTTGCAAACAAGTGTCATTTTGCTCAACAAAAAACTTAGAGCAGGTTTCAAGCTTATATATAATCAGATTTGCTTCAAATTGAAGGAAAATAAGGTTTTTACTAACTTTCATTTTTTTAGCTGAAATCATGAACTTTGTTATTTTGGCCTTGTGTCTCTGAGGTAAGTCTGTTTTTGCAAACATGTGTCATTTTGCTCCAAAAGCACGTAGAAGCAGGTTTCAAGTTAGAAATAATAAGATTTGCTTTAAATTGAAGGCAAACAATGTTTTCACTAACTTTCATTTTTTTAGCTGAAATTATAAACTTTGCAATTTTGGCCATGTCTCTCTGAGGTAAGTGTATTTTTGCAAACAAGTGTCATTTTGCTCAACAAAAAACTTAGAGCAGGTTTCAAGCTTAGATATAATCAGATTTGCTTTAAATTGAAGGAAAATAAGGTTTTTACTAACTTTCGTTTTTTTAGCTGATATCACATACTTTATCGTTTTGGCCTCGTCTTGAAGAGGTAAATCTATTTTGGCAAACATGTCATTTTGCTCCAAAAGCACTTAGAAGCAGGTTTCAAGCTTATATATAATCAGATTTGCTTCAAATTGAAGGAAAATAAGGTTTTTACTAACTTTCATTTTTTTAGCTGAAATCATGAACTTTGTTATTTTGGCCTTGCGTCTCTGAGGTAAGTCTGTGTTTGCAAACATGTGTCATTTTGCTCCAAAAGCACGTAGAAGCAGGTTTCAAGTTAGAAATAATAAGATTTGCTTTAAATTGAAGGCAAACAATGTTTTCACTAACTTTCATTTTTTTTAGCTGAAATCATAAACTTTGTTATTTTTTGCCTTGTCTCTTTCAGATAAGTCTGTTTTTGCAAACATGTGTCATTTTGCTCCAAAAGTACGTAGAAGCAGGTTTCAAGGTAGATATAATAAGATTTTCGTTAAATTGAAGGCAAACAACGTTTTCACTAACTTTCATTTTTTTAGCTGAAATCATAACTTTGTAATTTTGGCCTTTTCTCTCTGAGATAAGTCTATTTTTACAAACATGCGTCATTTTGCTCCAAAAGCCCTTTGAAGCAGGTTTCAAGCTATAAACAATAAGATTGGCTTTAAATTGAATGCAAACAGGGTTTATACTAACTTTCATTTTTTTAGATGAAATCATAAACTTTGGAATTTTGGCCTTGTCTCTCTGAGGTAAGTCTGTTTTTGCAAACATGTGTCATTTTGCTCCAAAAGTACTTAGAAGCAGGTTTCAAGGTAGATATAATAAGATTTTCTTTAAATTGAAGGCAAACAATGTTTTCACTAACTTTCATTTCTTTAGCTGAAATCACGAACTTTGTTATTTTGGCCTTGTGTCTCTGAGGTAAGTCTGTTTTTGCAAACATGTGTAATTTTGCTCCAAAAGCACTTAGAAGCAGGTTTCAAGCTAGATATAATAAGATTTGCTTTAAATTGAAGGCAAACAATGTTTTCACTAACTTTCATTTTTTTAGCTGAAATTATAAACTTTGCAATTTTGGCCATGTCTCTCTGAGGTAAGTGTATTTTTGCAAACAAGTGTCATTTTGCTCAACAAAAAACTTAGAGCAGGTTTCAAGCTTAGATATAATCAGATTTGCTTTAAATTGAAGGAAAATAAGGTTTTTACTAACTTTCGTTTTTTTAGCTGATATCACATACTTTATCGTTTTGGCCTCGTCTTGCGGAGGTAAGTCTATTTTGGCAAACATGTCATTTTGCTCCAAAAGCACTTAGAAGCAGGTTTCAAGCTTATATATAATCAGATTTGCTTCAAATTGAAGGAAAATAAGGTTTTTACTAACTTTCATTTTTTTAGCTGAAATCATGAACTTTGTTATTTTGGCCTTGTGTCTCTGAGGTAAGTCTGTTTTTGTAAACATGTGTCATTTTGCCCCAAAAGCACGTAGAAGCAGGTTTCAAGTTAGAAATAATAAGATTTGCTTTAAATTGAAGGCAAACAATGTTTTCACTAACTTTCATTTTTTTTAGCTGAAATCATAAACTTTGCAATTTTGGCCATGTCCCTCTGAGGTAAGTCTGTTTTTGCAAACATGTGTCATTTTGCTCCAAAAGTACGTAGAAGCAGGTTTCAAGGTAGATATAATAAGATTTTCTTTAAATTGAAGGCAAACAATGTTTTCACTAACTTTCATTTTTTTAGCTGAAATCATAACTTTGTAATTTTGGCCTTGTCTCTCTGAGATAAGTCTATTTTTACAAACATGCGTCATTTTGCTCCAAAAGCCCTTTGAAGCAGGTTTCAAGCTATAAACAATAAGATTGGCTTTAAATTGAATGCAAACAGGGTTTATACTAACTTTCATTTTTTTTAGATGAAATCATAAACTTTGGAATTTTGGCCTTGTCTCTCTGAGGTAAGTCTGTTTTTGCAAACATGTGTAATTTTGCTCCAAAAGCACTTAGAAGCAGGTTTCAAGCTAGATATAATAAGATTTGCTTTAAATTGAAGGCAAACAATGTTTTCACTAACTTTCATTTTTTTAGCTGAAATTATAAACTTTGCAATTTTGGCCATGTCTCTCTGAGGTAATTGTATTTTTGCAAACAAGTGTCATTTTGCTCAACAAAAAACTTAGAGCAGGTTTCAAGCTTATATATAATCAGATTTGCTTCAAATTGAAGGAAAATAAGGTTTTTACTAACTTTCATTTTTTTAGCTGAAATCATGAACTTTGTTATTTTGGCCTTGTGTCTCTGAGGTAAGTCTGTTTTTGCAAACATGTGTCATTTTGCTCCAAAAGCACGTAGAAGCAGGTTTCAAGTTAGAAATAATAAGATTTGCTTTAAATTGAAGGCAAACAATGTTTTCACTAACTTTCATTTTTTTTAGCTGAAATCATAAACTTTGCAATTTTGGCCATGTCCCTCTGAGGTAAGTCTGTTTTTGCAAACATGTGTCATTTTGCTCCAAAAGTACGTAGAAGCAGGTTTCAAGGTAGATATAATAAGATTTTCTTTAAATTGAAGGCAAACAATGTTTTCACTAACTTTCATTTTTTTAGCTGAAATCATAACTTTGTAATTTTGGCCTTGTCTCTCTGAGATAAGTCTATTTTTACAAACATGCGTCATTTTGCTCCAAAAGCCCTTTGAAGCAGGTTTCAAGCTATAAACAATAAGATTGGCTTTAAATTGAATGCAAACAGGGTTTATACTAACTTTCATTTTTTTTAGATGAAATCATAAACTTTGGAATTTTGGCCTTGTCTCTCTGAGGTAAGTCTGTTTTTGCAAACATGTGTAATTTTGCTCCAAAAGCACTTAGAAGCAGGTTTCAAGCTAGATATAATAAGATTTGCTTTAAATTGAAGGCAAACAATGTTTTCACTAACTTTCATTTTTTTAGCTGAAATTATAAACTTTGCAATTTTGGCCATGTCTCTCTGAGGTAATTGTATTTTTGCAAACAAGTGTCATTTTGCTCAACAAAAAACTTAGAGCAGGTTTCAAGCTTAGATATAATCAGATTTGCTTTAAATTGAAGGAAAATAAGGTTTTTACTAACTTTCGTTTTTTTTAGCTGATATCACATACTTTATCGTTTTGGCCTCGTCTTGCGGAGGTAAGTCTATTTTGGCAAACATGTCATTTTGCTCCAAAAGCACTTAGAAGCAGGTTTCAAGCTTATATATAATCAGATTTGCTTCAAATTGAAGGAAAATAAGGTTTTTACTAACTTTCATTTTTTTAGCTGAAATCATGAACTTTGTTATTTTGGCCTTGTGTCTCTGAGGTAAGTCTGTTTTTGCAAACATGTGTCATTTTGCTCCAAAAGCACGTAGAAGCAGGTTTCAAGTTAGAAATAATAAGATTTGCTTTAAATTGAAGCCAAACAATGTTTTCACTAACTTTCATTTTTTTTAGCTGAAATCATAAACTTTGTTATTTTTTGCCTTGTCTCTCTGAGGTAAGTCTGTTTTTGCAAACATGTGTCATTTTGCTCCAAAAGTACGTAGAAGCAGGTTTCAAGGTAGATATAATAAGATTTTCTTTAAATTGAAGGCAAACAATGTTTTCACTAACTTTCATTTTTTTAGCTGAAATCATAACTTTGTAATTTTGGCCTTGTCTCTCTGAGATAAGTCTATTTTTACAAACATGCGTCATTTTGCTCCAAAAGCCCTTTGAAGCAGGTTTCAAGCTATAAACAATAAGATTGGCTTTAAATTGAATGCAAACAGGGTTTATACTAACTTTCATTTTTTTAGCTGAAATTATAAACTTTGCAATTTTGGCCATGTCTCTCTGAGGTAATTGTATTTTTGCAAACAAGTGTCATTTTGCTCAACAAAAAACTTAGAGCAGGTTTCAAGCTTAGATATAATCAGATTTGCTTTAAATTGAAGGAAAATAAGGTTTTTACTAACTTTCGTTTTTTTAGCTGATATCACATACTTTATCGTTTTGGCCTCGTCTTGCGGAGGTAAGTCTATTTTGGCAAACATGTCATTTTGCTCCAAAAGCACTTAGAAGCAGGTTTCAAGCTTATATATAATCAGATTTGCTTCAAATTGAAGGAAAATAAGGTTTTTACTAACTTTCATTTTTTTAGCTGAAATCATGAACTTTGTTATTTTGGCCTTGTGTCTCTGAGGTAAGTCTGTTTTTGCAAACATGTGTCATTTTGCTCCAAAAGCACGTAGAAGCAGGTTTCAAGTTAGAAATAATAAGATTTGCTTTAAATTGAAGCCAAACAATGTTTTCACTAACTTTCATTTTTTTTAGCTGAAATCATAAACTTTGTTATTTTTTGCCTTGTCTCTCTGAGGTAAGTCTGTTTTTGCAAACATGTGTCATTTTGCTCCAAAAGTACGTAGAAGCAGGCTTCAAGGTAGATATATTAAGATTTTCTTTAAATTGAAGGCAAACAATGTTTTCACTAACTTTCATTTTTTTAGCTGAAATCATAACTTTGTAATTTTGGCCTTGTCTCTCTGAGATAAGTCTATTTTTACAAACATGCGTCATTTTGCTCCAAAAGCCCTTTGAAGCAGGTTTCAAGCTATAAACAATAAGATTGGCTTTAAATTGAATGCAAACAGGGTTTATACTAACTTTCATTTTTTTTAGATGAAATCATAAACTTTGGAATTTTGGCCTTGTCTCTGAGGTAAGTCTGTTTTTGCAAACATGTGTAATTTTGCTCCAAAAGCACTTAGAAGCAGGTTTCAAGCTAGATATAATAAGATTTGCTTTAAATTGAAGGCAAACAATGTTTTCACTAACTTTCATTTTTTTAGCTGAAATTATAAACTTTGCAATTTTGGCCATGTCTCTCTGAGGTAATTGTATTTTTGCAAACAAGTGTCATTTTGCTCAACAAAAAACTTAGAGCAGGTTTCAAGCTTAGATATAATCAGATTTGCTTTAAATTGAAGGAAAATAAGGTTTTTACTAACTTTCGTTTTTTTAGCTGATATCACATACTTTATCGTTTTGGCCTCGTCTTGCGGAGGTAAGTCTATTTTGGCAAACATGTCATTTTGCTCCAAAAGCACTTAGAAGCAGGTTTCAAGTTTATATATAATCAGATTTGCTTCAAATTGAAGGAAAATAAGGTTTTTACTAACTTTCGTTTTTTTAGCTGATATCACATACTTTATCGTTTTGGCCTCGTCTTGCGGAGGTAAGTCTATTTTGGCAAACATGTCATTTTGCTCCAAAAGCACTTAGAAGCAGGTTTCAAGCTTATATATAATCAGATTTGCTTCAAATTGAAGGAAAATAAGGTTTTTACTAACTTTCATTTTTTTAGCTGAAATCATGAACTTTGTTATTTTGGCCTTGTGTCTCTGAGGTAAGTCTGTTTTTGCAAACATGTGTCATTTTGCCCCAAAAGCACGTAGAAGCAGGTTTCAAGTTAGAAATAATAAGATTTGCTTTAAATTGAAGGCAAACAATGTTTTCACTAACTTTCATTTTTTTTAGCTGAAATCATAAACTTTGCAATTTTGGCCATGTCCCTCTGAGGTAAGTCTGTTTTTGCAAACATGTGTCATTTTGCTCCAAAAGTACGTAGAAGCAGGTTTCAAGGTAGATATAATAAGATTTTCTTTAAATTGAAGGCAAACAATGTTTTCACTAACTTTCATTTTTTTAGCTGAAATCATAACTTTGTAATTTTGGCCTTGTCTCTCTGAGATAAGTCTATTTTTACAAACATGCGTCATTTTGCTCCAAAAGCCCTTTGAAGCAGGTTTCAAGCTATAAACAATAAGATTGGCTTTAAATTGAATGCAAACAGGGTTTATACTAACTTTCATTTTTTTTAGATGAAATCATAAACTTTGGAATTTTGGCCTTGTCTCTCTGAGGTAAGTCTGTTTTTGCAAACATGTGTAATTTTGCTCCAAAAGCACTTAGAAGCAGGTTTCAAGCTAGATATAATAAGATTTGCTTTAAATTGAAGGCAAACAATGTTTTCACTAACTTTCATTTTTTTAGCTGAAATTATAAACTTTGCAATTTTGGCCATGTCTCTCTGAGGTAATTGTATTTTTGCAAACAAGTGTCATTTTGCTCAACAAAAAACTTAGAGCAGGTTTCAAGCTTAGATATAATCAGATTTGCTTTAAATTGAAGGAAAATAAGGTTTTTACTAACTTTCGTTTTTTTAGCTGATATCACATACTTTATCGTTTTGGCCTCGTCTTGCGGAGGTAAGTCTATTTTGGCAAACATGTCATTTTGCTCCAAAAGCACTTAGAAGCAGGTTTCAAGCTTATATATAATCAGATTTGCTTCAAATTGAAGGAAAATAAGGTTTTTACTAACTTTCATTTTTTTAGCTGAAATCATGAACTTTGTTATTTTGGCCTTGTGTCTCTGAGGTAAGTCTGTTTTTGCAAACATGTGTCATTTTGCTCCAAAAGCACGTAGAAGCAGGTTTCAAGTTAGAAATAATAAGATTTGCTTTAAATTGAAGGCAAACAATGTTTTCACTAACTTTCATTTTTTTTAGCTGAAATCATAAACTTTGCAATTTTGGCCATGTCCCTCTGAGGTAAGTCTGTTATTGCAAACATGTGTCATTTTGCTCCAAAAGTACGTAGAAGCAGGTTTCAAGGTAGATATAATAAGATTTTCTTTAAATTGAAGGCAAACAATGTTTTCACTAACTTTCATTTTTTTAGCTGAAATCATAACTTTGTAATTTTGGCCTTGTCTCTCTGAGATAAGTCTATTTTTACAAACATGCGTCATTTTGCTCCAAAAGCCCTTTGAAGCAGGTTTCAAGCTATAAACAATAAGATTGGCTTTAAATTGAATGCAAACAGGGTTTATACTAACTTTCATTTTTTTTAGATGAAATCATAAACTTTGGAATTTTGGCCTTGTCTCTCTGAGGTAAGTCTGTTTTTGCAAACATGTGTAATTTTGCTCCAAAAGCACTTAGAAGCAGGTTTCAAGCTAGATATAATAAGATTTGCTTTAAATTGAAGGCAAACAATGTTTTCACTAACTTTCATTTTTTTAGCTGAAATTATAAACTTTGCAATTTTGGCCATGTCCCTCTGAGGTAAGTCTGTTTTTGCAAACATGTGTCATTTTGCTCCAAAAGTACGTAGAAGCAGGTTTCAAGGTAGATATAATAAGATTTTCTTTAAATTGAAGGCAAACAATGTTTTCACTAACTTTCATTTTTTTAGCTGAAATCATAACTTTGTAATTTTGGCCTTGTCTCTCTGAGATAAGTCTATTTTTACAAACATGCGTCATTTTGCTCCAAAAGCCCTTTGAAGCAGGTTTCAAGCTATAAACAATAAGATTGGCTTTAAATTGAATGCAAACAGGGTTTATACTAACTTTCATTTTTTTTAGATGAAATCATAAACTTTGGAATTTTGGCCTTGTCTCTCTGAGGTAAGTCTGTTTTTGCAAACATGTGTAATTTTGCTCCAAAAGCACTTAGAAGCAGGTTTCAAGCTAGATATAATAAGATTTGCTTTAAATTGAAGGCAAACAATGTTTTCACTAACTTTCATTTTTTTAGCTGAAATTATAAACTTTGCAATTTTGGCCATGTCTCTCTGAGGTAATTGTATTTTTGCAAACAAGTGTCATTTTGCTCAACAAAAAACTTAGAGCAGGTTTCAAGCTTAGATATAATCAGATTTGCTTTAAATTGAAGGAAAATAAGGTTTTTACTAACTTTCGTTTTTTTAGCTGATATCACATACTTTATCGTTTTGGCCTCGTCTTGCGGAGGTAAGTCTATTTTGGCAAACATGTCATTTTGCTCCAAAAGCACTTAGAAGCAGGTTTCAAGCTTATATATAATCAGATTTGCTTCAAATTGAAGGAAAATAAGGTTTTTACTAACTTTCATTTTTTTAGCTGAAATCATGAACTTTGTTATTTTGGCCTTGTGTCTCTGAGGTAAGTCTGTTTTTGCAAACATGTGTCATTTTGCTCCAAAAGCACGTAGAAGCAGGTTTCAAGTTAGAAATAATAAGATTTGCTTTAAATTGAAGCCAAACAATGTTTTCACTAACTTTCATTTTTTTTAGCTGAAATCATAAACTTTGTTATTTTTTGCCTTGTCTCTCTGAGGTAAGTCTGTTTTTGCAAACATGTGTCATTTTGCTCCAAAAGTACGTAGAAGCAGGCTTCAAGGTAGATATAATAAGATTTTCTTTAAATTGAAGGCAAACAATGTTTTCACTAACTTTCATTTTTTTAGCTGAAATCATAACTTTGTAATTTTGGCCTTGTCTCTCTGAGATAAGTCTATTTTTACAAACATGCGTCATTTTGCTCCAAAAGCCCTTTGAAGCAGGTTTCAAGCTATAAACAATAAGATTGGCTTTAAATTGAATGCAAACAGGGTTTATACTAACTTTCATTTTTTTTAGATGAAATCATAAACTTTGGAATTTTGGCCTTGTCTCTGAGGTAAGTCTGTTTTTGCAAACATGTGTAATTTTGCTCCAAAAGCACTTAGAAGCAGGTTTCAAGCTAGATATAATAAGATTTGCTTTAAATTGAAGGCAAACAATGTTTTCACTAACTTTCATTTTTTTAGCTGAAATTATAAACTTTGCAATTTTGGCCATGTCTCTCTGAGGTAATTGTATTTTTGCAAACAAGTGTCATTTTGCTCAACAAAAAACTTAGAGCAGGTTTCAAGCTTAGATATAATCAGATTTGCTTTAAATTGAAGGAAAATAAGGTTTTTACTAACTTTCGTTTTTTTAGCTGATATCACATACTTTATCGTTTTGGCCTCGTCTTGCGGAGGTAAGTCTATTTTGGCAAACATGTCATTTTGCTCCAAAAGCACTTAGAAGCAGGTTTCAAGCTTATATATAATCAGATTTGCTTCAAATTGAAGGAAAATAAGGTTTTTACTAACTTTCATTTATTTAGCTGAAATCATGAACTTTGTTATTTTGGCCTTGTGTCTCTGAGGTAAGTCTGTTTTTGCAAACATGTGTCATTTTGCTCCAAAAGCACGTAGAAGCAGGTTTCAAGTTAGAAATAATAAGATTTGCTTTAAATTGAAGGCAAACAATGTTTTCACTAACTTTCATTTTTTTTAGCTGAAATCATAAACTTTGTTATTTTTTGCCTTGTCTCTTTCAGGTAAGTCTGTTTTTGCAAACATGTGTCATTTTGCTCCAAACGTACGTAGAAGCAGGTTTCAAGGTAGATATAATAAGATATTCTTTAAATTGAAGGCAAACAATGTTTTCACTAACTTTCATTTTTTTAGCTGAAATCATGAACTTTGTTATTTTGGCCTTGTGTCTCTGAGGTAAGTCTGTTTTTGCAAACATGTGTAATTTTGCTCCAAAAGCACTTAGAAGCAGGTTTCAAGCTAGATATAATAAGATTTGCTTTAAATTGAAGGCAAACAATGTTTTCACTAACTTTCATTTCTTTAGCTGAAATCATGAACTTTGTTATTTTGGCCTTGTGTCTCTGAGGTAAGTCTGTTTTTGCAAACATGTGTAATTTTGCTCCAAAAGCACTTAGAAGCAGGTTTCAAGCTAGATATAATAAGATTTGCTTTAAATTGAAGGCAAACAATGTTTTCACTAACTTTCATTTTTTTAGCTGAAATTATAAACTTTGCAATTTTGGCCATGTCTCTCTGAGGTAAGTGTATTTTTGCAAACATGTGTCATTTTGCTCAACAAAAAACTTAGAGCAGGTTTCAAGCTTAGATATAATCAGATTTGCTTTAAATTGAAGGAAAATAAGGTTTTTACTAACTTTCGTTTTTTTAGCTGATATCACATACTTTATCGTTTTGGCCTCGTCTTGCGGAGGTAAGTCTATTTTGGCAAACATGTCATTTTGCTCCAAAAGCACTTAGAAGCAGGTTTCAAGCTTATATATAATCAGATTTGCTTCAAATTGAAGGAAAATAAGGTTTTTACTAACTTTCATTTTTTTAGCTGAAATCATGAACTTTGTTATTTTGGCCTTGCGTCTCTGAGGTAAGTCTGTTTTTGCAAACATGTGTCATTTTGCTCCAAAAGCACGTAGAAGCAGGTTTCAAGTTAGAAACAATAAGATTTGCTTTAAATTGAAGGCAAACAATGTTTTCACTAACTTTCATTTTTTTTAGCTGAAATCATAAACTTTGCAATTTTGGCCATGTCCCTCTGAGGTAAGTCTGTTTTTGCAAACATGTGTAATTTTGCTCCAAAAGCACTTAGAAGCAGGTTACAAGCTAGATATAATAAGATTTGCTTTAAATTGAAGGCAAACAATGTTTTCACTAACTTTCATGTTTTTAGTTGAAATTATAAACTTTGTAATTTTGGCCATGTCTCTCTGAGGTAAGTGTATTTTTGCAAACAAGTGTCATTTTGCTCAACAAAAAACTTAGAGCAGGTTTCAAGCTTAGATATAATCAGATTTGCTTTAAATTGAAGGAAAATAAGGTTTTTACTAACTTTCGTTTTTTTAGCTGATATCACATACTTTATCGTTTTGGCCTCGTCTCGTGGAGGTAAGTCTATTTTGGCAAACATGTCATTTTGCTCCAAAAGCACTTAGAAGCAGGTTTCAAGCTTATATATAATCAGATTTGCTTCAAATTGAAGGAAAATAAGGTTTTTACTAACTTTCATTTTTTTAGCTGAAATCATGAACTTTGTTATTTTGGCCTTGTGTCTCTGAGGTAAGTCTGTTTTTGCAAACATGTGTCATTTTGCTCCAAAAGCACGTAGAAGCAGGTTTCAAGTTAGAAATAATAAGATTTGCTTTAAATTGAAGCCAAACAATGTTTTCACTAACTTTCATTTTTTTTAGCTGAAATCATAAACTTTGTTATTTTTTGCCTTGTCTCTCTGAGGTAAGTCTGTTTTTGCAAACATGTGTCATTTTGCTCCAAAAGTACGTAGAAGCAGGTTTCAAGGTAGATATAATAAGATTTTCTTTAAATTGAAGGCAAACAATGTTTTCACTAACTTCCATTTTTTTAGCTGAAATCATAACTTTGTAATTTTGGCCTTGTCTCTCTGAGATAAGTCTATTTTTACAAACATGCGTCATTTTGCTCCAAAAGCCCTTTGAAGCAGGTTTCAAGCTATAAACAATAAGATTGGCTTTAAATTGAATGCAAACAGGGTTTATACTAACTTTCATTTTTTTAGATGAAATCATAAACTTTGGAATTTTGGCCTTGTCTCTCTGAGGTAAGTCTGTTTTTGCAAACATGTGTCATTTTGCTCCAAAAGTACTTAGAAGCAGGTTTCAAGGTAGATATAATAAGATTTTCTTTAAATTGAGGGCAAACAATGTTTTCACTAACTTTCATTTCTTTAGCTGAAATCATGAACTTTGTTATTTTGGCCTTGTGTCTCTGAGGTAAGTCTGTTTTTGCAAACATGTGTAATTTTGCTCCAAAAGCACTTAGAAGCAGGTTTCAAGCTAGATATAATAAGATTTGCTTTAAATTGAAGCCAAACAATGTTTTCACTAACTTTCATTTTTTTTAGCTGAAATCATAAACTTTGTTATTTTTTGCCTTGTCTCTCTGAGGTAAGTGTGTTTTTGCAAACATGTGTCATTTTGCTCCAAAAGTACGTAGAAGCAGGTTTCAAGGTAGATATAATAAGATTTTCTTTAAATTGAAGGCAAACAATGTTTTCACTAACTTCCATTTTTTTAGCTGAAATCATAACTTTGTAATTTTGGCCTTGTCTCTCTGAGATAAGTCTATTTTTACAAACATGCGTCATTTTGCTCCAAAAGCCCTTTGAAGCAGGTTTCAAGCTATAAACAATAAGATTGGCTTTAAATTGAATGCAAACAGGGTTTATACTAACTTTCATTTTTTTAGATGAAATCATAAACTTTGGAATTTTGGCCTTGTCTCTCTGAGGTAAGTCTGTTTTTGCAAACATGTGTCATTTTGCTCCAAAAGTACTTAGAAGCAGGTTTCAAGGTAGATATAATAAGATTTTCTTTAAATTGAGGGCAAACAATGTTTTCACTAACTTTCATTTCTTTAGCTGAAATCATGAACTTTGTTATTTTGGCCTTGTGTCTCTGAGGTAAGTCTGTTTTTGCAAACATGTGTAATTTTGCTCCAAAAGCACTTAGAAGCAGGTTTCAAGCTAGATATAATAAGATTTGCTTTAAATTGAAGCCAAACAATGTTTTCACTAACTTTCATTTTTTTTAGCTGAAATCATAAACTTTGTTATTTTTTGCCTTGTCTCTCTGAGGTAAGTGTGTTTTTGCAAACATGTGTCATTTTGCTCCAAAAGTACGTAGAAGCAGGTTTCAAGGTAGATATAATAAGATTTTCTTTAAATTGAAGGCAAACAATGTTTTCACTAACTTCCATTTTTTTAGCTGAAATCATAACTTTGTAATTTTGGCCTTGTCTCTCTGAGATAAGTCTATTTTTACAAACATGCGTCATTTTGCTCCAAAAGCCCTTTGAAGCAGGTTTCAAGCTATAAACAATAAGATTGGCTTTAAATTGAATGCAAACAGGGTTTATACTAACTTTCATTTTTTTAGATGAAATCATAAACTTTGGAATTTTGGCCTTGTCTCTCTGAGGTAAGTCTGTTTTTGCAAACATGTGTCATTTTGCTCCAAAAGTACTTAGAAGCAGGTTTCAAGGTAGATATAATAAGATTTTCTTTAAATTGAGGGCAAACAATGTTTTCACTAACTTTCATTTCTTTAGCTGAAATCATGAACTTTGTTATTTTGGCCTTGTGTCTCTGAGGTAAGTCTGTTTTTGCAAACATGTGTAATTTTGCTCCAAAAGCACTTAGAAGCAGGTTTCAAGCTAGATATAATAAGATTTGCTTTAAATTGAAGGCAAACAATGTTTTCACTAACTTTCATTTTTTTAGCTGAAATTATAAACTTTGCAATTTTGGCCATGTCTCTCTGAGGTAAGTGTATTTTTAAAAACACGTGTCATTTTGCTCAACAAAAAACTTAGAGCAGGTTTCAAGCTTAGATATAATCAGATTTGCTTTAAATTGAAGGAAAATAAGGTTTTTACTAACTTTCGTTTTTTTAGCTGATATCACATACTTTATCGTTTTGGCCTCGTCTTGCGGAGGTAAGTCTATTTTGGCAAACATGTCATTTTGCTCCAAAATACCTTAGAAGCAGGTTTCAAGCTAGATATAATCAGATTTGCTTTAAATTGAATGCAAACAGCGTTTATACTAACTTACATTTTTTTAGCTGAAATCATAAACTTTGTTATTTTGGCCTTGTGTCTCTGAGGTAAGTCTGTTTTTGCAAACATGTGTAATTTTGCTCCAAAAGCACTTAGAAGCAGGTTTCAACACTAGATATAA